>JAWNNH010000563.1:600000-970481 GCA_035043045.1 Hirtodrosophila alboralis | reverse complement strand
TTGCACTAGCTTGATTTTAAAACACAAAATTATTATTTTACAGAAAGATTTTATAAATATTTTATTGCAGAGAAATCTTTATGCCTTATGCCATTTATTCTGACTGCTAAAACCCATTCCGAATTATAGACACACAGGGATACAAAAGACAGTGCCTGTAAGTATGCAATGGAATTTTATAATTATCTTATTATGATAAACTTCGCTTTCAAATTCTCAACAACGATTAATTGGGAACAAAATACATATAATAAATTGTGTAGCTCAATTGTTCTTCATTTTAGAACAACATCTTTTCCTCATTGTAATGTCTAAACTAAGGACACCGGCAAAACGCCTGTGCATGCATTAGTATTGGTAAGAAATGCACAAGTATTAGTGAGCTTTGCTCGCTCTGCACTGACAACGCTTTAAGCTTTAAGCTCGGACAGTGTATGTGAACGTCATCTGTGTGTCTACTTATTTTTCGTTTTGTGATTTGAACCAGCTTTCAATTTGTTGTTGCCACTGTGCAAGGCAACGGAAAAACAAAATAGGCGTGGCATTTGCCTAAGTACCTATTTAAACACATACTTATATTTACATGCATATTATATATATTATAGTTTATGTGCGAGTTTGTGGTAAATCTAATTATTTGGCTTAGTTTGTAGACCCAAAACGCCCCGTTTTTTGACTCCCAATTCAGTTTAGGCGACATTGAAAAACAGATTTTATAGTTTGGCACGTTGTGGCCATCAAACATTAAAGTTTGATTTTTTTTGTTGTTGTTGCTGTTGCTTGCAATATAATATATTTGCTATACGCCTCGCCCTGCTGACCTTACTTTTTTGTGATCAGTTTGGCGTATACGCAATACGTAATTTGTTTAACGCATTACGTGGCATACGTAATTACGGTAGTGTGCGTGTTGGCTACATATACGCATATACATATGTATTATATACTATATATACGCATGTGTATGTATTTATGTATTAGTTAGTTTGTATTCATGTTTGGTCGCTGTTTCAAGGGCTCGGTGCGGCAATCAGCAGCAGCTTTGTTTTCAGGCTGCTTTGGTTTTCACTTCAATTTGACAGACATGGTGTTAATACCCTAGCATTAGGTATTATATTATAAATATGGAACTCATTAAAGTTGGCGTCACTAAGCATATAATGGCATAATTTCAAAGGAAATTTTCTCAGCTAATTTACAAAATTCAAAGAGATATTGGAGAAAATTATGTGGTTTCAAATCCGCCAATTAAATGTGGTAATTAGAACGGGCTTGATTAGACTTGATATGGCTGATATATATTTATATTTATCTGTAAGTACTATTAACTCTTAACTTGAAGCAGATACATCTCTTTGCAGCAGGCAGTAAGTATATCTACAAAATTAGATCAATATTTCTTATAGAAACAATCGTTCAAAACGTTAGTTTTTGGATCAAAATTCATTCATCAGTATTACATCTTTGGCTCTCCGAGAAAAAAGAAAACAACTTTTCATTCTATTCTTCTTTTTTATACCCTTGTAAAAGAGTATTATAATTTTATCATTTCGGAACGATCGGGAACACAAATTCTTTTTAAAATATCAAAACTAAACTTGACACATTGATGTAGAATTTTAATCTAAACAATCTGTCAAAGTTTCATCAAAATCGGAGCACTATATCTTATAGCTTTCATACAAAAAATCGGTTGAAAATTGTGATTGTATGAAAAACTTTATTGATTTTCAACATAGCAAGACCAAACTCGCAGATTTAATATAGTATTATAATCTATACAATCTGACCAAGTTTGATCAAAATCAGATCACTTTCCTTTCGAAATGTGTTGAATGAACCACATTTTTAAATTAAGAGTTACAATAAATAAACTTGCTAATTCTAAGCTTAATTATACTATAAATATTTGAATTAAATTTGATTAAAATCGGTCGAGGACTTCATATAGCTGCCATAGGATCAGGGATCGGAAATAAGAGTAATGAGTTAAAAAAATAAAGCTTTAAAAAGATTTTCTAGATAAATGGGAAAATCTTAAATATACTAATTCAAGCTGTAGAATTCTGGAAACAGAATAAACTTGTATTTTCAATATTTAATAAAAAGTTAAAGTTTTATTATTGTATAATATCAATTAAATTAAAAATTTTTATTTAAAAGTTGAAAATAAAACTTTTGAAATACACAGCGTGGTACAGAAGATATTCAAAATGAATTTTTATTTTTCAACATTTAAAATAAAAATTAAAAAAAATAGCTTTTATCTACAAATGTTAAATTAAAGTTGACATATAATTTTCATTATCAATTTTTCTTTTCGGCTTAAAAAAAAAAGAGTTATTGTCATTTTTGATGGAAAAAACTATATATGATTTTTAACTCAAATTTTTATACCCAAAAATTTTAAAATTTGCAAGGCCTGCATAGGATCGTTGGGTCGAATATAGAATTTTTATTTTTAGAAGAATATAGCTAGGGTATATACTAGCTTCGGAATGCCGAAGATGGCAATTTTTTTTTACTTTTTGTTTTTTTTTTGTTTTTTGTTTTTTTTGGTTTTTTTTTTGTTCTGCCTTCCATGGTGGAATGGTGGGCGTGTCTGTGCATTTGGCATAATGATAAAAACCAACAAGCTCCAAAGTGCACACAGAGTTAAAGGCATCCAAACGAAACGAAACGAAACGCAAATGAAAATGTACGCTGAACAAATTTTTTTTTCGTTTTTTTTTTGTATTTATGTGCTCTTTATGAAAAATGCAAACCAAAAGTCATTGCGGCATGTAGAGTGTGCCAGGGAGGTGTGTGTGTGGGTGTGTGGGTGTGGGTGTGCGAGGGGAAACAGTTACATGCATATGTATATACATATGTATATATGTTTATAGCCCAATGGGTGCGATTACTTTGCATGTGCATTATGCAAAAAACAATGCAAGATGTGAGTGTGTGTGTCTGTGTGTCTGTGTGTGTGTGTGTGTGTGTCTGTGTAAATATTAGGCAAAATGTTGGCCATAAAATGGCCGCTTTATGCGACTATTGTTGTTGTTGTAGATGTTATTGTTCTCCTCCATCTTCTTATGCTGTGAAAGCACAAAACGCCATCTTTGTTATTGATATCGTTGCAGCAGCAACACTGTGCAACAAAAAAAATGTTTTTTTTTTTTGGTTAATGCACTAGAAGCTAAATAATTTTTTTTTTGAACATTTTCTATGACAAAACTTTAAAATAATTTTTTTTTAACATTTTTGTAGATGAGCTTATAATTCTCAACATAATTTATGTAAAACAATTTTAAATATAATTAAAAAAATAATAATACGCCAATAAAAAGAGAATATATTCATTAAAATAATATTTCAGAAGTTATTAAAATAAATATTTGAATAAAAAAAAATATTTTTTTTTTTACTCAAAATGTCAGAAGTATTTCCATAAAAAAATTAGTTTATAAATCTTAACATAATTTATGTATAATATTTTTTAATATAAATAGAAATAAATGGATATAATACACAAATTAGAATCCAATATACACATATTACGTAATTTCCGATTTATCATAAATAATTTGCACATAAATAAATAACTATTTAGAAGTTATTAAAATTAATATTTTAAAAACAATTTTCTTTTTTTTTTTTTGCTCAGACAGTCGGAAATATTTCAATAAAAAAATGCAAAAATTTTAAGATTATTTTCTTTAGCCTACTAGAGCTTTAATTAAACAGCTTTTGTTGTAAATCTATAAATAAATTATAGCAAATTATAACAATTTGTAGCTAAACTTTTTATTGTTAAACGAAAAGTTCTGATTCTTTTTTCAAAAACTTTGATTTCTATGAATTTCTCTTTTTTTTATTTATTTATTTATTTGATTGCATTTGGAATATGATTTGATTTTAAAATATTCAGTTGCATGATTTTCAATTGTGTACAAGAAAATTTATATTAGAATATAAATATATTTTCTTTTGATTTGTTGTATTTCTGTATAATTCTAGATTCTGTTGTATTTCTAGATTTGAAATGAATTTTCTTTGCTGATTGAGCTGGCAATATAGTATTATATACCCGGAATAAACGTTAAAGATTCGCATAAATAAAATCATTTATGTGGCCAATTAATAATAAAAATACACAAAATTATTTTTAATTTATCGGTTCAAAGGGCATTTAATAATAATATAAAAAAAAATACCATTTTTTTCAAGCTTTGTTTATCGATAAATGCAAGTTAATTTCGCGAGTTGTTTACATTGCAACGTTGAATGCAATGAATGCTGTGATTTATTACTTCTTTCAAATTGCAATACACACACACACTTTTGTATGTATTTACATATATGTATACGTGTATATGTATGTGTGTGTGTGTGTGTGTGGATCTGTTGGAAATTAATGCAAACCAAAAAAAGAAGGAATTTCCTTTGATGCGACCGCATCGACAGGCATCTTCGGTGTGTTTGCTGAATTTTAATTAATTTTTAATGAAGTACAAATGTGTGTGTGTGTGTGTGTGTGTGTATGTGGCATCATCAATATCTGAAAGATGCATTGCTTGCTGCCTCCTCACATACCACGCTTTATGCTAACTTACTGAATGCATGTCAGAAGCCGCGCCACGCATATCGATACAGTTTTTCTTTCGGATTTTTCATTTTTTTCTTTTTTAAAGGACTCAGGACTCACACAAAAGGAAGCCAAATGATGAATCACTGCAAAATGAACATGTTTTGTATGGCAACGTCAACGTCGATAACAGGCAACAAGGCTCCCAACAAATACTCTAGTAGTCTATAGCAAGAGCAGTGAGAGGTGTTATACAGGATACATAGTCCTGTAAAGTGGGTAATACAATTTTATTATGATATATGTAACGCTCGGATAGAGACTTTTTTTTTCTATCCATAAATGTATTAAATGCATAAATATAAATCCATCTATCTCTGAACTTAAGTCGAATAACAAATATATTTGAGCTAGCAAAAAGTTGCTACAGCATCAATAAATTCAAATAATTTTATAGTTGTACTATAAATACGAAATCGCAGTAAAGCTTCTCATTACTTAATCTATTATATTTTATATTTATAGATTGATAAAATATAATTAAATTGAGACTAGTTTATTATACTGTTGTCATAGAAAAATTCGTTTAATTGAACAACTTTTTGTAGTCTTAAAGATATTGTCGAATTCCGAAAAATACTTATTTAATACTCTTTATTTTTGAGAAACTACTTTGAAATCGTGTGTGTTTGGGCCCTATCATGTTTTCATCTATATATACAATATACAAAGGGTGCAAAAAATATATATAGGTCTACATCGATTAAGAACGGCTGGATCGATTTGGCTTAAATCAGTTTTCCGTTCGTAATTGTCAGGAGAAGGTTTCTAGGAAGGTTAATTGTGGAAAAACTTAACGAAAAAGTCGGCAACGCCTCAACAGATGCACTCACTGTTAACTTAAACAGCACTGTTAACGTACAGTGCACTGTTAAGGGTTACAGCACTGTTACAACAATCACAGTAGTCAGTATTTTTCAAATAAAATACAAAAATATTTTGTAAATTAATATGAATTAGGTTATATTATTTAAACTAGAAATAATTTATATGGCAGAACAATGTCTGTCAACTAGAATATGATTAGTTTGTTTATTGTTTTTACTCTTTTTGTTGGAGTGCGTAGCAACGCACGCTGGGTACACTTGTTGCTTATTTTTTGACGAGTGGGTTTTATATGATCGATATGAGCTATTTATTAAAAATTGTCCTTTTATACCATTTTTTAGGATGCACTGATAAATAAAGAATATAAAATATTAACCAATTATTTGGCTGATTAGTTAGTACTATTATATGTCGACGGTTGCCAAGTAAATGTCTTCAGTAACCTTAATTAAAAATCTTTTTTGGACTTCCTGTATATAAGTAGCGATTGGTAAAAATTGAACCCGGCAGCTGTAGTTAGCTACCAAGTTCGATCTTAAGTCTAATTAATTACAACAAAATTAAAAAATTTTTTTTTTTATTTTCACATTTTTAATTCCGTTAAACGGTATTGCTATATGTGTGTAAAAAATCAGATTGCCATAGAAATAAACTAATCTAAAATAGAGCTATAATATGAAACAAATTTAATGCTTTCTTAAAGTGTATTTAAAGTTCGTTTTGCCTTGATTAACTGTACGGTTCTTGTTGAGTTTTAAGTGAAGTGAAGTCTATTAAAGTATTTTCATCACGCACAAAACAAAATTGATGTTGTTTTTGTTATTATTGGCACTGGCATTTGGTGTTTGGTGTTTGGGGGGAATGTTGCATTGACATTTGATGTGCTCGCGAGTTGTTGCAACCCTCATCAACAACATCAACTTTAGCATCACAGCTGTCGTAACCATCAACAATGTGGCAACAAAATCGAAATCAAATTGAAAATCAACATCAGCATCAGCATCAACATCAACATCAACATCGACATCAACATTGGCTATCGATATGCTGGCAATCAACTTTGAGCTTCTTTCAGGCATTTCATTCGTACTTATCGTAGAAGAAATTGCACAAAAAAAAACAAAAAAAAAACACATTTTGTTTTTTTGTTTTTTTTCTACCTGAAAGTTACAGGTGATTTTGCTGTCGTTTCGACTGACTGTAGTATGTGTAGGTGGCATGAATTTTCGGGGCAATTGATGATGCCAATGTCTGCCTGCCACTTGTCATGCTGAGCTGCCACTGCCTGGCTGCCTGCCTGCCTGCCACTGTTGCAAGCATACAAACACATTTAGTTCGCATGTATATGTTATGTGGCAGATAGCTGTGGCAACACAATGCGCCACTGATTGCATTGCAAGTAAATTAACTTGCTGATCCGATTAGAGCAAAGTTGACAGACAGACATTGGCAAAAATAACAAAAATAACAATAGCACACTAGCGATGTAAGTCAATATTGATAATTAACAATGACAATACTACAATAACAATGCAGCGATATACACTGCAAAACAATTATCATTCTGAAACTGCAAAAATCACAAACGTAATGATTGTAGAATATAAAATTCCTTGACTCCTGACTGATTGCCGACTCACGCACAGGCCAAACGGTTGAACCGAGCAACCTGTAATTTTTACTGTAACTCTCTATTATATCGCAGGTTGGCACTCTGCAAAAATTTTATTAAAAATATATCGGGAAATGGGTGACAAATGCATTTTAAAATTATGTAAAAATCTCAACTGGAGCATTCAGGTGAAGCAGTAGGCTACAATAATAGTGACATTGTAGAATATAATTAGTTTTTTTTTTATTTTCCTAATTTTATTTTTTTTTGAGAACGGGAGCGGGGCGTAGCAACGCACGCCGGGATGATCTAGTGCTTTATATACTGACTGCTGCAAACGGTTGCGAATTACAGGCGCACAACTGCGCAAAAGTAACCCCAATAGCTATGCAACACTTTGTATACCCTTTTAGTGGGGCGTTATTATTTCTTTTTATGGTAAAAATTGAAACTTGAGTATTCTACGAAAACCAACTTTGACATGTTTTTAAGGAATAATAAAAATAAAAATATAATAAAAAAGATCAATTGTTTTTTATTTTGGAACTGCTTAAACTTGCTAAATATATTTTAAAAAATTTCCTAAGTATTATATATATTTTGCAGACTTGAAAATTTATTATATATATATACTTAGTTATATTACACTCTTGTATTAAAAATGTTTATTGCATACTTTCGAAGCAATTTGTGTGCTTTTCTACGTTACACTACACTACGCTTCTGAGTGTGTTTCAAAAAAACATGTAGTCATTAAAAAATGGTTTAAAAAAGAGTGCAAATGTATGTTACAGAAAAAACATGACTTCTGATACTTTATAAAATAAACATATTCTTGGTGAACAACAATGTTCTTGATGATCTAAGTCGTATGACTATCTGTCAAAATTTAAAGTTAATTTAAATTAGATCAAATTTTCAATATTTTTTTTCCACACATCCTTAAATCGTTTAAAAAAAAAAAATGTACAGTCACAATTTTAAAGATATAGCCTTCAGATTTGTCATACATGGTGCATTGATAACGTTAAATCTATTGTCAAAATTTTATAGATATATGCGTTGAAGTTTTTTAAGAAACTACTGAATAAAATACATACATGTGTATATATACTAGGGTTGTTAATAATATATCAAAATATTAATATAAATTTATCGGTATTTTTTATAAAAAATTATATATTTATATCGTGATATTTTTTGGGGGAAAAAATATAAAAAATATATTAAATATATCGATATTTTGAAACAGAAAATATCATAAAAACGATATTTTAAAAATATCCGACATACCACAAGTGTTTTGCTTTCATTTGGGTTACAACCAGGGTATTTTCTAGTTGAGCACACTTGATTAGAGCATTCTATACTTGATTTTTGTGTTGTTGCCAGTGTTGCACATTTTGCGCTTGACTTTTGCATAGTTTTGTGCATTTTATTTTTATTTATTTTATCTTTTTTTTTTTTTCATTTTTATTGCATCAGCAGTTGAATCAACTGTAAGGTATTATATATATATATATATATATCTCCTGACCGTTGCAAGTTTGCACAACTTATTTATTTTCATACTTTGGCTTTGAGCTGCGGCTTTGGCGTACTTTGGCAACCGCATTCTGTTGCCACACCAACCCCGCCGTCGAAACTTCCCAAAAATGCGCTAAACGCGAACGCAACAAATCAAAAAAAAAAAAATAGAAGAAAAAATTCAAAATCATAAAACAAGACAATTGAACGATTTTTAAATACTCTGTACGCTGTAACACATGAGCGGAGTAGTTGTTAAATTTTTTTTTTTTTTTGGTAATTTTTTAAGATTTGTGGTTTCTAGTTAAAATAAATAAATATTTTATGGACTTTACCTGATATAACAGGCTTGCATAAATAATTTGTCGCTCTAGCTTTGATATAGTTAAAAAAATTAAGATAATGGCACAAAAACCATATATACTCTTGATAATTTACTTTGAAAACAGACTATAATAAGTTGAGAATCTGCTGCAAATATTTAATTAAAATTGAGGGCTGCTCTATAAGTATTTCTATATATATAACTAATGTAATTATATATATATATAGTGGACTAGTGTGTATCTTGTGTGAGCTTTGACTTTGTTAAATCAGCAGCAACTAGGACACACTTTAAAAGGACATTCGCCCCTTTCATAAAATTCTATAAATACTGCATAAATACTGTATATGTATTTATATACTTATTATGCAATGTGTCATATATGTCACACACACACACGCACACATAAATCTTTACTTATACATACATATGTATGTGTATTAGTTATGTACATAATAATGACACAGTTATGAAACTGGGGACTGTCCACAACACGCTTTGAGCGCATTGCTTATTAACATAATCGCCAATTCATAATCTGCAAGCCGGGCAAAGCACACACACATATTTAATATATATAATACATAAACATATATATACATATATAACATATATAAAAGAAATCGAAGCCTGTCAACAACTCTCTGTCTCTGAGTCCCAAAAAAAGCTGAAACCCTACTTTAATAGTTCTTCGTTGTCATTTTCAAGCATTCGAAACGAGAAACTGACATTCGTTAATCCCTTGGACTACGTCTTAATGCTTGTAACATGATTAAATGCTAAATTATAGAGCATTAAAAGAGTTCTTGGCATATGTGAATTTCTTGGTAGCAACTGAATACAAAAGAAATTGAAACGTTGATTTTAAGTTAACCAAAGAAATTCTAAGAATGCTGTCAACTTAAATTTCCATCTTCTTAACTAGATTTCTAATTCTCATAATTCATTCGCAACTCATCTGAAATTATGACGAGATAATAAACAATATTTTCTCTCCCGGCGTGCGCTGCTACGCCCTTGGTTAAATACACAAAAAATTCTCATGACCAAAAAAATATTTAATTTTTAATTTCATTGAATTCGTATTTTATTTCGTAAAATAAAATTTTTTATAAATATCTACTTCGTCAATTGCTAATCGACTATAGATAATTATGCAGTAAATCATCCCTGCACGCTCATTCTATTAATCAAATCATAATATAATTAATTTATAAAGCTATAAATAATTAAAATAAACTAAATTGTGATTTTACTTAGATAGGTGAAGCCAATTCTTAAGCAATATTGCTATTTCAGTTTTATATAGCCATTTTAAAGTCCAGAGAGATTTTTAACAATTTTTAAATAAATTTTTTACCCACTTTAGAACATATTTTTAACAAATTTTTTTCAGACTATCAACCTATGATATAATAGAGAGCTACTGTAAAAATGTCATATTTCTAGTTTCTAACGTTTGATCTAACCGTGAATTGCCAATCAGTCAGTCAGTCAGAGTTTAGAAAGTGTGTAGCATTGGCATTGTAAGAAATTGTTATTCAGACTATTCCAATTTCTGCTTTTTGGGCTGTTCAATTCGTTGTCTGTACTGGACAGTCCTTTTTCTTTGCTCAATTATACAGATTGGGTTTACATGTTAAATATTCGACAATTTATTTGTCTGATATTCTGCAAATAAAAGAAAACTATTCGTTGAAGAACAACTGCCTGAGATTTTTATTTTTAGGTTTTTGTATAATTTAAAATCAAATTATTGTCTCGAAACTAAATATTCGAATGTTTGTAAACTGCAATGCCAGTTGACCGGCATCAAAGACGAGCGTGTAAATCGACCTTAAAGCTCAGTTAACTGGCGCCAGGATTGTAAGCTAAAGGTGGCCATTGCCTAAGGACACTTGGCATAATCAGTGTTGATGCCATTGGATAGCAGCCAGAAATGAAACAGGAGACAACTCATGAATTTCATGAGCAAGGCCCAACATAGTAAACTTTGAAGGGATGAACGACTAGCAAATGCCCTGTATCTAGAGGGCATAAAGGTCTTAATTACATTTTACAAATTAAAATTAAAAAGATCTCTTTCTTAGTTATGTTTTCGAATATTTTATTTGCTATTCAAAAAAATAAAAAATGAAAAATAATTAAAAAAACTTTCCAACAGATTTAATAAATGTAACACACAAATCAAAAGTTATACCTAAAAAATCAACTACAATGGTTTTTAATGTTTTAAAGTCGCTATTAATATAATATACCAAAGATCTTTCAAACATTTTATTTAAATCTACAATTAATTAAGAAATATGCCATATTTTTTGAAAAAGATTTTTCCTGCTCTTCTATTATACAATTTTCACTTAATTTTTTATATTTACAGGGTAGAACTAGGGCTTCATCAAGTGGAAGAATAAAAAATAGGAAACAAGAAAAGCTAGAAAACGTTGCTCTTACGCTACATTTAAGCTGCAATTTGATATGGAAGCTTCAAATGCAGCTTCCTCTGTTTTAGCTTTAAATTTAAAGTTTAATATTCTCTCTTGCTCACACACATTCTCTCTGCCTTTCCCTTTCCCTTTCCCTCTCTCTAACTGTGCCTTTCTCTTGGACTGTATAAAATGAACTTGTTGTTGTTATTGTTGTGCATTTTGTAGCTTGATTTCGTGTTTTGTTGTTAACAAATTCATAAAACGAATTCCTTTGCCTTTTGTCGTTTTTTTTTTTTTTTTTTTTTTTTGCATAAAATTCACAATGACGAAAGACAGCTGCCAGCTGCCATGGGCCAAGGGCAGGGTAGGGTAGCAGAGATAGGGGTAGAGAATGTTGCAAGAGTTGGAGGTGTAAATTTCCAGGCGGCTGACCGCACGAAACTCATTTGGCAGTCAAAAATTACAAGCAAAGCAAAAAGAAATGAATGTCTCTGCAATGACAACTTAACTTAACAACAATGGGAATACTCTAACATTTTATTTACATTTTTTTTTTTTTTTTAAGAATAAGATATATTGAGGTTTTGAAAACAATTTTACAAGCTATATATATAAAACAACCTGACGGACTGACTGATTTGGGATTCATGTGCAGGCTAAACGGTAGAAGCTAAAAAGCTGAAATTTTTACTGTAGCTTCCTATAATATCGTAGGCTGGCACTCTGGAAAAATTTTATTAAAAATATATCGTAAAGTGGGTGGAAAATGCATTTGAAAATGTTTTTATTTATTTTTTTAAATTTTATTTAAAAATTTTTTTTTCGAGCGAGGCGTAGCAACGCACGCCGGGATGAGCTAGTCAAGTATATAGTATATTCGGGGGCAAGGCTTTTTTATTAGATAAAAGTCACATTTCCTAGATTTTTCTTAACATACTGTCAGTACATAGATTTCAATAAAGTACATAAAAATGCTTAGTTTTATATTAAAATAAATCGTTCGATTTATTCACAATTAAAAAAACAATATTTATGTTACAGTCAAAAAAATTTTTAAATTTGTAAAAAAGTTAAGAAAAAACTTCTAAATCGAAATGAAACATATTTTTATTTATTTATTTTATTTTTTTTTTTTTGATAGGCATAAAAATGTTCCATTACGTTTGCCCATCTCTTGTTTAGTGTATGCAAATGGGCTTAGAAAGTGAGTTGTATATGCCCGTTGAATGCCACACATGGCTTATCCTTGAAAGGATAACACGCCAATGCGTTTTGTGTTGCCGCTGCTGCTACGCTTAACCCTTCAGCCGGCCCCCTGCTATCACTTTGTGTTGCAACAATAAACAACAACAAAAAGACGGAACAGATACCACATGGTCGCGCTTTGCTACATGGCCAAATATTATGCAGGCTTTTACCCAACCACAAAACTCTCCATTTACTCCCTCCTCAAAATGCTGGTTTAAGCCACAAATGCTAAAACAGTTTTCACAGAGTTTCTTTTTTCTGTTTGTTCAGTTTTCATTTTAATTCTGTGTTCAGCGTTAGAAAAACTTAAAAACCCCAAAAATACAACCAAAAAAAAAAAACCTGAAAAATGAAAAAACGGCGACAGCGGTGATAACACAGACACACCCCAGGAAAAAAAAAAAATAAGATTAAATCTGTGTTGGCGCCGAAACAGAAGATGGAATGGAAAGAAAGGGAGGATTTTGAATTTAAATGTCAACTCAATTTGACATGTTGAAAATTTGAATGCTCTATATATTATAATTGAGTTCAAAGCGAATAGGACAAAGGCCCAAGTCGAATACAGTTCTGCTGAGTTGTTATCCCTAATCTTTTTTTTTCCAAAGATATTTTCTAAGATTTCTATAGCATTTTTGAATATTTAAAGCATTTAGAATAAAACTTTTAAATTTATCTGTTATTTCTTCAATCATTTTAGGTTTTATCTGAAATAATACAATAATACCTATAAAACTGTTCAACCGAACTGACTGACTGACTGATATCCGACTCATGAGCAGGCCAAATGGTAGAAGCTAAACACCTGCAATTTTTACTGTAGCTTCCAATTATATTGTAGGTTGGCACTCTGAAAAAATGTTGTCAAAAATATATCGGGAAGTGGGTGGAAAATGCATTTGAAAATTTTTTTATTTTTTTTTTTTAATTTTTTTTTTTGAGCTAAAGCGTCACGTAGCAACGCACGCCGGGCTGAGCTAGTACATAATTTACAGCTTTATTAACATATATATATATATATCTATATATTTCTTATAGAGTATACACCATAGTAATGGGCCACAATCTCAGCCACAACAGACCACTCCAACCCAACAAGAAAACCGAGTTACAAAAAAAAAAATGTGTTGCCCGCCGTGTTAGGCGCCATGTCCATGTCCAGGAGCAGAAATCATCATGTCTGAGCAATGTGCGACAGAGTTTTTTATCCTGTGTGTCTTTTTTGTTGTTGTTGTAGTGTACTCAAATTTTGACACAATTTTTGATGAATGTTGAAAGCTGAACCGTAACAAGGCGACGCATGCAACATGGTGCTGGAGGCGCCACAGCTGAGCCAAAGGCGAAAGACAAACAGAAACACAAACCGAAACCAAAGTATACGGCCCCCAAGCTGCCAAACTAAGAGTCCACACAGCCCAAAGGCCAGTGGCCCAGTCAAAAATGCTGGAGAAGGGGGGGAAGCACCGAGTTGGCAGTTCAAATGGAGTTGAAGGCGGTGGAGGGGGATGGCATACGGCGAAGTTGGAGACGGGGAAACCCGCATCAACGCAAATGTCATTTGATGGATAAGTTTTGAGCCGCCTGGATGGGCAACAGGGATATAACTATGTTCCATATTTAATTATTCATGAGAGAGGGCAGTGAGAGACAGAGACAGAGACAGAGACAGAGACAGAGAGAATGAGAGATGAGCAAGTGAGAGAGAGACTGAGAGAAGGAGATGTCCTTTGGTGCTTTTGGGGTACTTTGATTAATGAAGCAGCTGAGACAACATCAGCAATCAAATTAATTTCAGTTACATGAGCGGATTATGCAGCAACAACAATGAGAAGCAAAATATAAATATAAAAAGACAAAAATAAAAATAAAAATAGAACTAAATAGAGGACAAGTACAAATCGCTTTGGGTAAACAACAACAACAACAACAACAATAAAACATTTTTCACAACTTAATGAACTAATTTAAAATAATTTTCAATGCTAATTTAATGAGCTGTGCCAAGGCGCCAAAAACCACAGCAACCATATCCGCATCCTCATCCCTATCCACATCCGCATCCGCATCCGCATCCGCATACACATCCGCATACGCATCAAGCTGTTTTGTGGTAAGGGGATTTTGGGACATGGCGACATGCATAGTATATGCAACATGGACACGCCCCATGCCACGCGCAACAACATCCACAAAGCTGACGAAAAACAAGCTACAAACATGTTACAATTGAGAGTGTACGACTAGCAGATGCCCTGTAATAAGTAAACAGTGGCATAGAGTAGCTTGACAGACAGTTTAAGTTATAGTTAGCTGTGCTACTAAATATAATGTATTATATATTTTAATTAAAAAAATCTGATATAAGTTGAAGCTTAATTTGTATTTTAATTGCACCAAATTGTTTATAATTTCCACAACCTTGCGAATAATAAATTATATAAAACACTAACAGAACACAAAATATGAAATCACTAATCTAGAAAAGGATATTAAGGCTCTATATCTTATATAAATATATTAGATATTAAAACGAACCTCCTGTAAATCGTTTGATTTTCTCCCCAGAAGGCAAAAGTTCCTAAATTTTGAGCAACAGTTCCCAGCTAAAAATATTCAAAACGAATGTATACAAATATCAATCCAAAATATATAAAAAAAAAAAATATTTAAATATTTATTTTATTCTAGTGTAAACGGCGTGCGTTGCTACGCTCTGCTAGCAATAAAATAAAAAACTAATCATATTCTAGTTGCGCTGGCAAACGTTGCTTTGTCATATAAATTATTAAAAATCAAAAATAAAGAATAAAGTTCCTTCAAATAAATCATAAATGAATAAATTTACTTTACATTTGAAAAAAAAGAAACATTTTTATAATATAGGAAAAAACAGCGTAAGAAAAATAGAAAAAAAATGTCAAATAGTATTTTGTTTTTTTTTTTTTTTTTCAATGACAAAATAAATTAAATTTTCAATTGGCAGATAAATTAATTAGCCTATGCTCTCTGAGGTGTGTTTATAATTAATTAAAATGAATCAAGTCTTAAAATTGTTAATTTTTTATTTAATTAAAGAGCAGCCCATCGAGAGGCTTATTATTCTTTCTAGCTATCCGCTTATATTACAATCTATGCACATAAATACAGAAATAAACAAACGTATCTGATTATTCATTTTATTGTGTTTTGGCATCTTGGGAAATAAGTGAAGAGCAACGATCACAACAAGTTAATAAAAATCGCATACAAACATAATTGACACGATTTATTAAAGCCAACGAAAATGTATTTCATTTCTATGAATTTCTACATAAATACTAGTGTATCCGGCGTGCGTTGCTACGCCCTTTTTCCAAAAAAATAAAAGCAAAAATCAAACTTTTTATATTCCTGTTGACCCGGCATAAATTTGCAATAATAAATTAATATAATATAACCAAATTCGTATTAATTTAAAAAATTCTGCCTAATGCGCTTGTTGTAACAGTGCTGTAAACGTTAACAGTACGATATGTGTTAACAGTGCTGTGTACGTTAACAGCACTGTACACGTTTTCCGTTTATACCTCTGTTAAGGCGCTAACATGTTTTTCGAAAAGTTTTCCCAAAATATTCTTTTCAAGAAAGCTTCTCCTAGCAATTAGGAAGAAATTGAAAAATTTCTAAATATTTTTGAATTGAATTGGTAACTGCATTTAACTCATTTTGGTAGCTGCATACAAAATATCCTTGATTTGAATTTGTTGCCCAGACAAAGCTTATTAAAGTAAATTTATATAAAAAATTTAAAGCAAACTGCTCAAGGCTCTTATGGTTGTACAGGGTATTTGAGCAGTGAGTAAGCAAAACAAAACAAAATAAACAAAAAAATAGGCAACCGCAAGCACAAAAAACTTTTTAGCGCAAAACATTTCGCATGACTTTGTTGTAAGCCTTTTTAATTTATAGTTTTTTGTGTGCGAAATAAACAAAAAAAAAATAGCAGAAAAGATTGAAATACGAGTGTATACGCGTACTATATAAAAATGTAAGAAAACAAGTTGAAAATAAAATGCATTAAGCGTGCAGGGCGTGGCCAACACACCGCTACGCCCCCGCCTGCCAGCCAGCCAGCTTCAGACTGCAATGTCGTCAAGTGGCAGCCAATTTTAACTTGGCTAATTTGTGTGCATGAGCCGTCTAGAGTCTAGACCAAAAGGAGGGCTAAGGGGGGGCCGTGCCAGCACTAGCAGCAATACTATGAGAATGAAGCTAGAAAATGCATTGGGAATCGTTAGTGCCGAGAAGTATGCAATGCATAAATTGCAGAAGCCGCTAACGGTAATTGTCGCTAACACAGGAGGTGGCACAAGAGGGGGGGGGGGAGGAACAGCAGCAGCAGCAGAAACAGGAGCCGAAGGCAGAGCTAAAGCCAAAGCCAACATGACGTATGCGCAATATTTACCATGCTCTAAATGAGGCTTGCCTTTAGTGTATGTGTGTGTGTGTGTGTGTGTGTGTGTGTGTGTGTTGGCGTGCTCAAGCGCCTGGAAAATGCCGCTAACGATGGCGCCTAAAAGCATGCAGCGGCAATTTAAATTTGCGCACATTTCAATTTGCAAAATGTCGAAAATGCGCTAAACAACAACGACAACAAAAAAAAAGAAGTAAAAAATTAAAAATAAAAATAAAAGCAAAATCAAAATGAGGTAGGGTAAAAGTAAGTATGTAAGAGCAGAGCATACAGGCTGGGGCAGGTTGCTGCAGCGCGGCGCAGCGGGTAGGAGCTGCGGGGGATATGCCAAAAAGCTAAAGAAGCGCAAGCAGCATAGAAACGACATTAAGATACACTTACAAATTTAATGTAATTTTGAAGTTTATGTAAATTTATGATATGTATATGTGAGCATATTTCAAATTTATGTTTGTCTTCATTTTTAAGGCAATCCTACCTATCAGATTATCAGATATATGATTTAAAAAATTATAATGAATCGAGTTAATTCCACACACAGCAAAAGTGTCGCAAAATTATATTAATATGACATTGCAGTTCGCAAGAGACTTAACTTAATCTGATTTCTAGGGTTGTTTAATTAAGAAATATTTTCCCTGTCTAGGGTTGCATTTGCAACCGAAAGAGTTCTCTAAACATTTCTTATTTTTCTACTTTTGAACCACAGCTTAGAATTTAAATAATTTTCACAAATTTTTGAAACCAAATTTTGAAGTAAAATTTTTGATTTAAATTTGCTTAAAGTTGGGAAAAATTAAATCAAAATCAATTGCCTTAAATCTTTATCTATTTCGATCAATAATTTCATAATAATAATAATAATATAATTTCATGTAAGTTAAGTGTTCGAATGGGCGTTATAACATTTTGCTTGCCTGTAAATTTTAATATACCAAAGGGTGTCCCGATTCCTAGAGCATATTATTTCCAATGCGAATTTTTTTTTCGCTTATTTTTTTGTATTTTTAACAAATATAACAATTATAATTAATATATACGATTCTCATGTATTAGACAAATAGAAAAAAAAAAAAAACTGAAGTATCTATATAAGGGACCGTAAATAGGAGTAATTTGTTTTGCCAAAATATTATTTAATTATATTACCTTTTTAAGTTAAAAAATGTTAACCAAATTTATGCTCTAATCATAATTATCAGTTAAGAAACGTAAAAAATACTGCACAAAATATCATAAATTTCTTAATTCAAAATTAAATAGTTGCAAAACTAGTAATTTTAACTTAATAAAATATATGTATTAATAGATATATTTATTAGCTTTCAGAAAGCATAAAGCATTTGAAAATCGACTGTAAGATTTTCGAGTAATGCTAAAATCTGTAGGCTTGCCTCTGAAAAAAAGCTAAAAAAAAATACCAGATTTCAAAATTTTTTTAAAAAAAAATTCTTACCATAGAAAAATTTTTAAATTGCTTTTTCATCATTTGGAGCACCATATGTATCAGAAAAAGTAGGTTTTTTGTGTTATCTAGTGTAATCATTGCGTTTTGAGCATGATTTTTAAAATTTGTATTTTTTTTTAATTAATTATTTAAAATAAAAATTAACTTTTAATTTTATTAAATGGCCTTGTTTTTGTAAAGTGAAATCTAGCTGGTACGACGTTAATTTAAAAACATGAATTTTTATTTTATTAAAAACTTAAAAGAATAATATAAGTTATAGCTCTAGCGGTGCCCGATCTGTATAAATGATATAAATGCAAACTCTACCTTATATGTAGATTAAAATTATATTATAATCAATATCAATACCATTTAAATACCCTTTAAGTATAAAAGTACATCATTTTAAACGTTATATATATTTTGTGACAAAATTTCAATTACTTTGCAAGGGTATAAAACAAAAAGTGTGCAGAACGTGTGAAAGCTAACAGAGGGAGACAGCAGAAAGTGAGAAAGAGACAGAAAGAGAGAGAGTGTACACTAAGAAAAAAGAAATTTTTTTAAGTATAGAAACACTTTCGATAAAAAAAATAAAATAAAATTCTACAAACAGAGTATAAATCTCTACAAAGAAGTGAAAATTTCCACAGTACGAATATATTTTCTATGATATGAATAAATGAAAAAAATTATGGGTTTATAATCGGAAGTATGGATTTTCTACAATATGAAATCCAGGTGTTCTATGAAATGAATATAAAATTCATTAACCTGCAGAATATTTTCTATGCTCAATATAAATTTTTACAAAATATGTTGACTTATTTCTTTAACCAAAGTAAAGTAATTTTTTTATTCAAATTTAAAAAAAAATATTGGATTTTTTTTATTATGGACATAAAATGATAGATTTTTCCATGTTTTGTAGAAAAAGTTTCCTCGAGTTATCGAAATAATTAAATAAAATAAATAAAACAGAAAATTTTATCTGCCAGAGTTACAACATTTTCTTCACTTTGTGGTAATTAAATCTACAGGGCATAAAAAAATTTCTATGGCGCTATTTCTATCCTGTTTTTCCAACCACTGACGTCAGTTTTCCACAATTGGATGTACACTTTTTTTTGAGTGTATATAATAAATGTTAAAGCCCATTTAAGGAATTGAAACGGTTTCAATTATGTGGCCATGAGTTGAGGATTGAGTTGGATGGAGTTTGATTCGAATTCTTGATGGAGCTCATGTTGCTGCTGCTGCTGCTGCTGCTTTTCCAATGGAAAAGTTTTACTTTATCCAGCACGATTCGACTTATGTTATTCGTATTGAGTGCATACGACTTTTAGCACCAGCCACACCCACATACACACACACACACACACACACACACAACATACAAGCTGTTGAAAATGCAACTGACCAAAAGTTCCAAGTGTTCAAGTGGAAGACTCATCGCTGCCTTGGGAATGCCTTCGATTGCAATGGCATCCATTGGTAGCCACTGCATACTCCTTTGTCTTGAGCAGAAGAGGGGGATATTATTATATACAGTTGACCCAACGGGAGAGAGGGAGAGGGCTGGCTGCAGTTTGCAGTTGTTGCTGCGTTGATTGAAATGTTTCGCCAGCGCGTGGCATTTAAACTTTAATGCAATGGATCGCAATGTGTGCAATAAATTGGTGACTATAGGGGACGTACAAAGAGAGGAGGGGTGTGTTGAAGGGGCAGAAGTAATGGCACGGTCGAATGCGGGGGGCGACGTCAAAGAGCCGCTTAGAGAGGCACTCGAACACAGGGCACAGCACGGACATTAAAAGTTCAAATGGCACAAAAATAAAACAAGCAAAAATATATATATTTGATTTTCACACAATGAACGACTAGGCAAATACCCTGTAATAAAAATATAATAGACGCCATTAAAAGCTGGTCTTAAAGGCGTCATACAGAGCGCATAATTGCCTGATTTTATATTTATTATATTAATCGTAATATGTATACATTTAATTTTGATTGTTTCTTAATTAACAACAAATGCTAATCACTTTATATTTGTAGTGTATTAAGCTGTTTTAGTTGCCACAAATTAAATATAAACTTATCTTCCAATATATTATACAATCGATCCTTTGCTACCACATTTCCAATTCACAGGGTGCTAGAAAATAAGGAGCAAAAAAAAAGGAACGCTTAAAAATTGTAAGCACGCCAAACGAAATGTACAGGATAAAAGAAAACTGTAAGGAAAATGTTGGGGGACAATGGCGCCAGGACAGGGGCAAGTGGAAAGGTAAAGATAGGGAAAGAGACAGAGAGAGAGAGAGAGAGAGAGAGAGAGGGAGCTGGTCCAGTAACAACCACTCGAAAAGTTTCTTCTAGTATTTTGTCTATTTAATGAGCTTTTTGAGCATCTACACTTGCAACTTATGTTTCAAGCAAAAATATTGAAACAACTTGTGGACAAATTTGAAAACCGAGTTGACAAAGCATATACAAAGAACTGAATCAAATCAAAACTATACATTAAAATGAAGTAAATGATAATATACATTATATATATATATAGAATTATTTATTTATATGTATATTTGCCAAGTTTTGTAATCACAACAGCTTATGGCTGAAGTTGCAGAATTAAAGTTGGAATTACAATTTGTTAACATCTTAAATTCAGAACTAGATGAAGCTTGAATTAAATTGCATTTATGGAGTTCAAGATATGTGAAATGAATCAAAAGAATGGAATTTAAATGCCAGGAGAATTTAATTAAGACTTTCAAAGGCTTCTAAAGATCTCAAGTTAGATTTTCTACAGTTTTGAATGAGTTTGATTAATTCCTGCCCAATTAAAGCTAAACTTCTAACTTGCTATAACTTTTTTTTGTCATCACACAGCTTTTAAAGCTGCTTAAAGCTCTAAAAACGCCGAAAGCTCAGCCAAATAGCAAATTTCGAAAAATAACCAAAAATAAACAGAATAAATATATTTCTACACATAAAAATATTATATTAAAAATTTAATAAATAGCGAAAAAATTAAATTAAAAATATAACAACGTATTGCTAATATTACAAAAATCTGATATATGATTTTCGATTATAAAAAAGCAAAAAAAAAGAAATTATTTGAAGAGTCTCAGAAAGAGAAAAATCAAAAATATTCACTAGAAATATACCATTAAATATAAATAACATGAACTGGAAACATTTAATTAACATTTAATTAGAATCTAATTGTAGAATTCTTGCTATAATTTGAGCTTGATTTATTTTTAGTACAATTTATTTTTTGAATAAGTGAAAAAGCAGAATAAATAAGCGACTTAATGGGCATTTTAAGACGTCTAACTAAATTAAGGCCACTTAAAACTGAAAGCAAATCTAACTAATTAAAATATAAATAAAGAAACTAACTGGCATTCGCATTAAAATGAATTTAGAAATGGGGAATCAATTATGTTTTGATTGCCATTTTTAGCGACGGATATTTGAAACCTTTTAGCTGCAAATTTTAATTAGCCTTGGCGATGCTTAGCTGCTCTTAGTTGACCTTTGCCAATTAATGAAGACACTTTTAAATAGTGTGTGTGTGTGTGTGTGTGTGTGTGTGTGTGTGTGAATGTATCAAGTGTCATGTCGAACTAATTACTTGATAAAAGGCCAAACAAAAGATGAAATAAATAAACAAACAGCAGCTATAACAATGGCAACAATGAAAACTCTATGGCATTTATCTCTGATCGCACACTTGTAGCACTCTTCAGTATAACAGAGAAGAGAGAAGGGAAAGGGGGAGGGGGTATGTGTGTATGTGTGTATGTGTGTGTGTGGGTGTGTGTGGGTGTGCATAAGTTTGTGTTTGTGTTGGCAGGAGGAGGCATGCAACACAAATGTCAGTTGAAAACAAAAGAGGAAAAATTTTGCCTGCAAAAAGTCACAAACGTTAAAGCAAATAAAGCAAATTGCAAACCGACTGTGATATACTCTATTTTGTGTGTGGTACTATAAATTTATATATATAAGAATGGAGTCAAAAAAATGTACAGCTATTTATCAGTTAAAAAGGCTGGCATAATCTGGCTTTAATTATTTTTCGATTGTTCGTAATTGCTAGCAGAAGGTTTTTAAAAGCAGAAAACTTTGGGAAAACTTTCCAGAAAACTCCCTAGCGCCTCAACAGATGTATTCACTGTTAATGCATATAACAATGTTAACATATACAGCACTGTTAACGCATACAGCACTCTTACAACAATCACAGTAAGCAGTATTTTTTTTTTTAATTAAATAGACAGTATTTTTTAAATGAATGCGAATTTGGTTATATTATTTTAGTTTATTTTTGAAAATTTATATGGCAGAAAACATCTGCCGGGTCAACATTAATATAATAAGTTTAATTTTGGCTTTTATTTTTTTATGAAAAGGGCGTAGCAACGCACGCCGAATACACTAGTATTTATGTAGAAATTCATAGAAATGAAAGAAATTTTGGTTGGCTTTAATAAATCATGCCTATTATGTTTGTATGCGATTTTTATTAACTTTTTGTGATCGTTGCTCTTCACTTATTTCCCAAGATGCTAAAACACTATAAAATGAATAATCAGATACGTTTGCTTATTTCTGTATTTATGTGCATAGATTGTAATATATACGGATAGCTAGAAACAATAATAAAACCTTCGCTGGGCTGCATTTTAATAAAAAAAAAAAAATTCACAATTTTAAGACTTGATTCATTAAAATTAATCAGAGAACATGGGCTACTTAATTTACCTCCCAGTTGAAAATTAAATTTATATTGTTATTATAAAAAAAAAAAAAAATTATATTTGAAATTTTTTTTTATTTTTTACTCTGTTTTTTTCTTATGTTATAAAATTATTTTTTTCATATGTAAAGTAAATTTATTTATTTATGATTTATTTAAAGGAACTTTTTTCATTTTTTTTTATTTTTTAAAAAGTGTCGTATTTTATTTAAATTTTTTTAAAGTGCGACAATTCTTACTAAAATTGTTCATAATAGATTTTTTGAATTTATTTGAACAAAGGATTTCAAATAGCCAGTAAAATAACAGAAATAAGTCCTTGCACAAAACCAATATACTATATAGCATCTAAATAACAGAGTATTTTGAAAACAATCGACAGCCAATCAATGAGAAAAAAATGTGTAGAAAAGTGTGTTAAAGCCGCTGTGTGTGTGTGTGTGTGTTTGTGTTGGTTGTGTAGGTTGTCTATGTGTGTGTGTGTGTGTTGGTTGTGTGTGTGTGTGGGTATGTGTGGGGTGTGTGGAAGGTGTGTTGGAATGAGTTGTGTTTTTCATTAATTAGTCACAATGCGAAAAAGGAGTCAAACATTATGCAATGTTTTAGAGCAAGCTATAAAAATACTCGACTAGAAAATACTCTGCACACTAATACTGAATAATAGTTAAACATAAGCCGAATATAACATTGATTTGAATATAAAAATTGTAGAATATTTTAATCATTTAATAAGCATATAATATAACACATAGTTTTGTAATTCAAAAAATTTTTAAACATTTTTTTTTATAAATTTAAATAGGTTTTATAAACTTATAGAACTAATTTTATAAATTTTTATAGATTTTATAAATTTATAGAACTAATTTTATAAACAAATAGATTTTATAAATTTATAGAACTAAGTTTATAAATTTAAATGGATTTTTTAAATTTAAATATATTTTATAAATTTATAGAATTAATTTGAATAGATATTTTAAATTACAAATAAATGTTGTGATATATAAATTTATACGTTTTATTGTTGAGCTTTATTTACATAATTTAATCCGTCTTGCCACTAGAAAATCTAAGCAACTAACTAACATTTTAGCTTCAGGCTTAATCTTAACTAAGTTCAAGTTTGTAGTTAAAACATAAAACAATGCAAAGCTTTGTTTTTTGTATAAGATGCTCTCTATCTGATAAGTAAAGGGGGGGTTTAGTACTTGTGTAAAACCTTTCCCAAACTTCTGAAGGCTGAGGTCACAAACACCCTGTATATATTTCAGTTTTCAAGCCTTGCCTGCTTGAAAGTTCATTTGCCAGGCGGTAAAGCGCTTTGGTCTCATAAAAAGGCCAAAAAAAAGGAGCACCTATCCCTTAAACGGGACTTAACCGGGTAGGCCAAGAGACCAGGATCATAAACTGTGCCAAATCATGAGACTTGGGGCGTTGCCACGAATGTTCAACGTACTTTTGTCTGTTCATATGCAGCTTTGCAGCTTATTAAACAGTAAACTGCAATTGAGTAGGGGGTATGGGAAGGGGGTTTCGGATGTGGTAGGGCTAGATAGGAGTCATGCACAGTTCGATGGTTTTCCGGGCGACTGGAGTGACATTAAAGGCGGCTCAGTGGCTGCCTAAGTCGCAAGTTTCAGAAGGGTGAGGAAGAGTTTGGGACAGAGTTGACTTTTCCAAATAATACATAGCTGGTTGCAAAGGACCAAGGACTAGCAAGAGTAGCACATTTCATTGTCCTTGGCGAGCTGGTGCTGCTGCTGCTGCTGCTACTGCTGCTACTGTGTCCTTTGTCCTTATCGAAATCCAGCGCTCGCTGTCACTTGTCCTGTGAGCAGGGAACAGGCGACACTTCACGGCTGCCAGTGATCTCCCTGGAGTGTGTTGAACATACGCCCTGTATGGCTTATGTGTGTGTGTGTGTGTGGTGTGTATTGTTCGTGTGTGTGTGTGTGTGTGTGTGTGTGTGTGTATTGAATCCGGCTCTTGATGCCGGGTCCGAGCTTGGGTCTTGCCGGAGCTTATACAACCACTCAGTGACAAAAATAAAAGTAAACATGATAAAACCATTGAAAACTTTTTCCATTTTCACTTTTAAGTGTGTTTGTGTTGTGCTTCACACACACACACACACACACACACATAGACACACACACACACACACATGTGCGACACTCCAGTGCATCTGTATGGAAGTTAATCTCAAGTGCAGCCGAGAGCTAAATATTTGCCCATTGCATCTGCCTTTGCCACTCCCTTCGTCGCCCCTTTCCACAGCATTTTTTCCCCCCCCTACTTCCATCTGGTCCTACCACTGCCCCATTACGTCCTCCCCCCTCTGTCTACGTGTTGACTTCTTTGACCGCCGTCCAGCTCGGGCTGCGGCTTCAGTCCATTGCTTATCATTGATGCTGTACTGTGTTCCATTTTTCCGTTTCCCCTGCCCTTTCCCTTACCCTTGCCATAACCTAGTACTCCCCACAAACAAGCATTCAAATGACCCGCAGTTTTCTTTTCAATACCCTGTAATTATATAAATATGGGCAAGATGTGATATGTGATATTTTAAAGCTTCAAATGAAATTTGGCAGGTTTGAGATATTATATTTGGTACAACTATCCTTAAAATGTATCCTTAAAATATGCTTAAAATGTTGAGGTTTCTAATAAAAATAATGGTTGTAAATATGCTATATATGTAGATCAAAATGGAGCAATAAAATAAAATAGGTATTCATATATGGAAGAACAAGATTTTCTAGGTTAATTAAAATATGAATAGTTTGTTTTATGTTTTTTTTTCTAATTTTTTTTTTGAAGGAAGGGCGTAGCAACGCACGCCGTGCACACTAGTAAATAAAAATAATAGTTTTATAGTAATAATTATAAAAAATAATAGAAAAAACGACTGTTAAAGCTAAAGAAAAGTCACAGGGACTGATCCGTAATAAAGATTTAATTTCTCCTAAATTTTTTTTTTTTTTTTTTTTTTTTAGTTAACTTTTAAAATTATAAATTATGGAAATTATGTAAAATGTTTCTTAGACACACCAGCTTCGCCTTAAATGTGAATTTGCTGTGCTACTTCAATTCTGATTACAGGGTATATTCGATGTTAGAACTTTTTTGTTTTGTTTCAAAAAGTCTTCCTATTTGATTTCTCTTTTTGTTGGCTTTCCAATGTTGATTCTTCCTATCTTCTCTTTCGTACCTTGTTTACACTAAACTAACAAGCAAAGCTAAAAGTTGGCAAAGCTGCAGCCAAGTCTCAACCCCTTTCACCTCAATGCCCTACCACCCTCCCACCCTCCATTTCCCTTCCTTTGCCTGCTACTTCTTGTCCATTTGATAGAGCTCGTTGTGCATAAATTGTTTATGTTGCTGCTGGCCTGTGGATG
The DNA here is from genome assembly GCA_035043045.1 of Hirtodrosophila alboralis. NCBI lineage: Eukaryota > Metazoa > Arthropoda > Insecta > Diptera > Drosophilidae > Hirtodrosophila > Hirtodrosophila alboralis. The sequence goes on along the minus strand of JAWNNH010000563.1, from coordinate 943,804 downwards.
TCCCTCGCTTTGCTTGTTTTGTCTGTGGCTGCAACTAGCCAAAGCGTAACCCAAAACTGTATACCAACAGCCCTAGCTGATATCCAAACCCAAACCCAAACCCTAAGCCAATCCCAGAACCCAGGGCCTGCCACCCAAGCCCCCAACCCAATGGAAAGTAATAACAATGAGGTGAACCTGGCAAATATTTGTGTCAGTCGTTGAACTTGTTCTTGCTGACCTTTGCAGAAGGAGCTAGGACTGGAGGGGGGGCAGGTGATGCAGACAAGCGCAGGGGGCTGGTGGGGGTGTACAGAGACATGCATAGACATGTCTCAGCATGCCAAAAACTTTTCATGCAGCGCAGCCAACTAAATAAAAAGACTTGCATATGCCTTTCAGTGTATTGCCCAACACTCTTTGGCCTTGACAAGTGTTTAAGTAACACCTGAATTTTACAAGGGTTGTAAACTAAGAGATACCCTACTGTTGTTCTAAAATTCTCTAAGTTTTTAGGCAGTTTTAGGCAGTTGTATTCAGAATAGCTTTTCATTTCTAATGTACAGTCAGTTCAATTAATGAAAAGTTGATTTTTCTTTTAGGTACAGTCAGCTCAGCTTCGCAACAGTTTACTCAAGTGAGAAATCATCCATTTGACGGAGATGCCAAATAAATAGATACATTTAGTTTAAATATAGTTTAATAAACTGACATACAGTCAGTTTAAGCAAGAAAGAATCATATTTTTAAGCTATTTCTCAAAAGTACAGTCAGATTAAAGAACACTAATCCATGTGTACTTAAGGGTAAAATTTAGAGGCGTCCAAATGATTAGAAGGCAAGTGCTCACAACAATATATAAACGAAGCATGTAAAATTCTTGTTGCATTGATTCGGTCGACGAAATGTGCTTGACGCAGCCGTGCGGTCGACGAAAAGATTTTGTTGTCTCTTTTTTATAGTCTTGCTTGAAAGTAATATAAATTTTATCTAAAAATGTGTAATGCATTTAAGGATACGTCTGCTTTCTGCTGCAGACAGTATATATGTCAGTATCAGCTGAATCGGACCACTATATCATATAGCTGTACCATTGGAACAATCGGTCAAAAAGTGCGTGTATGAAAAACTTTTTTGTTTTTCAAGATATCAAAATCGAACTCAACATATCGATGTAGAATTATAATCTGTATAATCTGACCAAGTATCATTAAAATCGGACCACTATATGATTTCGCTGCCATAGGAACAATTGGGTAAAAAATTAGTTCTTCTATGCAAAACTTTTTTGATTTTTAAGGTATCAGAAACAAATTCACCATATCGATATAGAAATATGTTTTGTACTATCTGATTAAGTTTGACTGAAATCGGACCAATATATCATATAGCTGCCATAGGAACAATCGGTCGAGTCTTCAGAATTTACTTAGAAAACCATTGCAAGGATATATAGCTTCGGCGTGACGAAGATACCCTTTTCTTTCTTGTTTAAAGATACAATCAGTTCAATTGCGATCTCAATAAATTCGAATAAGTTCTGGATTCATTTAAAATGTTAAAATTTCAAGCGTTTTGCCCACAGATGGCATCCATTGTGGTCTGAACGGTGCTTAACCTTGGCTTAAACTTGTCGTCGTCATTGCAATAAATTGCCAGCTATCGTGCATTATGAAATGTGTGTGTGTGTGTGTGTTGCACAGGGGTTCAAAGACTCTGACTGGAGGTGGTGGTGGAGGTGGGTGGTAATGTTGGCTCATAGTGTGGTGCCACAGCCACACACAGTTTGCATTGTGGTTGCCAATATCTTACGCTTGGCTGACATCAGGCACCTGGCAAAGGGCAATCGGGTATGGGCAAACTGCCAGTTGGATGCAGTGCAGCATATGATGCGACGGATGTGGCGGATATGCTAGCCAAGTCGGCAGGCATGTAACCAAGGCAATGAATGTCGCATGCACTACCCTTCTGGCCTTCTACTTACCAAAAAGAAAACTTATTCTCTTATGGCTGGCAAGCGAACCTGTCAAATATTTCATGAAGATTTAACGCATTTGACGCTCCAACGAGGCGGCTCATTATAAGCAAAATGACAACCCTATCATACCCTAACCTATATGTATCCCTATATCATACTTCAACTCCCTTTGCCAGCTCCGTCATGCAATTTTAATTATGCATGTCAAACGCTTCAGCTAACAACTTTCATTTGCCAGCTTTTCAGTTTCCCAAGCAATGAGTGGGCAACTATCATATGTGTGTATATATGTGTGTGTGTTTGTCCACACTGAGCGAAAAATTTCATTACAAAATGAGAAAGGATCGATTTTATTTGCTTTTCAATTTAAAGTTGTTAAAAAAAGAATCGTTGATTCTCGATTTGTACTCTGACAATATAAAAGCATGTTTTTTTTGTACCATAATAAGGAATTTTAATTAAATTTGCACAATATTGCATACTTGTAGGCGCTGTTTGTTATACATCATTGCGTCTATAATTCTAAGTCAGTTATAGTATTTGTTTTTATTTGTTTTAAAGCCCATTTGTTAGAGAATAATTTGTATTCTATTGAAAATTAAGTAAGTGCAAAGAATTTATTTTTTTTGTGATTTTATCATTTATAATTTATCTCACTGTCATTTTGTAACAACTTAAATTAAACTAAACAAACAATAATAGCAGAAACAACTTAAAAAAAAAAAAACAAAACTAAGTCTGATTAATAACACTAGGTAACACACAAATTGTATATTTGAACAAACCTACTTTTTCTAATACATATGGTGCCCCAGATGACGAAAAACGACTTTACAAATTTTTCTATAGTGGGACTTTTTTTAAAAAATTTTTTGAAATTTGGTATTTATTTTTTAGCTTTTTTTCAGAGGCGAGCCTGTAGATTTTAGCATTACTAGAAAATCTTAAAGTCGATTTTCAAATGCTTTACATTTTCTGAAAGCTAATAAATATATCTATTAATCATACATCTGTTTTATTAAGTTTAAATTACTAGATTTGCAATTATTTAATTTTGAATTAAGAAAATGATGATATATTGTGCGGTATTTTTTACGACTTTTTGACTTTAAAATTCGAGGAAAAGTCGAAAAAAATTATTTCGTTTTCCTCTCCTCTGTTTTTACATAGTTGCATTAATTGGGCGTCATTTAAGTTATCAATCTTATAAATCGATAAATAGACGGCGGAGATTAAAGCACTTCAACAAACACGCCCGATATGGCATTTTTAAATGTAAAATTCATTCACCATAGACAAATTTTTAAAGTGGTTTTTCGTCATCACCATATGTATCAGAAAAAGTAGGTTTGGTAACTTATACAAAAAAAAAAAGCTAAATTTTGTTACCTAGTGTAATAAAATACAACAAAAATTACTTAAAAAAGTATAATTTTCTATTCGAAATATTATTTACATAAATAGTCCACACAATTTTAATAAAAAATAAAGAATTATATGAAATGAGACAGAACAATTTTGAATTATTTTATTTTAATCGTTCATATTTTCATATTATATATAAAGAATTGTCTGAAATGAGACAGAACAATTTTGAATTATTTTATTTTAATCGTTCATATTTTCATATTATATATAAAGAAATGTCTGAAATGAGACAGAACAATTTTGAATTATTTTATTTGAATCGTTCATATTTTCATATTATGTATTTTAAATGTTTTTAATAATGAATCTCATTTTAATTTAATTTATTTTTGTTTGTATCAAAAAATAGCACTATTGTCAAAAAATGGTTATATTTAACGTAATTTTAAAATGAATATTATTTTTTTTTAAGTGTAGTATGTGAGCCCGACAACAACTTCAATTGTCATTGCATCAGCAGGGCACAGAAAATGGCGCGTAACGATGTCTTAATTAAGACTCCACAAAGAACAAGGCAAATGAAATGAGGGTTAAGTAGACAAAAGGGAGCAGAATTAAGTGCACACAATATGCTGCATGATGTGGCACAGCTACAGGCGGCGGGCGGCGGGCGGCGTGTGGCAGCCACATGTAGCATCAAATATCGAAAATCAGACGCTCCCAATGACTTGCCAGAAATAAAGTAAAAACCAAACCAAGTCGGGTTGAAAACCTGCCGCTTAGTGTGGGCCGAGTTGAAGCTTGTTCTTTTGTATGCTAATATGTATTTGGGGCATGTTGTCAGAAGAATTTCGAATACAAAAGCTTTCGATATTGTAGAGTCATGCAAACAGACTTAATGCTAAAGTAGAATATCTCAAATATTATATAATTTAGTATGCATATTAATTAAAGAAAAGGAATCACTTTTTGCTCGGCCCTCGTTTAAATTAATTTTTTTTTTAATAGTTTTTATTTAATTAATTGGCATAAAACCATTTCAATGATGAATGCAACTATACCACTTCTTCCTCCGTGGGGAGTTGATAATTTATATTAATATGCATTGATTTAAAAATAAAACAAATTTTTGACAGTTTGATTCAATTAAAATAAAACAGAAATTCAGGAATAAGTAAAATAGCTCAAATAATATAAGTTAAAATTATTATTATTAAAATTATTAAAAGAAAACTACTGTGATGATATTATATTTAAATTATATTGTGTATACTAATTAACAATATTTTTACACAATTTGAAAAATTTCTACTTTTACAATATTAAATTTTAAAGCTTGTAAACAGTTATAAATAATTTTGAAAGATTTTACTGTTTGCTATTTTTTTAAATGATTTTATCAAAGTTTTAGGGAATTATAAAGCTCTTAGAAAACTGATAATCATAAGTTAATAATTTTCAAGTAATTTAAAATTTAATGAAAATTAATTTATTTGATGTTTGGATTAAAAAAAACCATTGTCTAATTTGCTTTTGGGTATGCAGAAGGATTTCGCCTTTCACTTTTCACACATTCCGCAATTAATTTCCGTTTGATTGTTTGTCTCTGTCTTTGTTACTGCATAAGCCACGCCTCCTGCTTCCTGTATCCTGCTGCTGCCCGCCCACATGCAATTTAATTGCTTTGGGTCCTGGGCGTCTGTGTGTGTGTGTGTGTGTGTGTGTGTGTGTATAAGTTTGTGATTTACGCGTTGCATTTGCCGCCATAAATAAAGCGCTAAATACAGTAGCGTTCAATGGTGTTGTGCGGGGGTTTGGTGGAGGCGTTTTTTGCAAGGACAAGAAGTTGGGGGGCCGGCAGTTACGACAAAAAAGGCGTGGCATGGTGGCTGCTATTGCCATGTCGACAACTTCGTCCTGTGACTTTCATTTGTTCAGTTCATTTGTTGCTGGCAATAGAAAAGCAGACAGAACACAGAGAATACACAGATTCCCGAGTTATCCTTCAACTAGGGCTGCCGTTAACCCGCTCCCAGGATATCCCCCTTGCCATTACCACTGCTCATGCTACAAGCCATGTTTATTGCTTTAGCATTGTTGTCTTTTGGCTAATTGCCGATGGCATTGACAACTACAACAGCAACAGCAACAACAGCAACAAGTAACATAAAACAATTGTTCCCAGGCCATCGATTTTGATTCAATGTTCAGAATAAAGTTGAACATTTTCCAAATAGAATATGTGGGGAAACCCCAAGTGTATTTAAAAGTAGAAGGGAAAAGTATATTAAGGACACGAATCGAGCAATGGAAGCACACAGAAGCTCACATCAAATTAAATAATTTGTTAGTTTTCTGAAGCTGAGAACTTCAAAGTATATAGAAACTTTGATGCTTAATGGATTTTAAAGAAAAAGACGATCAGAATTTAGTTTTTATATATATATAGAAACCTGTGGAGTTTATATTTAAGCAATTCTTGGTTTTTAAATTTTTAATTTATTTCTGTAAGACAAGGAAGAAAGTTACTTGTTCTATTATTGAAGTTTGGAAAAGTGCAAGAGTTTAAACTGTGTTTTTATAAAAAATTAATAAAGCGTTTTTACCTTTAAAGTTTGGGACACTCTAGTGTTAAGTTATATATCGAAAATAACGAAGCTATAAAGAAATTTTTCTGATTTATTTGATTTATATACGAGGGCAAATAAACATCAATTGATTTCGAAAATGAAATGGGTTGAAATTAAGTTTCTTAATCTATTTCAGATTTTTTTTTTAAATCATTCATTTAATTAAGTTAACAGGAAAAATGAAATTAAAGCTATATACCCTTGCAATTTAAGAAAATCTGAAATACTCGATCGATTGTTCCTATGACAGCTATATGATATAGTAGTCCGATTTTATTCAAACTTTCACAGAGAGTACAGCACAAATTTCTATATTGATCAATAAGTTTTTAATAGAAGAACTCATTTTTCACTCAATTGTTTGTATGGCAGCTATATGATATAGTGTTCCGATCGGGCTGATTTTTACATACAAAATATCTATTACAACAACATGCATCTGTGCCAAGTTTCATCAAGATAACTCTTCGAAAAAGCCAAAAAGTAAGCATAGAAACAGACGGACAAGACTCATCGACTCGTTTTGATAAATAATATATATACTAAATGGGATCGGAGACTTCTCCTTCTATTAATGATTTACATAGTGTTGAAAAACTTGTAGTATTTTAATTGATACCAAGTTATAGACTCATGCAAGTGAGCCATGATAATTAAATCAAGTTATTAGTTGACATTAACTTAGTCAACAATTAAACAGCATTTAGTAGTCTTTTTCGATTGGGCGTCATTATTGTGACACTACAAACATTAAAGTATTTAAATTAATTATCAAAGATATTGCAAGTGAGAACCGTGCAACTCTGTGTTGCAAGTAGCAAGTAGCAAGTGTAAGCCAGACAAAACCAGGGCGTAAGTACAATATAAAATTAGAAACTTGAAGAATAAGTAAAGTGTAGCAAGCTACTATATATATTTTTTTAGCATTTTCCTATATTTTCGAGAATCTACGTTCGTGGCTTACTCATTTCAATATGGTCATCAATTTGAATCCAACAACTTTAACCAATGCTAACGGCATCATCCCAATGACCATAATGAGCCATACCGTGATCGATGATGTTATCTTTATGCATGTGAAGTGCCCTGAAGATGTGATATCCAAATGGATTACTTTAGATGAGGCATTGGCCTTATGCCCCTCTGCTGTTATTGCTTATGCACAGGTAACATTTACTGACATATTTGGTCCACCAATGGGAGAACAAGAGCCCAGTCTATTTGATTAATATTCCGACTGATGTGCTCTTTAGCTCGAACCTTAACCTTGGAGTCGATTCAAAAATCGAGCTAGGCAAACAGCAAATGATAGGCAAAGCTCCAAAAGTGTTTTTGAAATTCTAAATTCAATCTTTAATCCTCAACACCCAAATGATTGTTTCGATCTAAAATTTGTAATTTTTAAATATATGTGTATATGCACGAGTATATAATATAATAATATTCAGTGTTGGCTAGAAATGCAAATATCGATATATGTACCATCTAAACGTTATTTTTATATAGAACATATGTTGTATAGAAAATCAATATTTAAAATACTTAAAATCTGTTTATTGTATTTTCCTTGACAATAGTTTTATTTATTTATTTAACCATTGTATAAAATCTGCAATAAATATTAGAAATTTCTATGACTTCTTCACTCACAATATTTCCTCATCATTGTACTTTTGAACGCACATCGAAGTACTTTTTAAATACTATAAAAATTTTCAAAATGCATTCAAAATGTCATTTTGCAAAGCTCTTTTTGATTGCAAACTGTTTTGTTAACCCTTTTATCGAATTTAAATAAATAAAACGAAATAGCCGTTTGAATTTGAATGAGCACATGTATTTCGAGAGTTATCGATAGATGGCGCTTTGACAAAAAAAAAAAGTGGAGGAAGGTCGATAACACAGCGCTGCTCGATCGGTTGATACATCGCGATGCATCGCCATTTCTTTTTTATTTTTATTATTATTTCTTTTCCCAACTTAGCTTTTCTTTGTTTTTAAACGAAATGATAAATTAAACAAAATAAAGCTAAATATTAACTAGTTACTTTTACTTAAAAGCCGTCAGTGAAAATTGCCTTCTAGTTACATAATAATTTAAATTTCGTTGAAATTTGTGACTGTTACTTCATTTCTGGCATTGACATTCAACTGGACAGGCTTGGCCTTGTGCTCACGTGCTGCTGTCGCATTTGTCAGCTCAGGTACACACACCAAACACACACAAACGTAATGCGGCCCTCAGTACTGCCATAGTCCTCCCCAGGTTCTGCCCAACCTATGCGGACGCACAAAATTTGTCTTGGCTTAGGCATTTCAATTGCAAATTAGCTTCTGTTCCGCACTCCACTCTGCCCCCCTGCTTGGCCGTCTAAGCTGCTGCTCTTTTTGCGTCTTTTGCGCGTACTGTGCCTTCTGCTCCATTCTCTCTTTGTGTTCCCTTTGGCCAGCTCCTTCTTCAAAAATTTTGCCATCGCTCGACCACATTCAAAGTGTACATTTCGCTTTTTGTGGCAATTTGAATGATTTATGTTGATTGCGTATAATTGCATGTTGTGTCGTTCTTGTCCTCGTTCTTTGGATCCTTGGCATATACAGAGGCTCAGGTGTGCCTTTGCTCCCGGGAACGCACGAACGTTCCTAACCTCAGACATTTTGCGGCGCATTGTTGGGCGCTGCTGGCGTTGCTGCTTTTATGACGCGCCATCTGTCAACAGCTTGTTGTGACATTGTCTGGCCAGGAGCAGAGGCGACAGCAGGGCGGTTTATTGCGAGGCTTGGCTAGACATTGCGCTGCTTATCTAATTATGCGTCCAAAAGCACGCAACACAAAAAATGTCATATGCCCTTCACGTGGCCCCAGCCACAAGCTCAAGGCATTCCTAAGGCTCAACTTGTCTTTTGCGGCACGACGCTTCATTTTTCTAACCAGGCAAATGGTCTGCGCCGTTAAGGCAGTGGGGGCGGGGTGTAGGCGGGGGCGTGGGCGGTGGCTTGTGCTGCCTAATGGCGAGGCGCGAGCGCATTTATTTCGCTTGTAAACGAGCGCAATTTGCAATTTGAACGCGTCCATTTGGCGGTGCCATGTGCCACGTGCCCTCATCTACTTGCTACTGCTACCAATCCTGGCAGCCATTTGCAATTGAATATTTATTTGCGCCTAGCAATGGGCGTGGCACTAACTAAAAGTTATTACGCATAGGCAATGCCAACCATTTGAAAGGAGCTACAAAAAAGCCAAATTCGCACTTTGATAATCAGGCAACGTTGAAACAGTGTGACCGAACTCTTGCAAAAGCAACAAAATATCAAAATATATGCGGAATCTGTATCAGAAATTGCGAAGCAAAGATCACAGTATTTTTATTTTTTCTATTAAAATTAAATAAAATTATGCTTAAGATTATATGCCAGTTACTTGCCCATCTTAATAGCAAATTTTAAGTATGCATAGTAAGACGTATCTTAATGTTACACAATGGCCAATTTAAAAGGTGGTAAAAATGTTATAAAATAATGCAAATTTATATAATATAGATAAATCATGAAATATTTAGCGCTCTTCCTAGTTGCACTAAAATTTTAAAAGTATCACAAATCATTTAGCTCGAATTCTAAATAAATTCACTTAATATAATAAATAATTAAAATTGTATTGCAAGCTAATTAACATGTGCTCAGATTACCAGTTAACAAAACAGGTAATTAGTTGATGTTAGTTTTAATTGGCCATTTTATATGCTGTCTTCCTATTTAGCTAAAGGCACTTTGCCTATTCATTTCATGTGAATTCGATCAACTCTTGAAAAATCACAAATTCAGCAAACTACACGTAAGTACCAAATGAACTCATTCATTATATGTATGTCTGTGTGTGCATTTCTTTTACATGCATTCAGCCTGTGGCAAAATTTTGTGCATTTGGAAATGATGCATATAATAAACATGTTCACAAATACCATTAACATAAATAGAAAACATACAAAACTCATTTTGTGTGTTAAGCCATAAATAACATTTTAATTGGCATGTTTATCTAATTGGGTTTTCTTTGCAGGCTTAAGTATTTGTTAACAAACAGCAAACTGGTCACACTGTTTGCCGACGGCATCAAAACGCACATCACAAGATTAGAAATGACAGCTGAATGCAAAAAGACATAAATGCGTGAGCGGGACAGAGAGAGAGAGTTAAGGCGTGGAAGTGCGACAGAGCGAGCGAGAGTGAAAGAGAGTGCGAGAGCAAGAGATGCCAACTAATAAAATGAACTTTATGCGAGAACGTGCGTGGACTCCAAACAGAAAGCAGGCACAAAAGAAACAACAAATAGAAAGAGAACCAGAGAAGAACTTATTGCCCATTGCCTTGCTTTGTATGCGCCACCCCTCCCGTTGCCTTGCGCTTTTCATAGCCACGTGTTTTGTTGTATTTGTAATACGCTCAGTTTCAGTTGCCTAATTATAATTTTGCAATTCTGCTGGCGCATGCAAAATTCATGAGAGTGTGTGAGAGAGAGATAGCTGTAAAGTGTGAGCAAAGCAAAGCAACATTGCGCTGCACATTATTGTGCTATTCCCTTCTCCCTTTGGTGCCATGCTGCTGCCGTTTGCCCCTCATCCTGCCCCTACTTACCATTTGCCCATTACGCGGCGCTGATGTAAACATAAAACATGACAACTTCCGGATGCTATCCGGAGCTGGAGCTGGGCTCTGTGGGGAGAGGGCGGACAGCAGCGCGGGCTGAACGTCAACGTTAAGCGTTTTATGGCCAAAATGTGCGTTTCATTTGAGCTGCTCGCGTTTTTGTTGCACCTACCACCCCAGCGACCTTTGGAGGCGACTCCGCGACCTCGCAACTTCCACATTGTGCGCTCATTTTGCGCTGATTCGCAGAACTTCCGTTTTGTTCGCTGCTTTTTCTGCAAATGTTGCAAATCTTTGCGAAAAACTTGTCGTAAAAATATTTTCATCAGGCAGTAAGAGAAATAAAAACACAGTCAAAGAGAAAAAGCGGTGGGGGGGGGGGGGGGGGGACGTCTTTGAATGAAGCAATGAAAACTGGCAATAAACAAATGGCACAGCGCAGCGGAAGTTAAAGCGTAGCGCACAAAATGGCGGCCATCGCACCGGAAGACAAAGACATCATCAGGCGCTTCACTTCGTGCCGCACTTCGTTCCACATTGCGCGCTTCCGCCGTCAACCCCCCTCCCATCCCGTCGCGTCGCGTCGTGGCGAATTTATGAAGCATAAGCTGCATAAACATTAAGATTACATAAGCGTCAGGCTCGAGATCCTTGCAGGACGACAAAAACCAGCGACGCTTGCAACATTTTAAGTGTCGATAATTTTGTGCGGGGCATAACAGTAAACTGGGCGTGCCAGCGCCTCTAAAATTCAAAACCCCCCTCCCCACTCGCCCCCAAAAAAAACTCATGCATATGCATAAGCTATGCAAAAACGACAAACACTCTCGAGTGCAGGCCAGAGGAGCTGGGAGCTGGAGGTGTAGTCAGGGGTAGCAATAGGTGGCATCCACAGACAGGAAGCATGACAAAGACAGCAAGTGAAACGATGCGATAAGCAAAAGCATTTAAAATTGTGCAGGGCAAAGAAATTTGCATTTTTTGGTGCCAAGAAAATTAAGCGAATGTAAATTTTTTTTGTCAGCAATAACAATAGGAGAAAACAAGAGAGGGAGAGAGAGAGAGGGAGAGAGAGAGCTAGAAACACAGTTCCTTGAATATAAAATAATATTTCGATAATTCTCTTTGATATATGCGACTAAATGTGGAACAGCATAGAATAAAAAAAAAAGAAGAAATATAGAGCAATTTTATGGTATAAAATTCTACACAATACTTGAAGATTATCAGTAATTCCCCAATATGAAAAATAACTGAATGGGATTAAAATCTCATAAAATAAGATTTATGATTTATTCTGCATTTTTGACAAAATTTAAATTCAAAACAACATTTTGAACAAAATCGCATGCATGATTTTATCGATAATTGCAAATATCAACTCGATAGTACAAATTTTTTTAATCTGGTAACCTTTTTTGCTATTAAATTTAGAACAACACGCACCTATGACTTGAAATTCTTTCATCATATTGGCCTACTCCGCTTCTTGTAATATTTGCAATAACATTTGGTTTTAATATTCAAAAAAGTTCATTATTATTAGCAGTTTATTATTCATTTTAGCTTATATTGCTTAAATGCTAAATTCACTTATGTCAAATCAAAACAAAAAAACAGCTGATCAAATGCTGAAATGTGTAGTGTAAACAGACATTTCAGCTTTTGACATTTTCAACCTAAAATGCCAAATGCAACTCGTGGTTTAAAGAGGCTATAAAAGAGCGTATCTAGAATGCTTAAGATATATTTGAAGAATTTTTTAAATTAATGCCAAGAAATACAGAAGAGATTAAGCTGGAATAAAATGATATAAGTCAGCACAACTTGCTGATAAATCAGGCATAAATTGCAATTATTACGCTGACGAACATCAGTGTCCAGTTCTTCTGATATAAATCAACAATATATTATTTTTCTGATGATGATTTGCAAACGTAATTGGTTAAAAATATATATATAATTAGATTCTTGAAGCTCATAAAGATGGCCTACTATATACTTAGAAAAATCAAGAAAATACTTTAAATATAAATGATATTTCTATTGCAGATTATCATCATAACATTCAATGTAATAAAACCAGGAATCGCAAAGAAATCTTATAAGTTCAAAAAATTCAGGCCTAATAAACTTTTCTAGATGAATGGGAAAATCTTACATATACTAAATCAGGATGCAGGATTTTGGAAACAGCATAAACTATATTTTTAATATTTATTAAAATATTACATTTAAACTTCAATTTTTTGATCAAAAAATGTATTTGTGAAATAATTATTAGATTTCAATTTTTATTTAAAAGTTAAAAAAAAAAATTATTTTTTCCATTTTTATTTAAAAGTAGGAAAAAAAAATTGTTTTTCAATTTTAATTTTAAATGTTTAGAATAAAAATTGATTTGGAATATCTGCTAAACTGGGTATTTCAAAAGATAAATTTTAATATGTAAACTATATTAATCTTAATACCTTTTCATTCTTATGGTAACTTGGTTATTTTTTCCAAATATTTAGCGTGGTTCAGAAGATATTCATTAACATTAAAAATAAAAAAATTAGAAATTTAACTCTTAAACAAAAGTAGGCAAATAATTTGTATTATCAATTTTTATTTTCAGATCAAAGAAAATTATGAAATGATATAGATGAATCTATAAACAAATTTGACTCTTTTTTTTATATACGAGTACATCAAAATTATAAGAATTGTGATCCCTGAATAAAACAGGTAAACTCCCTAATTCTGTTAGGACAAAAACTAATTTATTTATAATATTCACAAGAAACCGCTCAAACCCATCAGAACGCGCAAACTTACAGCAATTATTTATTTAAAAACTAATTAAACTATATATTGCTTTTTTTTTATTTTTCAGTGAGAAAAACTCAGTTCATGATTCATTTAATTTGAAATAGTCTAGCTAACATAAAGCTAAACAATTCGATACAAGTTCTTTTCCAATGTGTACAATTAAGGAAGTTGTATTTCATTGTTTTAAAAACAAACAATAAATGTATATGTGTATTCAGAATATGTTCAAAAAGAATATATCTGTATGTGTGTTATGTTATAACTAATTTATGGAATTACGAGTATTTTTTAATGGGGTCACAACAAACATAACAAATTGAGTTATTTTATGCATTGTGGTTGGGCAATGGAAATGGGAGAAATCAGCAAAAATGAAATAACAAAAGGAAAACATCACCAAAGCAACCAAAAATGGGAAGAGCTAGGAGCAAGGAGCTGGATTTTGCCGACCAGGATCCTGGCAGCTCCTACGTGATTTGTTTGCCAAATTGTGGCAAATGTGTGTGGCGCATTCACTGGCGCTGTGTTGCTGTATGTGTGTGTGTGTGTGTGTGGCAGCAACAACTCAATTAGCGGCAAATTCCTCCTGCAATCTCCCTTTCCTCTCTCTCTCTCCCGCTCTTCAGTTCCCTTTCGACTTGCACGCTTCCGCATTTGGTTTATTGAGTTTGCATGACCCTAATTTAAAGATGATTTAAAATTCCCGCAGCGAAATTAACCAAATGTCCGATCAGGCTCGCTCTCTCACTTGGCTGGACTCTCTCTCTCTCCAATGGGCTCAGTCTGCACCTCGTCCTTCGCGGCACATCCTTTGAGAGAGAGAGGGGATTTATTGTTTGGCGCGATGGCTCGCTAATGCGGCGCATTTATCATGCAGCTGACGACGCGTTGGCAACTGGTAACCGGAGCGCTAATGGTCGCCACTTGGACCAACATAAATTATGTTTAATCAGCAGCAGCAACAACAACAACAACAACAACAACAGCACAACACAAAACAAACATAAAACAACAACAAAATTTCTACGAACAGCAATAGACAATCCTTTAATCGTAATTACAGGCCAAGTCAACAAAATGCATTCGTCGGATACAATATCCGTCAGTTACTCATTAAATAAGTATATACAGAATTTACTGTAACAATATATGCTCAATTATTTACAATTTTAAGCTAGAATATCTTAAGGAATGCAACATTAATTTCATTTCAGTTATATGTGCTTTTTCTTAATAATTATTTTTATATATAAAATATGCAAAAAATGTTGAAAATACAATTAAAAAATGCATCACTAATTTCAATTAGTCGAGGGCTATTAAATTATTTTGCAACTGAAAATTTGAGTTTATGTTCAATTGATTGTTTTTGAAATTTATATGTTTATTTTCATACTAAACTTATTTTTAAACAAAATCTTCTTTTTGTCAGGGATCGAAACTTTGAGTTACGAACTTCTTCTTTTTGATCGAAAATATAAATTGATAATAATAAATTTTTGCAAACTTTTATTTAAAAGTTAAATCTAACAGCTATTTTTCAATTTTATTTTAAATGTTAAATTATAAAAATTGCTTTTGAATATCTTCTGAGCAGTGCTGTGTATTTAAAAAAATTACCAATGGAAAGGTATTGAGATTTACATATGACAATTTTGTAGAAGATATTCAAAATTCCAGCTGATCATCAGCACATGTAACATCGTAAATTTGTTATATTTTCCAAAATACAAACCATATTACACAGTTTCATATTCGATGACCGATTCGACAAACGCTTGATTATCACTGATCACAATCATTACAATTTTGCCTGATCGTCAGCACGTTTTGCTGACAGTGTAACCGTACCTTAAGTAAAGAATTGGAAAAATTGTTGCTTTCAGAAATATTTTTCATTGACTTACCTTTATATTTATATATCTTCGATGAAACACTTTTTTTTTGGATAAATCAATTGACGGTTTTTTGACTTTTCTTGCCAAAAAAACAAAATATTTATAAAATAAACTTTGAAAATAACGTTCAATTAAAATCAGTTTTAAAAGGCTTCTGTTACTGCTTTATTTTCTGCATATTTCATATCAACGCGTGAAGAAGTTTTCTGTATATTGTTAAGGAATATCTTTCTAGAAATACTTCTAACAATTTAATTATTTATCTATATATATAAACGTTTTATAGACTGACTGACTGATTGGCGACTCATGAGCAGGCTAAAAGCTAGAAGTTAGAAATCTGCAATTTTTCTGTAGCTTCATATCATATTTTTTTGTTCAAAAATATATCGGGCTGTGGGTGAAAAATGCATTTTAAAAACTTAACTGGAGGATACCTGGTGGCGAAGTGTCCTAAAATTTTAGTGCTATTATGGAATTTGATTAAATTGTTTTTTGATTTGCTTTTATTTTTTATGGGAGCGAGAGTGTAGCAACGCGCGCCGGGAGAACTAGTTGAATATAGGCAGCTTTTAACGATCTTATTAATAACATTCAATTAAAGATGTTTAATATTTATATTTACATAACATAAAAGCAAGTGGGTTAGGGGTAGCTTTTGGGGTTTATTAGGCCCCCCCTCTACAAAAAATCCTGAGTAGGACACTGCCCTCATTGTTCACTTGTCTAACTATTTTGGATGAGGCAAGTGTCAGCTTCAGTTCACCCTGCCTTATATGCATGTTGTGTTTAAGTAGAGTCAAGTGTTCGCAGCACAGGCAGCCTATTGATTGGTGACTCCGCCCAAGAAGCAGCTACTACCCCCATCCCCATTAGACATTCAGAGTCCACTTGTCATCATATCATGTCAATCAAGAACAGAACGAAACACTCTATAACCAAGGATAACGTCTGGCGGGGCTATGGGGGCATTGGACTTGCGTTTGTGTAGACTACATTATATTAAGCTGGCAGTCAAATGGCGAGCTAAGTGGGTCGAAATAGGGGGGGAACCCCATGCCCCTAAACCAGTTGAGCTTTGGTTTGGATGAGCTAAGTACGTGTTGTAGCGAAAGCCAACACCCAGATGTGTGTGTGTGTGTGTGTGTGTGTGTTGTCCTGACAGGCAATCTGCTCAGGCAGGCAGTCGGGTCAAATAACAGTACTTGGCCACTTAACAAAGTGTCTGCCGCGTAGCATGCAACATTTCTTGCAACAGTCACAAAAGTTGCATTTCATTTTTGGAGGCGTGGCAAGCATGAAATAAAAGGATTCTCGAACAATGAATAGATAAATCGCTAAAGTAAAGCTTTAAACTTCAAGTGAGCTTTAACTGATAAATTTAAAACAATTTAATAAAATTAATTAAAATTTTAGACATTATTTGGTTTAGAAATTGCAATTTGATAATTTAATATTTTAATTAATTTAAATAAATAGAATGGTATGTATTAAAGTAGAGCTTTAAGTTGTAAACAAGCTTTAAGTGAGCTTTGAGCTTTAAACGACTTTTGAGCTTTAAACGAGTTTCAAGCGAGCTTTAATTGATTTATTAAATACTTTTACAAATACTGAGAAATTTAAATTATGTTCAATGTAATTAGAACAGATTAGATCAATTGGAACTTCCAGACTCAACCGAATTTTACTCAATTCATGGCTCAAGCTTTTCTTCAAATGTAGCATTCAAATTAAATATTTTATCGGTTTATATACGGCAAAAGCTTGAATTAATGCACTTTATAAATTTAATCCCAATTAAAGCTTTTGCATTTTTTATGTGTTATGAAACAATAAAAAGGAAAACAAACTTTATTTGCTAAATTTATTTTGAAGTCTTCAGAGCTTTCCATTTGCAAGTATATTATTTATTCATATTTTATTGAACTGACTGCAATGCACAGCTTTCTCAGCCCATCTCTCTCTCTCTCTCTATTTCTCTTTCTCATTTCTCTCATTTTGCATTGAGTCCCATACTCTCAACACTCTCGTATCGGTTAGAACACAATCAGCTTGTCTTTTAGTTGTCCCCTCGGGTCGCTTTCATAGCGCAATTTATGGGAACGCGTTTGGCCTTTTGGCGTTTTGCCGGTTTTTGTTTTGGTGCGTTTTTTTTTGTGGCACAGCTTTATCTTTGCATAGATTCTCAGCCAGGCCAAACAGAAATATGAATTTATGCCATTTTTTAGTTGTTTTTTTCTCTATTTTTTTTTGATTTTTTTTTTTGCATTTTTTATTCTCAAAATTCCTGAAACACAACGTGTAATTTATAGCTAGGAGTTCTGTGCCAAAGCCGCAGCCATGGCGAATATGGAGGAGAAACGCAAATGCTGGATGACAGTTGGGCGGCCAGGATGAAACGTTGCTAACTTTCCAAGGGAATGCTTTTAATTACAGCTGATTTATTAATTGCGTATACGCTACGTATGCAGGTGCAACAGCATTGGTTAATTTGCAATGAGCAGCAGCAGCAGCAGAATCGGAGTAGATGTGCAACTTGGAGACGCTGCAAACACCAGACACTAGACGCTCGAATATTCAAAGGGAATCCAAGGCGATAAATTTCCATTAAAAGTGGAGCAAAAGTGGCAAGAAGAAAAAAAAATGTAATAGAGGCAAGCCAAAAGCCAACTGGACAGCTTGGGCAACTTGTTAGCATGTCTGTCGCCTTGCAACAAAGTGTAATTAAAATTTAATTGCATATTGTCAATGTGAACAGCAAAAAACCAACTAGGGATGTACAAAAATTAATTGCGAAATTTTCGATTTTTGTTTTAATATTAAAGTTATAACAGTTTGGCAACCCTACAATTGTTCAATATCCGATTGATCAATATTGTGTTGACATTCCTAGCCGCAACCGCAGCGATCGACTAAGTGATGACTCCGACTTCTGATGACTCTGATGACGATGACGATGACTCTGGTTGATGATGATGAAGGCGACATCATCATCAATAAGTTGCAAAGCAGCTGTGTCTGAGTCAGCAAGAGAATTGAACAAAAAAATCGTTGCATGTATCCAAAATAGTTCTATGCGCCAGTTATGTGCTCAACTTTGTCGCAGCATGAGCTCCAGCAATAGCTCCAGAATAAGTACAATCTCGACAAACAGCAATAGTAGCAGCAGCAGCAACAACAACAACATCAAAAACAATGATGTGGCAGGGCAATGTGGACGTTATTTGTTGCATGAGCTACTTACCACCGAACAACAATATTTGGATGATCTAAGTAGCGGCATTGAGCGTTATAGTCGCATATTTGATATCGAATCAGATCTGCCGGAGGGTCTAATTGGACAAAAACATATACTTTTGGCAAATGTTACACAAATTGCTGCACTGCATCGCCACAAGCTGTTGCCACTAATGTTGCAGCATCGCCAGCAGCTGGAAACGCTCTTTGATTGCTGGCACACTCTCATCGAACGGGATTGCTTCAACTGTTATGTCGTCTATACGGCCAGCCAGCGGGCTAGTCTAAGGCTCTATGCCTCGCATGAGATATACTTTAAGGTAAGTGCAACACGTAGTGCAACATGCAGTACAAGGCACAGAAGCTATAATGTGGCAGTTGAAAGTTCCTAACAGCGACAGTCTTTTTAAAACACTCAAGGATATTCTAAATAGTGATAATCTACAAGCTGACAAATTTAGTTATAACAAAAAGTCGAAAGAACTAGTATATTTATACAAAAATACTCAGCAATTGAGAACGGTTGGCCCGATATGTCTCCAATTTAAATCAATTGTTCGCAATTGCCAGGAGAAGGCTGCTAGAAAAGAAAATTTTGGAAAAACTGTCTGGAAAGGTCGCTAGCTCCTTAACAGATGTGCTCACTGTTAAGGTATACAGCACTGTTAACATATACAGCACTGTTAACGTATACAGCACTGTTAACGTATACAGCACTGTTACAATATCCCAGTATCCCAGTAAGGCAGTATTTTTTAAATTAAATACGAAAATCACAGTATGCAGTATTTTTTTAATGAATGTGAATTAGGTTTTTTTATAAATAATTTATTATTAATCATTAATTATCAATAATTTAGATGACAGTAGAATTTTAATTTTTAATTTAATTTTAATTTTTAAAAATTTATTTTTTTAATTTAATTTTATATTTCTGGAGGAGGCGTAGCAACGCACGCCGGGTACACTTGCATACTTATAAATATTCGTTAGGGAATCGCAGATGACCATTTAACTGAAAAATATAAAACTTTTTCATTGAAATTAGATGTTAGATGTGGAGGGTTTCAGTAACAGTAAAAAATAACTTTTATGTAACCAAGACGGTTCAATTCATCTATCTAGAAATATGGGTGTCGCCACCACCGCATCATCGGATGTTATTGACAGTTGAACTCATATTCAGTTATTTTAATTTATAAATAATAATTATTTAATAGTTTTATTACCACAGTTATTAGCGCCTAAGTTGTACTGAAGTTTTAATACAGTTTTTACGGCATCTTTTATTTCTTTAATCTGTTAAAACTTCTTCCAAATTGGATACTTGAAAAGTAAATTGCTTAGAAGTGTTTAGTTGAGACATCAATTAAAAATAGTACTTGTGTAAATTATGGATCATACTTTATTTTCATTCTGCCATAAGCTTCTTAATAAATAAATAATAAATTTAATAAATAAAGTACAAAATAGAAAAAGCTTAAAAACTAAAGGCGTTTTACATCGGCAATTGCAAAATTGTGAAAAATGTAAAATAATATTTTTCTTTGAAATTCAAAACTGTTTTCTTTAGCTTTTTTTCTATGTGATTTTATCAATTTATCTCACTGTTATTTTTCAACAATTTAAATTAATCTCTTCGAACAATAATAACAAAATTAATTCTGATTTTTAAATATTGAACAATTAGATCATATAACTAGGAAATCGAGAAATGAAATTGTACATTCATTGATTGTTCCAAAAATAAAATATGTTTAATATTGTTAATTTATTTTAGGAAAAATATAAAAATATGAAAAACAAAAAATCAAATTCAATAAACCAACTATAGCTGCAGGCAATTGATAGTTATGCTTTTATGCTAAAATCCTCTAGCTAAATAATTCTAAATATTGTTTATAAATTTATTCAATTACTTGTTTCTTGGCAGCGTCTACAAATCACACTGTGTGATCCTCTGGGCATACACAACATCCTATTGAAGCCCGTGCAGCGTGTGGCCAGATATCCGTTGTTTTTAAGCAATTTCATCAAGGAATTCTTTGAACATCGTCAGCTGATCTCGAAAAGTGTCTTCAATGTGGCCTGTCGATTGGAGAAACGATTGCGACAATTGTTGGAACGGGCCAATCAATCGGATCAATTAAATGATATTAAACACTTTAATGTGGTATGTTTAGCACTTGAATTTTGGACACCCGCATGAGTGAATTCACATTCATTCGCATATTCATGAATTCACTCGACTATAGTATCTCTTTATTCCCTTCCCCCTTTGTAGTTCAACATACTCAGCGAGGCGAACTTCATTACGGTGGGTGAGTTTGTACTGAATGATGGTCGGTTGCGGCTCAGCTACAACTGCAAATTGTTTGCATTCAACACCTGCCTCATCTACACAGAGATAAGGGGTAATAAACAGGTGTTGCGGGGCAAATTTGTGCTACACGATGTCTGCTTTGTGGCAAAGTCCAAGTCCTTTATACTGTGCAACAAGCAACGTGAATGCGAGTTCCTTTGTCAGCCCGCTCTATTACCCAAATGGGAATCCATTGTGCGTCGCCTGCTCGAAGCCACAAAACCCAACAATCAGCCTGATGATGAAGCTAACGGTGGCGTTGGGTATGAAGATGAAGATGATGCGAAGCAGTGCATCAGTCGCACCACTTGGTATACCACGGATTGACTAATGGCAATTTTCAAGGATACTCTCTAACCCTCTCTCTCTCTCACTCAAATTGTGATATGTTTTAAGTTATAAACCAAATCGATGTCGAAGGCTGGACGGTGTGTGTGTACTCAGTGCACTCAACATAATTAAATTTTTAATAAAAAATGTAATGAACGTTTATGACACAAATCAAAGCAAGTATGATTAAACAAAAAAAAAAATGTATTTATATAAGTAAATGCCCGCAGGGCTGTGCAATAAACAAAGGGGCAAAAATATATTACGATATAATAAACAAAGCAAAAAATATAAAGCGAAAAATGTTAAGTCAAGCTGGCCCGCACTTTAGATACCCTTTCAACAAATCTAACTGCTTAAGAGAAGTAAAATAAAATGGAACAAATAATATTAATACAGAAATTATTAATAATTTTTATATTTGTATATAAATCTTTCAAATTCCCATACTAATCTGAAAATGTAAAAGTTAATCGATAATATCGATATATATGCGTGTATAAGTTGCTGTAAAAATTAAATTATAGCTATTTTAATATAATTTTATTGTATTAATATAAGAAATACTATTTTTATAGCTTTAAAATATAACTATATATTGTTATAATAAGTTTATAAATGCATTTCGATACTGCTATTGCGATAAAGCGTCGATAGTGAGCAGAAAATCGATAGTGGCTTTAATTAACTATCGATACTATCGTTGTTTTATGCAATTTTTTTTTTATTTCGTTTTAATTCTTTACTAAAATACTGGCATAATAATTGTAATTGTAATAAATATAAAAATGCATTTCGATAGTATCGTTAGCAGATACTACCCCTAAAGTGAACAGAATATTATCGATATTTTATTATATTATAATTTTTACAGCACTATAGCATAGTTAAGCATAGTTAATAATATGAGTTACTTTACAATTCTTAATATAATGTTAATATTTTATTTATTATTTGAAGCAACAAAATTTTGCTTGCAACATTGATAGTGTCGATAGTTAGTTTAGGTCCCAATTTTTACATAAAATACTAGCATAATAATAAGAATAATAATTGTAATTATAATAAATATATAAATGCATTTCAATAGTATCGAAAGCAGATAATACCCCAATAGTGAACAGAATATCAGCGATACTATCGATATTTTATTATAATATAATTTTTACATCCCTATATCATAGCTAAGCATATTTAATAATATGAATTACTTTACAATTATTAATATAATTTAAATATTTTATTTGTTACTTGAAGCAACAAAATTTTGCTTGCAACTATCGATAGTATCGATAGTTATTTTAGGACACTCTTATTACATAAAATACAAGTATAATAATAATAATAATAATAATTGTTATTATAATAAATATATAAATGCATTTCGATAGTATCGTTAGCAGATAATACCCCAATAGTGAACAGAATAACAGCGATACTATCGATATTTCAATGTTAACTTTAGAGCACAACTTACTACAAAATTTTTATTTCCATTTATAGGGGCTTTGCAATTTAATTTTTACATTTATCTAGCCTAGCTAATAATATGAATTACTTTACTATCGATTGTGACCTCAATTAACCCTCGATGCTATCGATGTTGCATGCAACGTTTTTTTATGCTTTCAATTCTTTATTAAAAAAAGTGTTTCAACGTTATAGCATGGTTAATAATATGCATTTTTTATATGTATATATATAAATATATATATATATATATATTTTTTTTTGTTGAGCTGCAACCACAAATGACCATAAGGTAAAAACTTTTATTAAGTTCTCGTTAGCTATTATTGTTGCTGTTTGCCATTGTTGTGGTTGTTTTTGTTGTTGTTGCTGTTATTTTTGTTGTTGTTGTTATTGTTGTTGTTGCGCGCAAAATCTCAATAATTGCGCCCTGGAGCCGTGACATGCACAAACACGCACATGTAGACGTGGGTGTGTGTGTCAAAATGATGCTACTAAATGGGTACATGGATAGCCATATAACCAACTCTGATGTGTATATATATACATGTGTGTATGTGTGTGTGTCTGTGTGTGTGTGTGTATGTGTGCCTGGCAGTCGATGAATTGATTTATGTGCTTGTTTGTCAGTTGACCTGCAACTTGTGCATAAATTTCAAATTGCTCATACGCAATGTGGTGCCCCACTAATACACATGTCCAAAGTTTGTCAACAAGAACAACAAGAATAACTAAAAGTTTAAGACAAGTAAAGGGAACTCAAGTAGCGTATGCTCGCCTAGTAGATTGCCTATATTATAGCTAAAGCAACTAATCGATGCTATCGATAATATATCGTCAAATGCTTACTTAAAAAAAATGTTTTAAAATTTGAATTTAAATTTATTGTTGAGCAACGATACTTTTGCCTCAATAGTTTCTAATCGATTGTTGTCGTAAAAAACTTTTCTGTAATCGATATATTAAGATTTCCATTAAAATTAAATTATTTAAAGTAAATGGTTATACTGAAAGCAATTGCAAGAGCAAAACTATTTTGAAAAATATTAAGATGCAAAATAATAATTATATCATTTAATTATAAAAATTAACAATTTATATTAAAACAGACAAATTTGTCATAACACCAAAGTTTTTGAAGCAACGATAACATATCGATTATACATTTGATTGTTTTTCAGCTTAACTAAAATTCCGATAAATATCGATTATATTTTGTAAACTTGTACAAAAAACAAAATTTACACTTTAATTCTATATACGAACTCTGAGCAGACTTGTACATACATTTTATATTATTATACATAATTGAAATACTTTCTGAATGTTTTTTCTTCATGTTAACAGGGTATACTGATGTGCGTATATATTGTACATATATATATATATAGAATATGTATGAGGAGTATGGGCAAAATATGCTGCTTGACATTGCCCTGCAGATTGTTTCGACAAGTTTTCATGTCGCTGCCACCAAAAAACTTTGCCCAAGCATCTTCATAAATATTTTGAGTTTCTGTCTTAAGGATACGTTGCGAGAGTTGTGCTCAAGTCTGGAATCAAGTCCAGGTTGTGAAAAAACAGCAACAACAATAACAACTATAAAGTACAAACAACAAGAATGTTCAACTATTTTAAGCGCGCTTAAAAGCCTTGAAGCAAATTTATTTCGCTTAGTATTTAGTTTGACAAAAACATAAGAAAAAAACAAAAAACAAAAATAACAACTTACAACTTGAAGCTTTTCAGACAGCATGTAGTTTTAAAAACTTGGTTAAGTTAGTGCTGCGGATCAGAAAAGAACATTTGCTACAATAATTCTATAAGTAGACTATATAGAACTAATGTAAGCACAAAATATGTGAATGGAAAAATAATAAATTTAAAGGAAAATTTATAAAAATGTGGTTATTTGCTTGGTGAGAATAAATAAATAGCAAGGGGAACTGAAGTAAGAGTTTAATATTAATAAAGTGTTTTAATTTTTAAAGAAAAATTTAATGTAGATCTTTTACAAGGCAAACACAGAAGAAAATTAAAAATATTGGGCTCTTTTCTTGATTGTGGAAAATGCGATCTAATTGCCTATAAGTTGCAGGAAATTTTGAAAAAAATTTCTATTCCGAACATCGAGTTGATTCTAATAAAAATTTTAAATATATGAACTTTTATATTGCCCATCGATGTAGATAAAGTAACTTTGGTTGGCTTAAAATTTAGATAAAATAAAAAAATACTACATTTCAAGAAAATATAGATAAAAAGCTATATTTTCTAAAATATTCATATTTTTAAGAATTTTTTTTTAATTGATCCCAAATAATTTTAAAAAAAATAAATTTTTAAGTTTTATCTAACAGATTGATAGAATATTTTGTCAATTTTAAAGAAAACCCTTTTCAGTATCATTTAACTAAGTAAGTTCGGATTTACTAACAGTTCATCAGAGCTGAGTTTTTGGAAATGTCGAAAATCGATTTTTTTTTGGTTTAGCTCAAAAATGGAACCAATATTATATATTTTTTTATACAAAGCTAAATAGATTAGAAAAAATATGTTTTAACCTTAAATAAAAATTGAATTTTAATTATTCTTTTACAATTTTTTTTTTGATCGAAAAATACAAGTTAAAATGTAATTTTTTAATAAATATTGTAAAAAAAAGTTTATCCTGTTTCCAGGTACCTACATCCTGAATTAGTATATCTAAGATTTTCTCGTCTAGAGAATTGGTATCAGGCTTTATTTTATTAAACTCACAAACCTCTTATTTGTGATCCCACGTTAAAATGAAAACTAAACTAACTGGTAAGTGAAAGCAAAGTATTTTTATGGTAATACAAGCCATACAAATTTAATGCAATTCCGATTAAAGTGAACAAAGACTCTGGAGAGTATTATATAATGCGTTTATATGATATGTGTGTCGTGTAAACGATACTGAACTCCACTCCAGAGCCAAATTGAACTTAAGGGAATGCAATTTAAGTGACCACAAAGGCCAACAAAACATGGCTTACTGATACAATTGAAAGTGGTCATG
The DNA here is from genome assembly GCA_035043045.1 of Hirtodrosophila alboralis. NCBI lineage: Eukaryota > Metazoa > Arthropoda > Insecta > Diptera > Drosophilidae > Hirtodrosophila > Hirtodrosophila alboralis. Next base: position 918,051 of record JAWNNH010000563.1, on the reverse strand, counting down.
AAGGAATTTCAGATGAGAACAATAACCATAAGGTATATAAGTATATAGCATAATGAAGAACAGACTTTTGTATATTCTAGAATACCATTGCTAATAGCAATGCAATTAAAGTGACAATGGTGGACATGCGGGTGTTGATAATTATCGAAGGACTGTGCGATATGTGATGGTCCCACAGTGTGAATCTGTGCTCCAAATGGGTTGCACAGCATGTTGTTAAACCAATAACAACTAAAGGCTCAAATGGCCAAAAAGGAATACCAAATAACAACAGCAACAGCAACAACAACAACGACAACAATAAGAAGTACATGCCTCATGCCGCATGCCCCATGTACAAAATGGAAAATCGCACAACAATTCGATTTCGATTTCGAATTCCATTTTCATTTGTGTCGCTGTCCCACAGGGTTGCTGTGACACAAAAACTTAAAGCGACTAACAGCGGGCGGTTCAAGTACTAACATTCCAAACCCCCTCCCCCCCCTACCACCGCCGTATTAACCCCCTGGTGATCCCTTACTTGTTTAACCTCACTTTTTGCGTACACGCACTCAACAAACAGCAAAAACTTTGGCGCCTCACTCAAAATAATGATGACTTTCCACTTTTGGTCAATATGTACATGTGTGTGTGTGTGTGTATTGTGTGTTTGTGTGTGCATTGTGTGTTTGTGTGCACATTTGTGTACTGCTGTAACACATTGAAACTAAAAATCTTGTAGTAAACATCGCTATATACTCTGTTCGAAGGGTTTTTTGCCTAGCACTGCACGAAATTTAATAGTATCAATTAAAATTCATAAATTAAGTTTTTTAATATACTTTTAGATATAGGGGTCTAAAGTATACAAAATTTTTTTTTTTAATTTAATAAACTGTCATAAAATATATTTTAATATATATATTTTAGAAACTTTCATAAATATATCATTTTATTATTACAATGCGAAGAGTGTTTCTTTTATAAGAGAAGTGCAAAACAATCGATTATCGACTACTATTGACAGTATCGCTTGTTCCATACCTATCGATAAATTTCACTATCACTAACGCAATAGCTAACTAAAATATCTACGAGAAGGTAAACATGTAATATTATATATATTTTTAGTATTATATATTTAAAATGGTTTTGATTGAAGTGAAAAATACAAAAATTAATGCAATATGCAAGATAAATATACTTTACTTAACATTTTATTAATAATTTGTAACTCCAAAAAATTTAAAAACTTATTCTTTTTTATATTAGTAACTTATTATTGCAATAATATCGAGAGTACAGGTTATTTGGTTCAATATAAGTATTGCTTAATAGATTTCTTTAAAGTTCTGCTGTATATTAATTTGTAATCATTGCGATAAAATAATTTGTTATTATTAAATATTTATTAAATATTATTGAATTATTATAATTGTTTCTAAGCTACAAAAATGCCTATCGAATAAAGTTCTTTTAGCTTTAAAAGAGTCTGAAATATTTAAGAAATTTAAAAATCTATATACCCTTATATTTATTAAAAATAGTGTATAATTAGTGAGCTAATTTATTTTATGTACATACCAGTATTTTGATCAAGATTTTATTAAAATTAAATATTAATATTATATTTGTAAATGGCCTTAATTCGATAAATTGTGATTTACGCTGTTATTATATTTCTAGCTAGATTTATTTAAGTTTAGTATGCATGAATTTTGTTATTAAAATTCAAAATATTACTTCATGTAAATTAACTAAAAGCTCAACCATATTTAGCTATTGATTGACAATAATCGATAAGTTATTGTTATCGTTATTTAGATTCAAAATAATAACAATAACCAACAAGTCAATAATTTTTGACTACTGACTGAAAAAAAATCGATAGGTTATTGCTATCGTTATTACACTTTAAAATATTTATTTTTTATATTTTCCAAATGGTCAAAAAAAATTTACTTATTGATTGACAAATATCGATAAATTATTGTTATCGATATTAAAATTTAAAATATTATTTTTTATAGTAAACAAAATCAACAATATTTACCTATTGATTGACACAAATCGATAAGTAATTGTTATCGATATTAGGATTCTAAATATTCATTTTTTAAATTAACTAAATAAACAACAATTTGTACATATCGCTTAAATAAATCGATAGTTTATTGTTATCGTTATAGGGATTTAAATTATTTTTTTATATTCACTTAGTGGTTAACAATTTTTACCTATTGATTGACAAAAGGATTCAAAATTAAACATTTTTGTTTGTTAAGTAAATGTGCAACAATTTCTTCTTATTGATTGACAAATATCGATGAATTATTGTTAAATATATTAAAATTCAAAATATTCAATTTTATATTCCAAAAACGGTCAACATCATTTACCTATTGATTGACAAAAATCGATAAATTATTGTTATCGATATTGGGACTCTAAATATTCAATTTTTATATTCCAAAAATTGACAAAATAAATTTTACATATCGATTAGCCTAATCGATAATTTTTGTTATCGTCATCGAAACTAAAAATATTATTCTTTTTTATATTCACTTAGTGGGTAACAATTTCTACTTATTGATTGAAAAAAAATCGATTACTTATCGTTATGTGAATTCCCATGCTCTATTTTGAGCTGTATCTATATATTTTTTGTTGAAGCATGCTTTGCATTTTGCAACACGTTAATCAAGCGTAATAACCAGCCCATGGTTGCCACATTGCAAGCAAAAAATAAAAAAAAAATCCCACTCACTCCCCCGCATCACTATATCATCTAACACCTACCTACCTACCCCTTCTTCTCTCTAACCCCCCCTGTACATACATACAAACATATTTAGAGAACATGCAAAAAGTTACACGCGAGCCTGCAAGCAAAAACTTGCACACAGCATCAATTGCAAACACACACACACACACACACACACACACCCACACCCACACCCGCATATACACGCACATATACAGACAGTTGTCCATAAGCCAACGAACAAGCTGCAGCAGGCGCCCCGCAATCCTCCCCTGCCTCTATAGTTATGCCCGCTTCCTATTCGTTCAGCTGTTGCAACTGAACACGGTAGATTTGCCACTTTCAAAAAACCCAGCAACAAAACGCATAAATGTGTGTGTTTGTAGTGTGTGTGTGTGTGTGTGTGTGTGTGTGTGTGTGTGTTTGTTGTTGTGTGTGTGTGAGTACTTTTGGCCTTGTTTGCACCCGTGGGGCCAACTTCAATTCAAAGCGAACAAACTAATTTCCTATGCAAATTGAATGGCAGTCAAGTGTGCGAAGTTCGAGATACATTTGCCAGAGTACAGCGCCAAATGCTTTTAAAAACAACATATATACACACACACACCACACACACACACTCATACAGTGTGTTTAACTCTGTGTGTGACCAAAAACTGTGTCAGTTTAAGTCTAAGCCCAGGCAGCGTCTCTGCCTTCCTTCCTTCCTTCCTTCCTTCCATTTGCAGTCGAAAAACTGCAGTTTACTCCCTAGACAGCAACCCCATCGAAACCGAAGCCCAAAACCCTAGCCCATACACCTACCAGCGTGCGCCGCTTCTTCTGCTCCTTTTGCTGTTATCCTTGTTGCCTGCCCTGGTTATATAATTTACTTTTCATTTTAATTACTAAGTGGTTTGTGCAAATTAATTGCCACCCGCACTTGAATCCACATCCGCATCCACAAGCTCATCCGCAGCTTCAAAGGATTCCCAGCTTCCCGCAGTCCTTCACATAACAATTGTTGTTGCGTTCGGTGGCAAGGTGGCATCGTGGCATCGTGGCAAGTTGGCATGGGCGACGGGGGGGGTGAGTGGGGGGCGCTTGTTGTTGCTATGGGTCAAATATTTGACTGCAAATTACAAAAACACGTGCGACCCGGGTATAGAATTCCCATATTTGCATAGTGAAAATCAAACAAAACGCAACGATATCGATATCGATATATATATATATATATATATATATATATATTTATATATGTACGTTCTTGGACATATGATATGTACTATGTACATATATGAAAATGTTTTTGTAATCTGCATACAAATACAAATATGAGATACGTTTTTAGTAAATATATAGACATGACTAGAATATGCCCTGTAGCAAAATTGTGTAAATAAAACTAAATTACAATTTTGCAATTTATTTTTAATAATTTTTTGAAATCAGAATTACTTTGTACAAACTATTAAAAATATATATATATACTTGTTGATTTTATATTAATTTTATATATCATATTTCTAGTTTTAATATTTAACAAATTTAAATTTTCTGCAAACTAAACAAACGAACTTGCTTGATAAATATATTTACTTTATATAGGGTATTGTCTATTATCAAATTTAAAACAAATAAACATGTGCTAAAATAAATAACATTTAATTTGTTTTGTTCAAAATAATAAAGGAATATTTTTATAGAATTAAAACTTATCCGATTGGCATATTTAATCTTTTAAAAAGACACTCGAAAAAGTTGATTCAAAAACTGTTAAAACATGTTCTTAAATACTTAAAAAAAATTTAAAAAACCATCTATCTATATTTTTTTAGATTAATGCATTTTAGAAAATCTAATTTCATTTTTCAAGCTGTAAAGAGTGGAAAAGTTCGTTTAAAAGTTAAAAAAAAAAGAAAAGGATTTTTTATAAATTAAAATTTATTTATTGCAATAGAATAAAAGAAAATATACTATAAAAAAGATGTATGATATGATTTGTATTTAAAAGGATTTTCTATATAAAAAAGTAATTGTCAAAGGCATACAAAATAATGAAAAGAATTCATTAGATACAGATACAAAACTCGCTATGTTGGTTAGCCAAATTGAAAAGGTAACTACAAAAAATTGAAATGCATTCGTTTTGGCTGTGGCTGTCAAAAATGATATTAAGGCCCAACACAGAACACATGAATCATGAGGCCAGCAGGACACCAGGCTGTCTCTGGGAGCAGGCACTTAAAAATTCCCAACAGATAAGTCCTGGCTGACAAGTAGCGTGATGCGTGGCCGGCGTAAAAATGAAACTCATTCGTCATATGTGAGAGAGAGTATAGAGCGTGGGCCAGGACAACAGTCAACGGACATAAGGATATACGGAAAAACGCAGCTGAAGCTGGAGATGGAGACGGAGACGGATACGGAGGCGAAGACACGCACGTGCGTGGACTATAACATGGATCATACAAGGTCCAAGCATTCAGTTTCTGTTCTTGTTGTTGCAACTATGGCAGCATTTATGATGCTTTGATATATTGAAGTGGCTGACAGCCAGCCGGACAGACGGACAGACAGCCAGGCAAACAGGCAGACAGGCAGTCAAATAACAACGACAACTCGACATAGACATTTGTATACCCTGTAGCTATAAAAACGGCCATGGCATGTGTCATGTGCTAGAGCCCAAAATAGACTTTGATTAGCTCTAAAGCTGATTTGTAAGCTGAATTAAATAAAATGAAAAAATCAGAATTTAATAATTTATTAAAATATGAGAATATACATTTTAAACTATTCAAATAAAATATTAAAAATAAAGCAGAGCGGCAATATCATTCCAGATTTACATAAGCCATAAATTGTGATTAAAATTTAATAAGAAGAAAAGAAGTTTAAACAAATAAAATAATAATAAAAATAAGTTAAAAATAATAAGTTAAATAAGTTAAAAATAATAAAAGGGAAGTGTTGGGAGTCAAATTTGATTTGTTTTTTTTGATTTGATTAATTAGGAAGGAAAATGTGAAAAATATTACGGACGAATGTAAAGGCACTGCTAAAACCAGTTGAAAATTATAAATTATTATAATGCAGCAATGCTTTACAGTAGAGAAGCTGGAAACAGAAACTGAAAACCTGAAATTTGTAGCAATTATTTTCTATTATATCGTAGGTTGACACTATGATAAAATTTTATTAAAAATACATCGGGAAGTGGGTAGAAAATGTATTTTAAAATTAAAAATTTGAAAATCAGCTGGAGCATTTCAGGTGGCGCAGTAGGCTATATAATAAGTTTGATTTTTTTTCCTATTTAATTTTTTTTTAAATATTTATTTTTGGAAACGGGAGCGGTAAGTAACAACGCACGCCGGGAAACCGATTGTTTTCATAAATAAATCGATAAATGACTTAAACTAATTTTAATTAATTGTAAAGAATTTAAAATCAAATTCATTCGAATTAAGCAACAATTTTACAATTATTTTTGTCAACTATTATTTTCTAGAACAAATACATTGCATTTTTTTATGACAAAATTAAGAAATTCAGCTTGCAATCAGCTTATTGGCCATGCCTAATCGATAATATCGATAGAAAAAGTGCTGCGCACCTATCGATAAAACGTTTATTCATTTACTATAACAAAAAAAGCTTAACTGGTAAATTTGGGCACAAATTAGATAAATATTGTTAAGGTTCAATGGGTATATTTATGTTTCAGTTTCTTAAAACGTTATTATCGATAGTTTGGGACCTCCGAATTTAAGTGATAATCGTTTTTTGCAGCTCTGTTGATTGTACAGGTGAGTAAGCGTTTGGTGCATGTATTTTAAGGACATCTGCTAGTCGGGTACACTCACTTCTTACAGGTCATTGTGACTGTCTGTTGTTGCCATGACAAACAAGCGCCATCAGTTGACAGTCATAAAATCAAACAACACACACAACACACAGCACACACACACAGCACACACACACATGTACAGAATGAACAGAATGACGAATATGAGGATGATCCTGGACACTTTGGGAAGCAGCTGCCCCAGCCGCTTTTGGTTAGGCATCCTATGTTGCCCCAGCTGCGTTCGTTGTCGCTTATGAAGCTCAAATATTTTTGCAACAATTTCGCTCGTTTGCTGGGCAAATTTACTTTTAGTTATGCGGCCATTTGAAACAAGAAACTTTCAACAAACTGCCGCCAGGCGAATTGGCAGTTGTCCTGTAAAGGCTCTGGGAGAGGGAGTTGTTACTGAAACTGAAGCTGTAGCTGGAGCTGGAGCTGAAGCTGGCTGGCGATTGTGCGGCAAGCGCATCTAATTGATTGACAGGACGAGGGGAGCTGCCACTCAGGGCATAATTAAAAGCACATTTATTTCAATTTTCCACGCTAAAGTGGCCATCGACCCACTCGACCACTCGAGCCATCCATCCAGGCAGCCATCTATCCAGACACAGCCAACCAACCAGCCAGCCAGCTAGCCTGGCTGATTCAGGACATCGTCGCCAGGACAACTAATGAAATGCGCCTGACAATCTCAGGCTGCCTGGCGAGGCATAAAGTAATTGATGAACAACAAAGGGGCAGCTTCAAACAGCCAACTGCCAAATATTAAATACTCTTGCAGACATTTTTTCAAAATTAACTTTACGAGTATACTATAAAAATAAAATAAAAATCCATGAAATAATGTGAAAACTTTAACACTTTTGATTAACATGAATCAAGTTATATATATATAAAAATTACTGACATTTTAAGTTGACTAAAGTTGCATATAAAATATATCCCTTTAATAAATGTTAAATACTTTTAAGCTGTTCTGTATTTCACTTTCGGATTAATATCACTTTGTAAGGAATACTTTTAAATTTATTGAATATTTTTAATATAATTTAAAAGTTTTATTTTATAGGTTTCTCAATCCTTTTCAATAGTACAATAATCTAAGCTATATCACTTTAATAAATGCCAAAACTTTTACCTGTTCTGCATTTCACTTACGGATTAAAATCACTTTTTACGAAATACCTTAAATTTCAATTAATATTTTTTTTATTATCCAAGAGCACTATTTTATATAATTTTATATTTATCTAAACTGGCAAATTATTTAAAATACATAGATTTTCTTTGGATTGAGGCTTCATAAATTATATGCTACAAAATTGTGTTTATCCCAAAGTCGAAATTTTATTTATAAAAAAGCCAATGAGAAATACAGAAAGAAATTTAATTTGATACTGAATTATAGACCAGCTCAACTGGTAATTCGCTTGCTATACTTTAACAAGTAATATATATAATTTTCCTAACTAGATCTACTTCAGAGCGTTACATATTGTTTTGAAATTTCATAATACCCTCTGTCAGGCGATTAACAAATACAAGGGAATAACGTAACTTAATGCTGTCAAGGATCTGGCAACAAATTCATTTTGAGCCTGGCCTAATAATATAGACCGGGGGCGCCCCTCCTTCCTCTTGGCACTCGAAAAAGTGTTGCCAACATTTTCAAGGCGCGTGCATTCAACCAAAAATCAAACTCAAAACGAGCGCACACATATTTTGATTTCAATTACATATATATATATACTTATTTCTGTATGCCAGCAACTAAATCTAAAACCAAAGCCAACCTAAAGCCCACCCCGCAATCTCCAATACCAATTATATACATAGTACTATCCCAATCCTCAATACTCTATGCCACCCACAAACTGTAATTGGAGAATTTATTTAAAGAGCCTGCAAACAATTGCGCATTAATCACTTGGAAGGACCCCGGCTAAAAAGAGGCTGCCAGGAGCAGCCTTAGAAATAATTTGATGCCCACTCGAATTTTGTGCCAAGTTGGGATTGAGTTGGGATTGGCAGATAGTTTAAAAACAGTTGATTAATACCTAAAAAACGAAATTAAAGTTTTGACATAGATACGTATCTTAACAAAATGGGAAGTTGCTCGTAAATAAATATAAAATATAAAAATATGATATTTAGCTATATATATATATATATATTGTGAGGCGATTTTGACCAAATTTTTCTATTTAATAAAGTGTACAATAGTACTTAAAAATGTGGTGTAATTCAAATTTATTTAAAACAGTAAGTTTCTATAATTAATATAATAATTAATTGCCGAAAAGAAATGGATTTTAGATATATGTAGTTGATTAAAACATATGTATTTGATTCAACAATATAAGATTAAATTTAACTCAGATATATAGATTTAAATCATGTGCCGAAAAAAAGAAAATTTGTATAATGTATATAATAAATAAAAAAAAAAAAAAAAACTGGAATTTAGTTTATTTGATAAAAATATATTGACTATATTGAATTAAATTTAACTCAGATATATTGAGATAAATCATAAAAATCTATTAGCTATATTAGATTAAATTTAACTGAGCTCTTAAGAGAGATAATGTGCGTCAAAAAAAAACCGCATTTAGTCTCGATTAAATCCATATAAAAGAAGAAAAGAATAATTAATTAATTTATTTCTTAGCGTAATTTGTATCAAAAAACTGTCCAAAGAAAGCTTCACGCTTAAAATATACCCTGTAGCAATGCTTAAAAGGCCATATATATGCTGTTTTACACAGCATTGCCAGGAATAGGTCATTTAAAGATACCCTCTAAAGTTGCTTAAAGGGTAAAAATGTGCTAAACCAAAATTATATTTTTAAACTAGTTCAAAGAACAACTGAATGTCATCAAGTAGAGCAAAGGGCAACAGTGTTATGAACTAAAATATATCCTGTAAAGTCACTTAATATGTTGATTGTGTCGGAGAATTCTCCTTCTATTCGATTACTCCACTTAAACCCATTTCTAAGTATTATAAATATGTGTAATTAAATTTTTTCGCAAAAAACATTCACCAGATTCGTAATTTAAAAAGAATTCTCAGAATATTTTACCTTGAAATATCAATTTGTAACGTCGCTGAGAAGCATACAAATTTTAGGTTGAGATTTTTTAGGGTATTTTTAGGTATTTCAAGTTAAAAAAAAAAAATTTAAAATAATAACACATTTTCCAATTATGTTGGGCTCAATTCTCAATTCTTAATTATTTTACAAATTTTATAAATACATTTTTTTTTTTAATAAACCTTATACAGGAGGTCAATTTCATTGGGAAAAACATTTTTATGCTAAATTTTAACTAACAAAATTTAAAAATTTTGTAAAAATAAAAACAAAAATTATAAAATTGTATCACATTTTTTTTTCCACTAATTTTAAAGAGCTAAAAAACACGTTATTTTGCGTTTGAGCGTTAAGTTACGCCCTTTCTCATGCCACACCCACTTTTATATTATTGTCCAAATTTTTTTTGGAGTTTTAGTCACTTTTACTTGACCCGAACAAATTGAATCGCCCTAATGTATATACTTATATATACCATATATAATAAATATGAACTTGAACAATCCGTTTTAATAATGAAAATATAATAAATAATATAAACATATATAACAGTCAACTGTGATTATTCAATTCCCCTTTGTGTATCATTCTTAAACGGGACACAGACAGCGTTTTTTTAATAACCAAGCAAGATTTTAATTTTGTTGTAAGTAAAAGTTTTAAATATACAAAAACTTTTCTTTTAATTAAGTCCATAATACTATAATTATATAGTTAAAACTGTATTCAATTTTCAGGCTTAGCATACAACACAAAGCAGAGAGAGGAGAGAGAGAGAGAATAAAAAATTCTTTCATAAAAGTTAAAGGATATTCAAGTTTTGTAAAAGTTTGAATAGTTACGCGCATATCATGGTATAAAATCTGTGTATAAGAAATGACGTCAAAGTAAACAGCCAATATAATCAGTATTCCCCTCCCCCCCTCAACTTGTACACTCTCCCCATTTGCCATTCAATTATGGCTAGCAAATTGTTAAACAACATTTTCATAATTATCAGGCAAAAAGCAGAGTTGCCATTGAATAAAGGCGCAGACTTTGTCGCGAAACTCAAAGTTCGGCGTTGGCAACCCTAATTGAAAGATGTAAGACGTTAGCTCGTTGTTTAGGCTTGCTTATAGGGTGTGGGGCAGCTGGTTTGTTGTATAGAATTTGAGGGGGGGTAGGGGTGCAACAAAAGGCGGCAACACTGATAATGAGCAGAAACTGCAAATGTGGAGCGACGTTGCCTTGAAAAGTTCGTGTTCTATGTAAAATTGTTGTCGTCGCGCTGTCGCTTATTAATAGCAACTAAGCTGGCCTATGGTTAGGCATATGCGACAAACAAATACCCTATAAATTACAGTAGATAATAAAAATTAACTTATTTTCTTTGTATCCGTTACTAAACCTACATATTCTGACTTATATGGAGCCCCAGATGACAAAAAACCCCTATAAAAATATTTTATGCTAAGATTTTTTTTATTTTTAATTTTTGAAATTTTGTATATTTTTTAAAGCTTTTTTTCAGAGGCGAACTTGCAGTTTTGATCATTACTCGGCCATCTCATAACCGATTTAATAAGGCTATATATTTTCTGAAAGCTAATGAATTTATCTATTAATCATTCATACACGCTCTTATATTTTGTGCGGTATTTTTTACGATTTTTTGACATTCAAATTCGGCAAAAAAAAGTCGAAAATTTTTTTTACAAAATTTTTTTTTAAATTACAAACAAAAATTGCTTACAGCAGAATGAGCTTTCAATTCAGCTAATTTAATATTTATTAAGCTTTGCAACAATTTTTATAAACAATTTGTATAATATTTAATTCATTTAATAATCAAAACTTAAGTGTAAATGCCCGTTGCAAGTTTCTATTGTTCACTTGGTATTTAAATTGGTTTTTTCACAAACTGCAGCAAGCTCTCAACGCTAAAATGGTTTGTGGACTGTTGCGGTGGTGGGGTGAGGTGGGGGTGTTGTATGAGGTTCGAGAGGGTTGTGGCAGTTGCAGTGAAGCAAGTTGCTTTGTGTCGCCATTGTACGAACTGATGCTGGTGACCAAGCAACCGCCAGTACCACCAACACTGAGCAGCTTTCTTTTAGTTCAACTTTCTTTTATTATTACATTAGTTCTCAGCTGTTGTTGTTGTTGTTGTTGTTGTTGTTGTTGTTAAGAGAAAAATCTACAGCCAAGAAAGTCTTTGGAAGTTTGTTCTTCTACTGGTAACTTGCCATCCCTCGAACATCTTGCCATATACCCTGTACACACAAAGAGATTGTTTAAAAGTGCAGCAGGCAGTTGAAACCTTATCTAAGGCTATGAAATTTTCTATATATTTTTTTGTAATTTTTCATGATTTTTCAAATTCAAAAAACTATAGAAAAAAATATGAAGTATATTGTCGATTTTATATTTTGGGAATATCCTTAAAAGACTTTTATTGAGTCTAGTCTAAATTTACGGGATTTTTTAAGTTATACATTTAACAGAAAGAATTTAAGTCTTGCCTTTATTTTTAGGATTTTTAAAGATATACAATTAATAGACAGATTTTTATATGTATATTAAAGAATAATATTTAGTTGTTTCTTAAAAAAAATAATAGTTCAATAAATTTAAAATATTAAAAAGTAATATATCTTTCTTTAAAAATAAACTTTTAATACATTTTTAAATATCAAAAACTAATTTACACTCTTCACTTAAAAGGTCTGCACTATATGAGAAAATAAAATATTAATAAAAATTCGATTTCAAAGTCTAAAAAATAAATAAAGACAAAATACACAAAGAATAAATAAATAATAAATATACAGAAATTGAGTGAAAGATATTGACAAATAAACATGACTATTTATAGTTATTATTATTTGACTATATACGATAAAATAAATATAGATAAAAATATATAAAATCAGGGAATATATTCAAATATTCTATTAGAAATTGAAAGATTATCTGTTTCAGCAAAACAATTTAGTGATCCTTTCAACTTTAATCCCATCTTAAGTATACAAAGATTAGCTAATTAGGTTCAACTCTGCCTTAGGGGATATCTGCTAGTCGATCATTTTAATACTCTTTTTCACTTTTCTCATATATAGTTGCTCATTTTGTTTGGTTCTTTGGCACTGCCTTTCAGCAGCGACTGTATTTCATAATTTAGCTTGTAGCTCAACATAGTTTTCATTCCACGCCGTTGCCACGCCTACTTCCTCTCTCTCAGTTCCCCTCTCACTCCGCTGTTGCTGCAGCACCCCCCCCTCTAAGTTTCTATAATACAATATACGCTGCTCCACCCCCTTTTCAACCCATGCTTGGCACACAATTTCAAGTTAAGTTGATTTTCTTCATGTATTTTCTTTACTTTTCTTTATTATACCCTGTTGTACAAGGGTATTATAAATTTGTCACGAAATGTGTAATGCAGAGAAGGAGATGTCTTTATTCTTATAAAGTATATATATTTTCTTGATAAGGACAACGAGCTGAGCCATTGAAATAATCGGGTAAAAATGAGGTTTTCGATGAAAAACTTTTTTTATTTTTTAAGTTAAATTTTTTCGATAAATTTTTATGAAGTACACAATCTGGGCAAACTTTTTGAAGATCGGAGTATTATATATTATAGGCCTCATAGGAACAATCGGTGAAAGAAATGTGTTTGACTATTTTTTGGTTTTTAAGATATGTCAATGAAACATTTTCGAAGTTTGACAATTTCATAAATAATCTGATTGAATTTGAACAAAATTGGACGACTCTATGATAGAAACGATCGATCATTTTTTTTTGGAAGATCATTGAAAGGGCATATAGTTATGGTGTGACGAAAATACGCATTTCTTTCTTGTTTTTCTTTTCTTTTATATTATTTTTCATTTCTGTTCATTTCATTTTGTGTGTGTTGTTTTTTTTGTGTGTTGTTTTTTGTGTCTGGCGCAGCGTGAAATTGAATTAGGTCAATGCGTCAAGTAAAAGTGCCAAATATAAAATGACAACTACAATGTAGGAGCAACAAAAACAACAACAACAAAAACAACTACATCTTATTGGAAAAGTGCAATATTGGAAATATGCCTTGAATTTGTCATTCCTTCATTTTGCACTTTGTCTCTTTGTCCTCACAGAGTCTCAAATTGTCCTCTCTACATTTAATTTTGTTTTGGCATTAAACAGCAATAAATCTGAAAGGATCCATTTCACATTCTGAAAATACTATTGTGCGAAAATATATTAGTTTAAGACAAAAAAGAATCAAGAGTGTTAAGTGGCTTAAAAAAATTGAGAGATTTGAGAAATTCAAATGTTTTAAAAGAGATTTTTTTAGTCCCTGCAAGTTCATTACAAATTAATTATCTAAAAAAAATATTTCCAAATTTTCTTATGAATTTTTGGCTTCTGATTTTTAAAGAGTGATAACTTCTTAATTTTCAATATATATAGCTTTGTTAAAATTCCAAAAAGTTGCATTCGAAATGGCGTTTTTAGAGATCGCAAATACGAAAAAAATAAAAAAAATCTAACCTTAAAAAAATGTTCTAAATAAACGTGAAGATCTTCAACATACTACTTCACAATGCACTATCCTAAAAACAGAATAAACTCTTATTTCCAATATATGTATATTAAAAATAACATTTTAGCTTGTATATTTTATTAAAAAAAATACAATTGTAAAATAATAATTTAATTTTTATTTTTATTTAAAAGTTGATAATAAAAATAGAATGTGAATTTTTTTTTTTTTATTTTATTTTCTGTTAAAAAAAATGTGTTATTGCCAATTTTGATAAAACAAGAAGTTCATAAATAATTCTTACCCATAATTTTAATGCACAAAAATTATTCTAAATTGATTTGCCATTGAAAAATAAAATTTTGAATGGGTATTTTCTAACTGCTGGTTACAGAAATCATAGAAATGAAGAATGAAGAATAAATAAATAAATATATAAAAATAAATTTTTCGGATTTTTGTTTTTTTTCTGACTAAATAAATAAATATCGCAATTTGTCTAAAAATAAATTTTTTCGTATTTGTATTATTTTTTTTTTCTGACTAAATAAATAAATATCGCAATTTGTCTAAAAATAAATTTTTTCGTATTTGTATTATTTTTTTTTTTCTGACTAAATAAATATCGCAATATGCCTAAAAATAAATTTTTCGGATTTTTGGTTTTTTTTCCTGACTTGTAATTAATGGAGCCACCTAGATTTAAAATCCACATAATTTTTTTTTTAATTTAAATTAAGTTGGAATACATATTTTAAAAAGTTTTTTTTAATAAAATATTTTGCAATTGATTTCCAATTAATAAGCATTCATATAACACTGTGTATTCTAGCTAGAAAACTGAAATGTGTTATGGTTTTCTGCCTGTAACTATTTAATTGAGCAGCTGGTAATTACTAAATGTACTCCCAAAACTATAACAACATGTAAATTATTATATATATATAAAAATATATATATAATAATATTTAATCAGCAGCAACCATTGTGCAATTACATTTAAATGTTACACGCCCAAATGGTCAACTAAATCATAATTATGACAGCAACTGTTGCCGGCAGTTGCCCATTAACAATCCGTATAATTTTCCATTATTTATTAGCTTTCCTGAATCGAAAGCCACTCGAAAGTTAGCCAACAAAAAGGGCAACAAACAAACTTTGTTTTTTTTTTAATTTATTTTTTTATAAATAGCATAAATAATCAAACAAAAAATATATATTAAGCAAACAAACAGAAAAAAATGAACAAAAAGCAAATAAATTCCCAATGCGGTAATTAATTGAATTTTACGCCCTAATAAGCCCGCATGGAACACAATGGGCGTGGCAATTGAACAGAAAACAAAAATAAAAAAATATATTATATAAACTCTTAAATTATTACATATCTGCATAAATGCGTTTTGTTATTTTATGTTCATTTAAGTTACACACAAGTTCGCTATGCATGACTAACAGATACTCTGTACTTAAATATCGATCATTAATATTGATATAATTAATTAAAATTTAAAATTTCATTATTAATTGATAGTTTTCACTAATTTAAAGACTCATTAGTTTCCATAAAAAATGCGTTTTCTAAATTTTTAAATCTCTAATTCTAATTCACTTTGTATCAATGTCTAAAATTTATTAAGTTTGTTTACTGTTTTTTAAATATATCGACATATTTAATAAACAAAAATAAATTTTAAAAAAATTGCTCAACTTTGATAAAACTAAACCGATTTATTTCCAGATTAAACTTTAAATTTGCAATTCAATTTATTCAGCTAAAATGCAAGTTAAACACAATTTCGTCTAATCTTTTCGACAAAAATAAATAAAGAAATTTTATTTAAAAAAATCTATAAATTAAAAAAGAAAAAAGTAAGTCATAGCTTGTAAGATACTCCGTTTAAAAATCGGTTTACTTTTGACGAAGATATGGAAAGTACAAGGAAAATGCTCTTTCAGATTTGCACTTCAAAAAAATATATAAAAACTAGAATTTCAAAAATTAAATAAATTTAAATATTTATTTACAAATATGTAAATTCATTAAATAAAGAAATCATTACCAGAGGAACTTGAAAAGCATGAAAATCCTTTTTATTAGATTTTAAGAAGTTTGAAATTTTCAAAATTTAAATTTAAATTGAAATATTTGAACTGTATAGTTAATTTTTATTTATATGCAGTATTACATTGTTCGACTCGATATTCTAGTCTCAGCAGTCCATTCAATGTAAACTTATAGGGTATAGGATGCACTTAAATAAATCAAAAATATATATATATTGCAACTTGAGCAATTTTGTGGCTAAAACATAATGCACTTCATGTAGACATTTTTCATTAGTCAATTAAAGATGAAAATTCCTGAAAAAGACAGTTGGAAATGCAACAAATACAAATATTTAAATTATAAATACTTGTGCAGGATTTAAATAGAAATGCACAGAGAATTTCTATCAATTCGAGTATTTGTAGTATTTATACATTTTGTTAAGCCATTTAATTTGGTTTATCAAAATGCAACAATAATTAAATTGCATTTTGTGGTTTTCAGTGTTTAAATTGATATGAGTTCAGGCGTCAGGGCTGTGTCCTGGCTGGGGTTTTTTTTTTATTATAGCTGAGTTCTGGCTGTCAGTCTGTCAGCCACTTAATTAACATTAAACCTTTGTTGACTGCGCCGCTCCAGCCCCCTCTAATTCCCCCTCTTTAGACCATAAAAAAGCAGCAAATTGTTTTCATTGCGCTGCCAGACGGCAAAGGAGCAGCACGCTGCTGCTACCTGCAACATTTGTTGGCGTTGCATGAAGCTGATGCGACACCCGTCTACTGCCACGCCTTCACCAAAAAGTCAACGCCCACACACACACACACACACACATAGAAGCCTCCTTCGACGCCTCTATTTACTGCATCTCGCCAAAGAGCTTGGCAAATTTGCATTAACGAGACGCAGAGACGCACAAAGCGAATGCGAATATGCGGATGCGGATGCGGAATATGCGAATAACGCCGTAATGGCAGCAGGTAACGTTTAAAGGCGTTGTGGGCGCGGTCCGCTCAGGTATCGCAACGCGGCCGTAAACAAAAACTCATTAACCCAATTTCAATATTAAACGCAATGAAAGTGCAACGATGCCAAAGGCAAACAAACGCACACACACAGATACACACACACACACACACACACACAGAGAGAGATACACACAGATACAACTGTAATTCTGTTTTGGCACTGAAGCCACTCGGCTGCCACTTTCAACAGCTGGAACTCAGACAATAATCACTCAAATTGCAAGTCATTAATTTTCATTATTTTCTCGCCGGATTATTTGTCAAATATTCTACCATTTTTTGTACCTACCCCCCCCTTCCCAAACTATATATGCAGGCAGTAAAATTCTCCTTTTGGATATCTGTGGCTGAACATTCTGATGCTAATTTAACAGCAAAAACTTAACTAATGATGTCATAGTACAAAAACACACACACTTACAGTTTCTCAAAAAAAAAAAAAATAAATAAAAATAAATATATATAACATGACATTATAATATACACTCAAAAAAATAGCGCCCACATCCTAAATTATTATTTTTTAACTTTCTGGCATTTTAAATAATAAATTAGCATTTTTATATATTAAATCATTTATTCAAATTAGCAATAATGGTAATAAAAATATATAAAATAATAATATATAGTAATAATAATATTATTCTGACCAAGTATTCTATTCGAAATTTCAATTTTCTTCTGATTATCATTTTTTTTTTTTTTTATAACAAACGTTTTTTTTAAAAAAAAAAAAAAAACAATTAGTTTCATGTGCTTGAAAATCGAGAAGAGCGCAATATTCCAAACATACAAGGAATCCAATTGGTCTATAAATCAAGCAAGGCGAAAACATTGAATATAATCTGAAAATAGAAAACAAAATGTTTTTTTTATTAAAATATAAAAAATGTAAAATGGACTAGATTTGCATATATCCAAAATTAAATTTAATGTCTGCGAAAACTGTGCGATTTTACAATAAGAAGATGGATAGGATAAGATCGATTCGGCTATTAATAAAATTGATAAACAAAATTTATACCTTATATGGTCGATGAAGCCGCCTTATTTCTGCTGCACATCCTAACTATATTCTAATTTTTTTTTATTGGTTACAGCTTTATTATGATATGGAAGATATATAAATGAGAGTTTTCATCGATTTTAATTTTTTTTTTAATAATCCGCAATTTCTTACTTTTGTCTTTTAGAGCGAATTAAAATATATTTTATACATAAGTGTATTTTATTTGATATCACTGGTTTTGCTTTATTTTCTTTCTAATCGATCATAACTTAAACTTTTGCTTCTTTGCAATTTCTTTTGACATTGATGTGACTTTTAGATGGATAAAGTATTTCATATTTCATTTTAATATTATGTATAGTATTAAATAGTAATATTTTTCTCTTCTGCTAAATTTACACTATACAATTAAGATTTATTTATAATTAACTAGTATACCCGGCGTGCGTTGCTACGCCTACCCTTAAAAAAAATGAAAGCAAAAAACAAACTAATCATATTCTAGTTGTAAGTGAGGTATTAATGATAAATTAGAATAATAAACCTTAATTCGTATATATTTAAAAAATACTGCCTACTGTGTATGTGTATGTGTTAACAGTGCTGTAAACGTTAACATTGCTGCATACGTTAACAGTGAGTACGTCTGTTGAGGCGCTAGCGACTTTTCCGAAAAGTGTTTCCAAAATTTTCATTTCTATAAATCTTCTCCTGACAATTATAAACAATTGAGCATATATATTATTATTGATAATATATTATTACTCTTTTCTTAATATAATTATCGTAAATCCAAATAAAAAACTTTAATTTATTTATAATTAATTTAAATATTATGAATTTTTCTAGCCTACCTACAAATTCTAGGGTATTAATTAGCAAGCTGTTTTAGGAGTATTATTGTGTCCTTTTATTTCTCCTCTTTTTTTTTGCTGTCAATTGAACAATTAATCATTATGCTTGGCAGCAACAGCAACAACATCTGGCCGCACAGAGTATCCTTATCCAAGGATGTGGCTCATTAATTAGACGATGTCCTATTTTGCTTAAAGGCGTTTAAGGTGATCTGATATCGTGCTGGTGCTTGAGGGGGAGTTTAGTTTAGTTTTTGAGATTGAACATTTATTTTATTTTATTTTATTTTTATTTGTTTTTTTTTGTTTTTTTTTTTTTGTTTTTTTGTTAGCTGGTTTTGCAATTTGTTTAATGCTGTTGTCGGGCCTGTGTCGGGGCTAACAATTTCCTGAACTAACTGAGCTAGTTCCCTACCCCCCCCCCTTGCCCACCTGCTTAGTTGCCACAGTGCCGCAGCAGCAAAAGTTTGCCAATAACTGCAAATGCAATGCATTAAGCCAAATATACACAGACATAGAAAGCTTTTTTGGTTGCAAAGCGAAAATCCACTTGGCCAACGGCAAAACATGCAACACACACACACACACACACACACGCACACACACACGCACACACACACCTGACCTCACCTGATCCGACCTGGTAACGCACCTGTCGCAAAACTGACATTAAATTCACATTACAAAATTGGTTGGCTGCATTCGGCGTATCAGTTTTTCGAGCTAAATAATGTTGGCTTGGAGGCTGCAGCAGTTTCAGGGGGGGCTGTAGGGGGTGAGGGGCAAGGGTTTAGTATTGGCTAACAGCAGCCAAAAGCCATCGATGCGCTCACCTGCCTGAAAAGTTTGTTTTAATGGACAAAGTTGCCGACGCTCGACGGGATTGCGGATTGCCATGTTGCCCCACATGCTGCAGGCCAGGCAGAGGGCTAAGAAGGCTGTGCAGCGGTAGATGATGGCATACTAGATGGAGTAGTGGTTGCAACTGACGCTGCTGCCTGCCGCCTGCTGCCTGCTGCCTGCATCTGCGGCATTCTGTTTGTTGCCCCAAAAAGTTTTAAGCTGTGTGTGGAGCCGCCGCTGCAGTGTGTTCGTTGCCTTTAAACTTTTAGTCAACACAAATTAAATTATAAGTCGAGGGTTCACTGTCGTCGATATGTGGCAAAAAACATCCAATGTTGCATGTTGCACGTTGCACTCTGTCTCTCTCTCTCTCTCTCTCTTGCATTGTTAGCATTTTGGGAGTGATTTTCTTGCTCGTTAAATTTTGCTGCTCTGCCGGACGACAACGTGGCGTATGCGTAATCTGATATCGAGTCAAAACTTTCAACAGCCTCCAAAAAGCTATAGAAAGACGCACACACACACGCGAATACGCACACACCCACACACACACACACACACACGCATACCCAGGTAACAACTTGCAGCATGCACTTTGATATAATTTTTTTTTTTTTTTTGAGTAACTTAACAATTTTTTTGTGGTCTGCTTTTAGTTACATGCATTTTGAACAAACATTATTAGCGCATTGTGTTCAGTTTCATATACCCTGTAAAAATATTTAAGTAATAAAAGGAATTGTATATTAGGCAACTGGCTATGGCTTTTTTCATAATAGTTTTTCCCTATTGTAAATCTAACGAAATTCAAAATCTATTTAAACAAACAATTTTTGTTTTGTCTTAATAATTTATTTAAAAATATAATTTTTATTACGTCAGAAATTATGTTCAGACCAGGAATCACACATAAGAAATATGAGTTAAAAATGAACTTAAAAAATATATTTTAAATACTTTTGCATAGAAAAACCTCAATTGTTCCTAGGGCGGTTATATGATATAGTTTTTATGCCGATTTTATTCAAACTTAGTCTGATTGCATAATTAGAAATTCTACATCGATATGCTAACTTTGATTTTTATATTTAAAAAAAACAAAAAAGTTTTTCATACGAGCACTTTTCGGCCGTTGGTTGCTATGGGAGCTATAAGATATAGTGTTCTGATTTTGTTCAAACTTGGTCAGATTATACAGTTCGTAAATATGCATCGATATGTTAAGTTTGCTTTTGTTATCTTGTAAAAAAAAAGTTTATTATACAAACACTTTTTATGAAAATTAAGTGTCTCCGATTGTTCCTTCGCTAGCTATATGATATAGTAGTCCGATCGGGCTGATTTTGACACACAAACTATATAGGATAACAAACTTAATCTGTGCCAAGTTTCATTAAAATAGCTCAAAGATAAAGACAAAAAATAAGCATAGAAAGAGACCGACAGATGGACATGGCTATATCGACTCAGCTCGTCGTCCAGATCAAGAATATATATACTTTATGCGGTCGGAGACGTCTCCCTCTATGCATTACACATTTCGAGACAAAATAATAATTATAATTAAATGTGTTACTGATTAACAACAACTGTCAAGCCTGTTTGCATAAATATGAAAGAATTTATAAAAAATTCTCAATTTATATATGCTATAAAATTCAAATTAAGATTAAGTTAAAGTAAAAGCACAATATGAATTTTATTATAGATATCTTCTAGTCAAGCAATATCGACTATTAAAAATCTTACTAGTTTATTTTCCACACAATTGTTCCAAAAGTTAAGAAACCTTTTATGTTTTTGTTATTTGATATGCAAAGCTCACTTGCAATATTTAAGAGTTGTCAGAAGGTTGTAAAAACCTTTCAAGTGTATTAAAAATATTTTTTTACAATATTAAAACACTACTAAAGAATACTCCTTAAATATGTTAATTAAGAAAGCACAAAAAAAATAAAATTATGCTTTTACTTCAAGGAAAAATGTTCAGAAGCAGGTTTCTTTATTTTATAAAAATCAATTCATTGTTTAAAATTTTTTTTTTAAAGTTGAGTTAATTTTTTTGTCGAAATTTTCAAAGTCAATATATTCACTTTCAAAAGCTTTCAAAACAGCTAACAATAGAGCTTTTTAGGCAGGGAAATTCCAAAAATAAAAAGCACATTAAACACGTAGCTTTTAGATTAATCATCACTTTTATGTCTCTGAAATGATCATTGGCGGCTGAACTTTAAGGAACTTCCATTTGGTATTGCAAGTAATATTGTTCAGTTTTAGACTTTTACAATGTCATCCACGTGCCTGGCCGTGGCATGCTACACATAATTGCCGTTGGCTGCATTTATTTTTGCTTTTCCTGTTGTTCCTTGGCCAAGCTACAATTTAGCGCTGTGTTGCCATTAAATGCTTGAGCTGTTTAATGAACAAAATTAGCAACGCAGCGCACCAGAACAAGGACACAAACGTGAACGTGAAGCAGGCAGGATAAAATATCCAGGCTAAGACTGTAACTGAAACTTAAATTGTATCGAAGCAAATGGTTGAGAGTGAAAAGGGAGGGAAAATCAGAAAGACTTGGAGGAGGAAATAATATAAGAGAAACTCAGTCTGTGAAGAATACTGAGCTGACTGGAAAATAAAATATAAATATGAGAGAAATAAAAACGATTTAAGCTAATTAAGTTAATTAAATTAAAAATAAAATCAAGAGAGGACTGAAAAGCCTGCCTCCCTAGGAGTATCAGGAAACTAGATGAGTTACAAGACTGAGAAATAAAGTCAGAAAAAGATCGGAAGAATAAGGCTGACAAGGTAACAAGGAGCAGAGCGAGATGGAAACAAAAAAGTAAAACCATTAGAAGATCAAAAGGACTGAGATAGAACATGAGATCAAGAAAAAAACAAAAAAAAAAAATTCATTAAAAATCAGGATAAAGAAAGAGCAGAAAGAGAGTGGAAATATACACACTATGTGTTTCTACTTGAGACTTAAGAAACCACACACAGTACAGACCTTAAAGCTGACGGCCTCCCGGCGTGCGTTGCTACGCTCCCGCTCCAAAAAAAACAATCTAATTATGTTCGACAATGTCACTATGATTGTAGCCTCCTACGCTATCGGGTATGCTCTGGATGAGATTTTCATTTAATTTTTAAATGCATTTTCCACCCATTTCCCGATATATTTTTGACAAAACGCCAACCTACTACCGGTTGGCCTGGTCGTGAGCTCCCAATCAATCAAAGAGGTTAAACAGTTTTATATTATACTAAATTAAAAATTTAATATTTTCGGAATTGATTTTAATTTCAATCACGTTTCTAACAAAAATCAAAATTATATCCTAACAATTTTCTATTACAAGTTTTGGGTTAAATGATATTTTTATAATTGTATTTAGAACGGTATTTGTTTTTCCTGTTTATAGAGCTAAAAATGAATTCTGTGGGAGACTTAAAAGAAGACATATCTGAAGCTAAGTAGAAAATTATGAAGAATGCCGAAAAGGACATCAAGAAGGATACTAAGAAGGAAATCAGCGGCGCTGTCTATCAAACGAGAAGCAACATTTTCGCTTGATGCATGTCTGTGTGGTGTCCTGCCGCTTTTAGCAAAAGTTGCAAGGACTTCATGCTGTGGCCTGTTGCCTGCTGTCTTATATTCAACTCCAGCTCCTTCGGCTCCTTCGGCTCCTTCGACTCCTTCGACTCCCAGTCCAACCGCCTGCTGTGGCGTCAGTGGA
Source organism: Hirtodrosophila alboralis (assembly GCA_035043045.1). Lineage (NCBI taxonomy): Eukaryota > Metazoa > Arthropoda > Insecta > Diptera > Drosophilidae > Hirtodrosophila > Hirtodrosophila alboralis. The sequence continues at coordinate 894,329 of JAWNNH010000563.1, read as the reverse complement.
GCGTACAGCAAGTTATGATTTTCTTTGAAGTTCATGGAGCAAAAATGTCTTAATTACTGAAAACGAGATGACGATGGTCGCCATAGATGCCTCACCACGCCCAGCTGTGTCTGTGGCATGCAGCAAAAGTAAAAAAAAAAAAATGAAGAAGAAAAAACAGGCGTTGATTTGATGGCAGCCAAAAAAAAAAGCCGAAGCAGCTGACCCAACAAGGTGTAAGGCCAAAAATACAGGTGTGACAGTTGGACCGAACGGAAGCGGAAGCGGTATAGTGACAGTTGAGCAGCCGCAAAAATTCGTTTTAATTAATTTGTGGCACGACACTTGGCAGGACGAAGGAGTATCCTTGGTCACATCCTGCGGCAATAACTCACAGCACTTTATGCGCTTAAGTGATTTCTAATGCAAACCAATTTCCGAAATCAGCAAAAGCACTTGAAGCTATTTCGACTCGTCCTGTCGACTCTGTCTGTCTGTCTGTCTCGTTCTGGCAGGATGGAGTAACAGGAACTGCAACTGGAACAGGACGAGGCCCAGGCCCAGGCGCCGCGCTGGCTAAAGGATATTTCGCTTATGTTTTTACCCAGACATCAGAGCAGCAGAGCAGCAGGAGTCACCCAAGCCAACCAAGTCAGGCAGGAAGTCAGCGTTGTCTATCAGGCAAATGACAGTCGCGACGGGCGACTCCTGCATCTTCAGTGTGTGTGTGTGTGTGTTGTGTGTGTGTGTGTGTTGTGTGTGTTGTGTTGTGTGTGTGTCTTACGAGACGACACTTGGCTTCATCCTGATATGCTAAGGCACAAAATGTGCACAAAATATGCCAAGGCAAACTCTACAGGCAACAGCACATAAAAAGGACATATGTACACACACCCCACACACCCTCACACACACACACACACACACACACAACACATGGGCATAAAGTAGTCACTGGCAGCAGCGACAGCAAAATCATAAAGGAAAATATTAAATTTACTGCAAGAAATGCAAATTTTTTTCTGTACTGCAAAAGGACACACAAGGAGTGAGAGCAAGGGTGTAGTCAGCCTTTCAGTAAAGGGGGAACCTGAATATTACTTTTCAACCAAGGGGGGCAGAGCTGAAACAATATATATTTTTTTTTTTCGAATTTTAACAATATTTTTCCAAACTATTTCATTTAATTCATTTTATGGAGGAAAAAACAGATTTGCCCCTAGCTAACTACACCCTTGATGGCCAGCATGAAGTTAACCCTGCAAACAGCTTGTAATACCCTCTATGCGTTAGCTAACATAAGGTATAATATACTAAATCATCAAAAAAGTGCAGGCTTGGGTAAAAATATACATAAAGTTTGTGTTTGACAAAAAAAAAACAAATTGCAATAAACAAATTCAGTTAAAAAAAATATTTTACAACTTTCCTAACATTAATACTCATCAAATACCAGTTCTAAAATAATATATCATCTATTTGTCTAAAAGACTAAAAAGATAAAAAGTTTGTAATAAATGATTTAAAGCCAGTTTTAAACATTTATTGTAAATTGCTGTAAAATTTCAGAAAGTCTTAGAGTTTGTAATATTTATGAATAATTTTGGGGGAATTTATTTGGAAAATATTTCAAGTACTTTTTAAGTAAAATATTTATATTTATTAATCAATTTGTTATCAACTTGAAATGCTGCTAAGAAACTCTTAAAATAAATAAATAAATAAAGTAAATAATAAAAGTTAATTTGGAATATTATTATGACTATCGAATATTAAAATTTCTCGTATCAAACAGATATATGTTTTACACAGATGTTGTCACAGTAAAAGCATATACTTTGGACTTACATTTTTCACTACAAAACACAGCAACTTTTGTAGCTAACCTCGCTGTAAACGTTTATGCCACATAATCAAATATATTGAATGCATATTGCGGCCAACAAAACGCGATGCTCAAATGTAATACAGTGGCCAATAAAATGTAATATGGCCAAATGATAAACAAGCCGATCTGGAGGTATGCTAAGGGGGGTGGGGAGGTAAAATCAAATGGTGGCAGGGGCAGAGAGGCGTGTGTTGTAGCTTTAGCTGTCATAAACTCAAATGAAACTCCAAGCCATAGACTTGCAATGACAATAAAGAACGCAAAGGGCAAAAAGATACAACAATCCAATGTGTATTATATATATGTGTGTGTGTGTGTGTGTGTGTGTGTGTGTGTGTGTGTGTGTGTGTGTGTGAGCTGTGTGTGTGTGTGTGTGTGTGCTGTGTGTGTGGCGATAAAATTAACAATTCAATGAAGTGAATTCAAAATGGCAAATCGAGAAACGAAATCAAATAACGCCGCAGCCAACAAACAAACAAACAACAAGCAACATGACACACACACAATACACACACAATACACACAACACACAGGGTAAGAAGAAGCACATCGTATACTCGACAGCCATAAAAAAGAAAGCAACGGAACGAAACGTGAAGAAAAGTAAAAAAAAAAATAACAACAACAAGTCAATAAAAATTAAAATAAGAAAAACATCAGGCAAAAAAGTTTTTATTTTTATGGCCCAGACTGTAACAATTACGAGTTTAGGCAGTGAATCGAATAGAAAATGAATTCGAATACAAATACGAATACGAATACCAAATAAGTACACACACACACACTCGCACACACATATATAAAGTTAGAAAGTTAAGCAATAATATTGACACTCTAAATACCCTATAATAAGGGTTCTGCTCTCACAGCATTTAACTGAATCAATAGAATAGAAACCTTCTATACTCTATGTGCTTTAAAGTCAGTTAAGCATTCGAGTAGACACTGTGTATACCCTATTATCAATTCGTTTAAGCATAAGATCAACTACATTGTATACTCTATAAACAATTTTCTTTTAATGGAATTTAATTGACAATCAAAACGAAAAATAGTTGAATTGAAAATTAAATCCTTATAGCACACGATTTTTATATATATATATATATATATATATATACTATTGAATCAAATCATCGTTTTAAGTAGTTTTTTTTATATGGAATGATACCATATACAGACTTTTATAGAACTTCCTTTAAATTCGTAAATCGAATGTAGAATAAAATTTCTATTCTTATATATTGCTAATGGTTTAATTACCAACAATTTGTACTATCGATATTATTGATAGTTGATATCGAAAGTGAAATGAAAAACAATCATCGTTATTATCAATAGTGAAATCGATTCGCAATTATCTTCCTTAAACGCTAAATGTATTAAAGATTTATTGATATTTATTCTGAAATATCGATTGTGGTAAAAATAACAACAATGCTTACCATCGATACTATCGATTGTTGGTAAAAAACAAGCATAATTATTATCGAAATTAGACAAAACTATAATCGATATTATCGATAGTGAAATCTAGGCTTTAATATCTATCTTTTTATAGGTAAACGCTAAGTAGATTACAGATACAAAAGCAATTTATTTCAATATTTTTAATATTTTTCTAAAAAGCGACATCAAAAATTTTTTCAATAATTTCTATAGCTTCAATTTTGAGGCTCGATTTACCGATTTAATTTTTTTATAATGTGAAAAATATTAAATATTCCGTTTCTGTTAATTCAACATCAAATAGCAAATATATTTAATTTAACATATGATTCTATAAGAAAAGCAAATGGTCGTTATAGAGTACAATTTATCGAGGATTTGGAATTTCTATTTTTTTTTTGGTTTTGCAAAAAATTTGCTGTCACACAGTTTCAACTCAATTTTGGCCAATTTCAGTCAATTTCATTTGTATTCTGTATTTTATGGCATAAATCGTATTTTAAAACTGTTTTCTTAACATTGCGTCTCTCCGTTTGTCTGTGCGTTATGTGAAATTGAGTTGAAAGCGAATTCCAGCTTTCATGCTGAGATGAGGATAATGATGACAAGGATGAGGTTGAGGATGAGGATGAGCTTCAATCCACGAGCACATTTTGAAGATGTTATATGCATTAACATATACCATAAATCTCTCACACTCTCATCTACTTTTAATACACATTTTATGATCGCAGGACTTACACACACACACACATATATATATATATATATATATCGATTTATGCATGTGTGTGCGTGTGTGTGAATCAAAAATCACAGCATTCTTTTTTTTTTTTTTGGCTAGAAGTTGGGGGCACGAGGCACACAGAAAATAATCGAAAATAATTTCACATAAATGCAGGAATGTGTGTGCGTGTGTGTGTGTGCGTGTGTGTGTGTGTGTGTGTCGTTTAATTCCAATGAATTCCTGTTGCCAACAGCGACTGAGATGCCAACGGCGACAGCGGCAGCGACTGCGACTGAAGCAGCAGCAGCCGCAGCGCTTGATGCTAAAATGTTTGCATTTAGTTAAACACAAACTTGGTGTGTGTGTGTGTGAGTGTGTATGACTATGTGTGTGTGTGTGTGTGTGTGTGTGTGTGTGTGTGTGTGTATTTAGTTAAAATTCTGTTCACACTATCTAATATTTGCATTATATAATTTTTCATACCATTAGGCTTAAATTGTTAGGAACAAAGATTTGCTAAGCTTCTATTTATACAAACTTTTCAATTTTATAGCATTATGATATAGTAATCTAATCAAAATGTTGAATAAAATATATAGATATTTATTAAGTAAGCATGGCTGGACCGATTAGGTTGAAAGTTTTTCTCACTTCTCTGTAATTGCCAGGAGAAGTTTTTTAGAAAAAAAAAAAAAACATTCCGGAAAAGTCGCTAGCGCCTCAACAGATGTACTCACTGTTAACGTTTACATATAACTGTTAACAAAACACTGTTAGCGTATAAAGCACTGTTAGCGTATAAAGCACTGCTAACGTATACAGCACTGTTAATTTACAGAGCACTGTTAACGTATACAGTATTTTTTAAATAAACACGAATTTGGTTATTTTATTAATATTTTATTTTTAATAATTTATATGGCAGAACAATGTTTGCCGGGTCAACTAGACTATGATTGGATTGCCTTTTGCTTTTATTTATTTGAAGTGAGGGCATAGCAACGCACGCCGCGTGCACTAGTAGTATATACTGTTTTTGTATTAAAAAATAAACATCTTTGGCAAGTCTTAGCAGTGGGAGACTCTACATCTGAGACACAAGAATAACTAAGAAACTTGCTACATACCAACTCAAACCGTAGTGCTGATGAATAATATATATTAAAACCATTTATATAGTATAACTAAAGTTTTTCCGGCGTGCGTTGCTACGCTCCCGCTACAAAAAATATAATTGTAGCCTACTGCGCCACCTGATATGTTCCAGCTGATAATTCATACAATTTTTAAATGCATTTTCCAACCACTACCCGATTTATTTTTGACAAAATACTATCGATATCATTGATAGTTGATAAAGCAAACATCGATATTATCGATTGTGAAATCGATTCTCAATTATCTTCCTCAAACGCTATATATTTTAAACAAAACTTTTTCAGATGGCCAACCTGTGATATAAAAGGAAGCTACAGTAAAAATTTCAAATTTCCAGCTTCTACCGATTGGCCAGCTGATGAGTCGCCAATTAGTCAGTCAGTCGTCAGTCAGTCAATCAGGTTGAGTAGTTTAATACATATAGAATCTTTATGTAATAATCGAAATTATAATATAAAGCTATCAGTCACATTTGATGTCTGTGCAATCAATTGAATATACTGATTGATGCTTTCATTATTTAGACAGACATTTATATCAATCATGTCTGATGAAATATTGCGCGTAAATATGAGATAGTCTGAACGTGGCTTAATTGCTGTCAAATGCAAGCGACCAAGTGGGCAGAGATAAAAGGGGAAGGGGGGCGTGGCTTGGGTTTGATATGCAGCTGTTTGAATTGTTTTATATTTTGATTAATTTCTTGTTGTTGTTTGCTTGTTGAAGTAATTGCAAAATGCAGTCATGCGTGTGTGTGTGTGTGTGTGTGTGTTTAAGTACATAATCTACACACACACACACACACTTATACACATGCAGCAATTAAGTAAATAAAGCGCTGAGAGCAAAAACTAAATGAATTAAACGATACAAAACTCCAACGGGACGGGGCGGGGCTTTGGGGGCTTGGTAAGGCGCTTTTACAAGCCAACTGCCAACTTAGTGGCCCCGCTTGTCCCTTCTCCCTTCTCCCATTCCCATCTCTCTCTCTTTTTATCTATCGCTCTTTATTTTCTCCGCCCCCCCTTCTTTGTCTTTCTCTGCTTCTCTAGCTCTAGCGAGCCTCGTGCGCTGCCATAAAATATGAGATAATAAAAAGTGAATTATGTGCCCGCGGGCAGCAGCAGCAGCTACGAAAAAAATAAAGAAAAAAATCCTAGTAAGAATACTGCCAACCCAGCATGCACGACTAGCAAATACGCTATACTTTCGTCTAAAATAATTTAATATTTTTTTTTGGCATTTTAGCAAAGCATTTTGGCTTCATAACTTTTCTATTTATTTAACAAAACTTATGATAATTTCAGTTAATTGAGTTAACATGTTTTTATAGACGTATGCCAAATTTAATAAACCTGCCTTAAGTAGTCTTTCATTTAATAAACATAGACTAGAAAACCAATTTAATATTATTTATTCAATTTCAATTTATTTATCAAGTGCATGTTAAACAATTTCAAGGGGTATAAGTTCAAGAAAAGAAAACTATTTTCGAAAGAAAAACTCTTAATATTCTTGCAGAAATCTTCATAAAATTGTTTCCGAGACAAATTCATACACAAATTCCACTTATAACCGAATCTTTCCATTAGAACTTTAATGATATGGGGATCTGAACAGTTTGGTTTTAATAAATATACACTTACAAATTTAATGGCAATTTGAAAATACTTTATGTTAGAGTATAGGAATCCAGCAAATGCAACAACAACTACTTGGAGAAATAAAAAAAACATTTAATTGCAATTGTTTGTTTGCCTGCTAGTTTTTATTTGCACTTTAATTATGAGATATATGAAACGCAGCAGAAGCAACTAATTTTTACAAGTTGCAGTTAAAGTTAATAGCAAACTGTGTGCACGAAGAAACAAGCTCCTAAGTTATGGCCATTTTGAGACATGAATGAAAATGCTGAGAAAAATCTAGAAAACCAGGTTGCCACAGAGCCCAAAAGAAATTAATTAATTAATGTGAATTTTTAATATATAGAGTCGTATATTAATATTATATAGAATAGGAGATTGTTCATAAGTTTTATATAAATATAATCGTGACAATTTAAAGATCTACAAATATAAATTTGTATAATATGGAAAACGTATACATGAAATTTTAAATAAATTTAAGCTGCATATAATAATCGAGTATACTTATATTACATTTCAGATCTGTTTCTGAAATAATGACGGACAAATGATAAAACTGCCATAATAAAATCGCCCTTAGCTAAATCTCCGTACTCCATATTATATAAGCTAAGTAGGATAAATTAAGTATCTATATATCTATAACTATGTTAGATTTTAAAGTTATAGTTGATAAAGAGTCGTAAATTATAAAAAAGATACAATTCTACTTGGAATCTATCTGTCTATATATATATATATATATATATATATATATATTACTGTTCAATCTAAATAACTAACTAATTTGCCACCTCACCGGCAGCCCAAATGGTAGAAGCTAGAAAAGTTAAATTTTTACTGTATCTGCCTATTGTATGCTAGGTTGGCACTCTGAAAAAAATTTGCGTAAAATATATTTGGAAGTTTGTAAAAATTGCATTTGAAAATTGGCAATATTACGTATAAAATAGAAGCATTGGCAGACCCGCTTGAGATCGCCGTGTGAATGTGTGCGCCCGAGTTCGAGTACATGTTATTTTTGTTTATAGTTTATTATGAAAACAAGAAACGGCTATCTTTGACACGCCGAAGCTATATACCCTTGCATTGGTCTACTAAGAAAATTTTGAATACTCGACCGATTGTTCCTATGGCAGCTATATGATATAGTGGTCTGATAGGGTCGATTTTCACAGAAAAACTACATAAATCAGCAAAAATCGATCGTGCAAAATTTTATCACGATAGCTTAAAAATAAAGCCAAAAAGTAGGCATAGAAACAGACAGATGGACAGGACTCAGTTCGTCGTCCTGATCAACTTATATACTTATATATACATTTTATGGAGTCGGAGACGTCTCCTTCTCTATATTTTACACATTTTAAGACAAAATTATAATTTGACATCGATTATTCATTATGTGCACACATATTGCTTTAATAATTCCGCAATTGCTTTTGCATAACTTAAGAAATGATTAAATTGTTTTTTGTGTTTACTGTTGTTGTGTATATTTGGTATATTTTAGCCCCAAATTATTAATAATATTAGTGTAAAATTTGGTTATTGAATTAGAGGCGTAGCTATACAATTTCTTTGTAAAGTATTTAAATTATTGCCCATGGTGTGAAGTGTGTGTGTGCACATTTCTAATTTGCTTATTAATTAGATGATGGTGTTTGTGATTTGTTAATTAATGTGTTGTCCAAACGCAATGTGGGAAATTCGACTTCATCGGCCACATTGATGGGATCTGATTTCTCAGTTTCAGAATTGGAACGTTGACGTTGGGTTTGCCAACCGCCCGAAAAGCCGCCACGACGAGAAGAATCATCCTTGAATTTGAAATCAATATTAAGGCGCTGCATGCGTCCCACACGCTGTGGATATATGGCTGGATCATTATCCAGATTCGAATTATTGCCAATCTCAGAAGTCTTCTTCTTTTGCAAGGCAATCATTTGCTTCCATTCCGGATTGTTGACATCACCCTCGCCAGGCTGGCGTATATTGTAAATGGGTTTGGCACGATCGTGACGCTTGGAGCGCCATTCCTCAACGGATATATATTTGATATTATCATCCAAATAATTGTCCAACAGTTGAGCATTATTGGGATTATCATCACGATCCGTTATGGGACTGTTCATCAATGCCAATGCTTTCTGATCCTCGATATCCTTAATGGGCGATCCCCAGTTATGAGCACCGCCACCATTACGTTTAACCACAGCCTTGACTCCTGTTTTATCAGATCCCGAATGACGATCGAATTTTGGTTTCATCCATTTACCATAGCCTGCCTTGGCATTACTGTTATTTATAATTCGTGCTGGATATGATTCTTGCTCTCTATAATTGCGATCCTTTAACTGCAGCTGCTTTTCCTGTTGCTGTTGCAAGTGCTGTTGCTGTTGCTGTTGCTTTTCCTGTTGCTGTTGCAAGTGCTGCTGTTGCAACTGTAGCTGCTGCTGCCCAATGTTTGATTTCTTTGATTCGAACTGCATAGTGCTAAATCCCTCTAGTTTGCCCAATCTGATGGCATGTCGATTTATCTTAAGATTTGCAATCATCTTTTGCTGCGATATATTCTTTTTCGATGCATTCGAATTTAATATATCAAATTGATTCTTGTTCTCTTGTTTCTTTGACTCTTCGCTATTCGATGGCTTTAGCTTAAGTTGGCCCAGACAGACATCGTTATCCTCATCCTCCATGAACAGTAGTTCATAGCGGTTCTTCGTCGAAAAATTCATTTTTCGAATATATGTAATATGATATTTTGGTAAAAAAGAGAAAACTTATTTTTTTTTATAGAAAATTATGTTGTTTACACAATCGTGCTCAAATAAGCACTAAAGCCTTATTGACTATGTGCCTATATGTGTTTTAACAGGATTACTAGATCGAAATATTTTTTATTTTTTTTATTTTTTCACAAATGGTTTATTGAATAGAGGCGCAAATAAATAGACTAAGGCTTTGAGTTCAGGGAGAATTGTAAAACACTTTTAAAATTTTTTTAGAAAATTAAAAGAACAGAAAAATGTAAATCTTTTAATACCGAAAGAATGAGCAGCTTCAGGGAATGTATTTAATGGCGGTAAGAGTAAGATAATCTTTAATATAAATTCTGAAAATATTTAATTCATCTACACTAGAGTTTAATGACCATTTTCTATATAATCAAAATTATTTCTATTAGGTTAAAAAAGCAAAAAAAAAAAGTTATTTATATTTAAAAGAGTTATGAGTTCAAAAAAATCAAGCCTGAATTTTATAATTATTTTATTATTTTCTAAATGAATGGGAAAATCTTCCATATACAAATACAGAATGCACGATCCTAAGAAAAGGCTAAACTTTTATTTTCAATACTTATTCAAAAATTACATTTTAACTTGTATTTTTCAATCAAAAAATAAAATATGTTATGTAATAATAAAATTTCAATTTTTATCGAAAAGTTGAAAATACAAGTTATTTTTAATTTCTATTTTAAATGTTAAATTTAATTTTAATTTGAAATTCACAGCGTGGTTCAGAAGACATTTAAAATCAATTTTTAAATAATTCGCATTTAAAATAAAAACTGAAAAATAATTTTTATTTTCAATTTTGAAATAAAATTTGGCAAATAATTTGTATTATCAATTTTTATTTTCGCGTAAAAAAAGAAGTTTTTGCCAATATTAATGAAAAATAAATCAAAATTAATCCTTACCCATAATTTTGTCGGGTTTTAGGTTTCCGTTTTTTTTTTTTTTTGGAAATTAAAGCCTTTCGTCGAAAGTTTTCTAGAAAGATTCTTGCTTAAACAAGCTGCAAACTTTTTATACAAATACTCTCAAATAGCAGGCAATATATATATATATATATTCAACAAGGATCCACAACAAAACTTAGTCTGAAATTGTGGCAATTATTAATGCAACCGAGACTTTGATGTTGCGCCTTCTAGTCTTCAAAACTTTCTGTTATCTGAGATTCTTAACTCGATTTTTTTTTCTATTTTTATTTTCTGTTTTTTTTTTGTTTTTTTTTTTCCAGCAGGCTGCTCTAAGGCGATTTAAGGGCAGCGCTAATTTGTTCATTCCTTCATCGCCACCGCAAACTTGTGAGTTTTATTTAAAAAAAAAAAAAAACTTTTTTTTTATATATATACATAGTATATATAAATTTTTTCCTTTTTTTTAATGTACATTAAAATTGAACAACTGCTGGTGAACAAAAACAAAACCGTTGAGAGTGCAGCAAAGCAGGAATGTGTTTTTATTTTGTAGGTTTAAAGTGCACAGCTAGAAGATATCCTGTTAGGAGTTTTGTATGTCAAATGCACAATTATAAGCAGCTTATATAGTTGTGTATTTGTATGCGCATTTATTATTCAATTCAATTGACATTTTCAGGCTATAAATCAAAGCAATTTCATAACAATTGTAACTTTAATTGGATTATATTGATTTTGCAGTTACGTAAAAGAGGCCAAGGCATGAAATAAATATGATTTACATTGTAGGATATTACAAAATGACAAATGACATTACTTGAAATGTCCTTTCGATTTCTCTCCCTTCCTCTCTCTTGTGTTATACATTATACAACACTATTTGACACATTTTCCCTATGCAGGGTATTTAAAATGTCTGCAAACTTTTGCGCGGCCTGCAATTTTCTCTCTAATTACAGCGGCTAACACACGTTCGCCGCCAGGACGAAGCAAAGGATATAACAAAAATGTGTAGCTGTGTAGCAATAATGGGGTTTACGGCTTGTGCCCGAGAGTATCAGGTTTGCAAATTAAATGAAAAAATGCCACAAAAATTGTTAAACAGTTGAGACTAACTGCAGAAATTAAACAGCAATACAAAAACAACTTGTTACAGCTAAATCTCTTACTTCCAGCAATCACATCAATAATCCCAAGAAACAGAAACAGGAAAAAAAATAAAAATAACAACCAATTAGTAAACAGTTGAAGCTATATAAGAAAACAATGTTTGTAAATATGATAAATGCAGCTCAAGGAGATTTTGCGAGCTGGCAGGAGTTGGCGTTGCCAGACAAACAAAAGTCCGCTTGTTAAAATTGATTGCCTGGCTTGCCAAAAAAAAAAAAAGCTGGTCACATTGGACAGCCTAAAGGAACAACAGCAGCAACATTGATTTATATTTGTATTGACACTTAAAGCAACTCCCTGAGTTCAACCCATTCTTAGCCTGTCGATAAACCAAGCAAATCCATTGTCCTTTGTCCTTTGTCCCTTGTCCCGTGTCCCGTGTCCCCTGTCTGTTTTGTTGGGCGCACAAATTTGTCCTTGTCATTGTTTTACATGCCCAAAAGGGAGTCCAAACGACTAAGAACTCTTCCAGTTAAAAGCATAAAATATATCGATTAACAACAGCAGCAAGACACACACAGGAGATTTGACTTTAAGTGTGGCATTCAATGTTGAATGTTGCACTTTGCTGGACAACATAGACACAAATGAAATAAATCTAAAATTCTCTAACACAGTACATTTTTCGATATGGTCATTTCCGTTTCCTTCAAGTGTATATGCAATCATAAAGTTGACATCGCCAATTAACATTGATATATATATATATCACTGTGCGAAAAATGTCGTTACAAAATGAAGAACAATCGAACCGTTTATTTTATTTAATATTATTTTTTTTCTCAATTTCTCGTTTTATATTTAAATTCAAATTTTCAGTATAGTAAGAAATTCTAATTCCCACTAAATGGGTAGGCAACATTTTGTTGCATACTTTTAGGTGCTTCAAATAAATAAGCGATATGTGGTACATTGTTTGTTTATTTTTTTTAATTAATTACACTTTAATATTGGATTATATATATATATAATAACCGTTTATTTTATTTAATATTATTTTTTTTCTCAATTTCTCGTTTTATATTTAAATTCAAATTTTCAGTATAATAAGAAATTCTAATTCCCACTAAATGGGTAGGCAACATTTTGTTGCATACTTTTAGGCGCTTCAAATAAATAAGCGATATGTGGTACATTGTTTGTTTATTTTTTTTAATTAATTACACTTTAATATTGGATTATATATATATAATAACCGTTTGTTTTATTTAATATTATTTTTTTTCTCAATTTCTCGTTTTATATTTAAATTCAAATTTTCACTATAGTAAGAAATTCTAATTCCCCAGTAAATGGGTAGACAACCTTTTGTTGCATACTTTTAGGTGCTTCAAGTAAATAAGCGATATGTAGCAAATTGTTTGATTCTTGTTGGATTACTTACACTTAAATTTGGATTATATATATATAATAAGACACTTATTCCATTTAATCTACCTTTAGTATGATCGCCAAAATAATCATATTTATGAATAGCTGTTGGTTGCTTAATTTTGCATTAGTTTCTTGGCATATTTAAAGCAGAAAGTTTATTGTAAATTTCTTTAATAAAAATATTTCACATTTATGTTATATAACTTACATTTGACAAAAGATGATGGATTTCCTTAAATTTAAGTTTATGTTAAATTGAAGTTTAACAGCAAGTTAAAAGTCACTTTGTCATCTAAGCTTAAAGACAACAAAAATAATATAAAGTTAATATAGACTTTAACACAAACATTTTATATAGATTATTTACAGGCAAATTTTGTGGTGTAACAATTCGTCTAGTCCTTTAAAATGAATATTATTTATAGCTTATTCGATTGAGTTGGATTGCGATTGATTGCTTTGCTATTTTCGACAATGTGACAACATTTTGTCGATGAAATTTTTATTCTAACCCAGACAAATAACATCTGATGCCGTGTGAAAGTTTTTTTTATATTTTTTTGAAATTTATAACTTAATCCCCCTTGCAGCAGCTGATGCCGCTTCCCTGGGCTCCTTACGGTTTTTGAGCTAAATAAATGAGGCAAGAGCCGGAATCCGCAACCCGCAACCCGCCCGCGCTCTAATGCAGCCTGCCAATTGTGTGTGTGTAAGTGTGTGTGCTGTGTGTGTTTATCTAACGAGTAAATACGATTTTAATTAAATGTAAATCACATTGTCAACTCACACAACAGCCTTGGCGCCGCACTTGGCAGCAGGATGAGCGGGATGAGCGGGACGAGGCGAGGCGAGGCGGCAAAGCTGAAGCAGCAACTGGAGCTGAAGCTGTAAGTGGAGCCGGAGCTGAAGCTGAAGCTGAAGCTGAAGAGAAGCAGCATCTGGCATTGGTTTCTCATGTTTTGTGGGTTAAATGTAGACAGGCTGACAAGAAACCCTCCTCTATATATATGTAAGTAAAATACATGCGAGTATTGTCTTTTCAAAAGTTCATATTGCATATACATATATACATATATTTACATATGTACATATATGTATGTTGTACATATTATTACATGTATCCAAATATATATGTGTATATCCTGTTTCTTGTCTTTTGTATCTGTATATTTAGCCAGGCTTCTTTCCTAAAGCAAGTAAAAGCCACAACACCCTTGAGATTATTAATTAAAAGACAAGAAAACATAATTTCTAAATTTACACACAAGCAAACAAAACCAAAATACACACACACACACACACACACACACACACACACACACACACACAGTCAGCTTGTTTTGTTGTTTTTCCCACAAAAACAGAGTTAAAAAAAAGAAGGTTACATGCAAATGCTGAATGACATGTGCTTCGAACGTTATACAACACTGTTTCCTGTGTTTTTTTTTTAGCTCAGAGTTCTTATGTGCTATTATTTTTAATATTTCGTGTTTGCAGCCAATAAGTCTTATTTTATATATAATTTATATAAGTCCGAATATGCAATAAGATAAAATGTTTTAAGAAAGGCATAATTCATTAATTAGTTATATCCATACGAAAGAGTCAAGTATTATCATATAAGTTAAGCTATTTATTTTTATATATTTGCAATATAATACTAATAATAATTATAGTTCAATTTTGCATTATCACAGCGTTGATCAACAACAATACTACAATTAAAATGATGGGAAAAAAAAATAAAAAAACCCAGCATTAGGCAGGGCTGCATTCAATTGTGCATTTCGATAGTGAATGCATTTGGCAACCCTATCGGCGTCAAGTTTACCATTTATTTCTTTCTCTTCAAAGACAACCTAAAAAGATAAAAATGAGTGATACAAATATCAAAACTGCTCCAGACTCTGATTCCGAAATAGAGGATATGCGTAGAAAACTTTTAAAGGATCTACACATGGCTCGAGTAAATCGCAATTCGACGCGTGCCGAAAATGTAAGTTCCGTACACATATGACTTGAACACACTTCTATATTTTGATTACCATAGAAGCTGGATATATCAAAACCCGTTGTCAAACCAATTAGCACTTCAGTACGCACTGGACCTGGCCATCCCAACTTTAAGGCAATTGTTCAAGGGGTGAGAGATGGCCTTAAGGAAGCACTTGGGGAAAAAGAATTAAATGCACAAAATTCAGGATCTGAAATATTTAACGATTCGCACAAGGATCGTAATACAGTTTATGCACCCCATGATTCCAAGAAAGTTGCAGCATCTGAAATGGAAATCGAATCGGTTGAGGATCGTGATCCAGATACTGCTTCCCATAGCTCGAACACAGATTCAACATCTGATACTGATAACGATTGGGTTGAGGATAGTGATACCGATTCCGCATCTCGTGATTTCAGCAAAGAATCAGCATCTGAAATGGAATTCGAATCGGACGAGTTTACATCTCTTGGTTCCAGCGAATGAGGATGACGATCTTGATACAGATCTTCAAGGCTTCAGCACCAATTCAGAATCAAATATTGAACTTATTTAAATGAAAAACAAAGTAGAATATAAAAATACAATATGCCTTTCACGAACATTACATATTTCTGCATCTTATAGTTTAGCAACTTTCTGAAACATGTCTGCTTCGATTGATACGCAAATCGAGCAGCTTAAAAGTCGACGGCGCCATAACCGTTAGTCATTTATATACCACTATCGGTGGCACAGTGTTGGCAACATGCCACGCGATGCCAGGCGCACTTAAAAGCGACATCATGCAACATCATTCCAGCTGAGCCCCAGGCCCCCCCTGGCTGCATTCGTGGGCGGACAAAAAATGTGGCAAGCAACGTCAGTGTGGCATAGGCAGAGCACGACAAACTCGACACTCTATGGCGAAGTTTATAAGCGCAGATTACAGCCAAAAGTAGTTGCGAAACTTGAATAGAACTCGAAGCGAGGCTTGCGGGTTGCAGGTTGCAGGTTGCGGCATTGGCTGCGGTTCGCGGCATTGCATAGCTATCAAATGTTGTTCAGTTGCCGCAGGAGGCTGCCACAAGGCGGCCGACTTGCCATTAGTTTGTTGTGCAACTCACATTTCAACAAAAATGTACGTACATATGTATTTTTGGAAACTACAGTTTGCAATGCATTTCTCTGCAATCGCACGGTTGGGCTAGGCCACAGCCTAGCTGGTACAAGCTGGACGCCCGCTCGCGCACCACCGGGTAGCCCTGCCAGATGCATTCGCAAATACCTATGTAAATATAGTTACAGACAGATTGTTGATCGCAACATTCTGTGCAAATGGCTATAAATCATAGTTGTGACAGATGTGACTATATTCAAAATGTAAGTATGTACTGTGGGCAATTTTATGGTGACTTTTAGCTCTCCCAGTGTGCATTGCGAGCTCCCGCTCCCGTGCCAAAAAATTAAAAATAAACAAATTAATATGTTTATATTCTTTAATGTTACTATAATTAGAGCCTAACATTTTTTTTCATACAGTTCTTAAGTGGCTTGTAGTCTACTGCGCCACTGATTATGCTCCAGCTGAGATTTTCATAAAATTTTTAAATGCATTTTTTACCTACTTCCCGATATATTTTTGACAAATTCTTTTCAGAGTGCCATTCTACGATATAATAGGAATCTACAGTAAAAATTGCAGGCTTGTAGCTTCTACCCTTTGGCCTGCCCGTGCATTGCCAATTAGTCAGTCTTTATATATTTAGATTTCATACTTAACTTTATTATACTCTTGCAAAAGGGTATTATCAAATGTACAGTGAGTCGGTATAGCCATGTCTGTGCGTATTTCAGAATCAGCAGAATCGGATCATTACAACAAAACACAAAGTGAAAGACACACTAATTAATATTTCTGACAATTTTTATAAAATGTTTTTTTTTTTAAATAAATTTATTAAGTGCAGCTGCTCACTTAACAACAAACGCAAATGTTAAATTTTGTTTTTGTCTTATGTATTTTTAATGAATTTCGCATTACCACAAAAAAAAAAATGTTAATTTGAATAAATTGATGAATTTGAATGAATTTCATAGTGAATGCAAGTGTTAGAT
This sequence comes from Hirtodrosophila alboralis, assembly GCA_035043045.1. NCBI lineage: Eukaryota > Metazoa > Arthropoda > Insecta > Diptera > Drosophilidae > Hirtodrosophila > Hirtodrosophila alboralis. The sequence goes on along the minus strand of JAWNNH010000563.1, from coordinate 877,130 downwards.
TTTTTGGATTTTAATTTGATGTATTTTTAATGTATTACCACTTAAATTTTGTTAATTGAATCAACTTGATAAAATGCATTTATTCAAGCAAAAACTTGTCAATGAATAGACTATAAATAATGCACATATATATTTTTTTTTATATCTAATTAGCTGTTTAATACCTAAATATCCAAAGTGCTTTTGTTGTAACTTGTCAATTATTATCCAACAGCAAATACTAGCTTAACTATCAATATTGATTGCTATTTTTACTATATATGTATATATAAATATATATATTTTTTTTTTATCCAGCTCTAGTTGTTGTCAAGTGCCAATTATTTGGGTCTTATACGTAACAAGAAATCCGCATCTCTCTCTCTCAAAATAGTTGATGTTGAATTGGCCTGGCTGGATATATATAGTTGGTCATGCATGTGAATTGATGTTGCCAGTTGCCAAGAGCGATAAAAGAAGCAGCAGCAGCAGCAGCAGCAGCAGCAGCAGCAGCAGCAAGGAGCTAGTAAGTCCTTGCTATTGACGCGTATTGCTTGGATATCAGCGTCAGGACACCCACTTATGCACATGCACAGGATATCCCTTTTTCATCCTGAGTAACGGTACACTGGCAGACTGAATGACTGAATGACTTTGCTATGGCCATGTGGCAGCACTCCAATGCCTCAAAAGGCGGCATTGTCATCGTTTATGCCGTCAAAGTGAAAATCCATGCGAGAAATTATATGTCAAAGTTTTACTTTTGATATGCAAAGGCATTTACCATGAGTTGCCTGATGTTGGCGTTGACATCGTCTTGGCACTGGGTTACTGCTGGTCTAGTGGGCTATTGGTATATTCTACTGGCTACTGGTAACTGGGTTTTCTAGTTTCCAGTTGTAGTTCTTGTTGTAGCAACGGCACGCTCCAGCGACGCACTGACAAAGACACATTTTCAGCCAGGCTGACAGCCAAAGAAGCTGCCAACGAGAAAGGGTATATGTGGCACAAGTATGTATGTATGTGTGTGTGTGTGTGTGTGTGTGGCAATGTAGAATCTACCAATTACTCGAGTTACTGGCCCCCACATTCTCCCCATCGAGTTCGGTTTGGGAGTCCGTAGGATGTCATTGAAACGTATCCGGCCTTTTAGCCTTTCCTTTTTATATATTCCTTGTGCCGCTCTTTTCAGTTAGTTGTGCGTCCTACGTTGCTTCCTTTAGTTTCATTTGCTTTTTTTGTCTATGAGCCTCGACTGCTTCCTATTTGACTGTTTCCTTTCTGTTGACTTTTCCTTGGGTTCAGTGGCGCCTGCCAGGCTGCCCCGTCTGCCTGCCACAACTGCTTTTCGCAGCAACGCTTTATTATATACGGTTCCCAAAGGAAATAAAAAGAGTATATTGGGTTTTGTTTAATGTTCTTCATTATAATAGGGCTGTGCCATCGATTGGAAATGTTATCTGGAGATTATTAAATCAAAGCATATCTAGATTAACAAAGTTCTTTTTTGCATGTAAATTCAATATTCAAATCAAACGAATTATTTTAGTGTGCATACAGTATATATTGCAGTTGGGAGCTTCGGCATTATACTCACTTATTTTATTCTTTTATAATTTTATTTTATTTTATTTTAGTTTATTTTTTTTCTATTTTTTTGCCTGCATTTTCCGGCATCTTCCTGGCATCATTCAAAGCTATGTAATCTACCCTACTTTACAGTTGAAAACGCAGAGCGTTGCCACGGCACTGGGGCGCCATCTGTCGGCTGCGGTTGCGGCCTCTCAACTGCATTCAATGCAGTCGCTGTCGCTGTCGCAGTCGCTGTCGCTGTCGCCGTCGCCGTCGCAGTCGACAGTCAACTACACCTCGTCCCCTTGACCCTGCATCCATCCATTCTTCATTTTGTTTGCGCACTTTGGTTAATTTGATTTCGTTACTGCCAGGCTTTGATTGTGTCTATGTGTTAGTGTGTGTGTGTGTGTGCGATCAGAAAACGGACAACTTTTAAAATGTATGCATCTTCTTTGGTCACACTCTGCGCGCCGAGCGTGTCAACGTCTCGCTGTGAATGGCAATAGCCTGCCAATCAATTTTAATTTTTTTTTTTTTTTTTTGAACAAACATGCAGAGCAAATCGAGGCGTTTTAAGGTCATAAAGGGAAATAATTTAAGGATTCTATGTACAAGGACTGTTTTCTTTAAATTATCTTGTTGTTTGATTTCCTCACAGTTCTATAAACTTAAATAAACTAAACTTTTGTCACTAAGTGTGTAATGCATTTGAGGAAGCGTTATTAATTCTTGAGACTTTTTATGAATTCTTCATTAAAAGGCTATATTGATGCAACTTGTTTTATATGCTTCTTTTTTAATGCGGGGCTAGCCCGAATTGGATTACTATATTAATATATTGCTGACATAGCTGAGATTGGTTAAAATTTTCATTTTTATTAAGAAAACTTTTTTCTCTTTAATAACCGATGATGGTTTTATTTTTATTTAAATATTTTTAGTATAATGAATTTAAAATTTTATAAATTAGTTTTTATATCCTAATGCAACAAGTAAAACCTTTCAAACCATATCATAAAGATTTGTAATTTAACACAATTAAATAATTATTACTAATTATGACTTACAGCAATTTTATTATTTTTATTGATTTGTTTTATATATTTTATTAAATTCCAATTTGTATTTATTTTGTACATTTATTCTAATTTAATGTAATTTTTTGAATTGTACATATCATATCTATTGTTTAATTATATTAGAGCTGTTCTTTTATATTTTGTAAGCAGTTCGTTAAGTATCTTTATAAATTTATTTAAGTTTTTAAAATATAAAAGAAATAATATCAAACGCTTGGAATATACATTATCTTTTTTTGCAATATTTACCTGATTTTTTAGGCTTTTATATATTTCTAGAAGCAATCGCTCTGATTGTGCTAGGTCGGAAATAATAAAATTTTAAATAATAATGCTCCTTAAAATAAAAAAAAAAAAACCATTTCAAATACTTGGAATATAGAATTTTTTTTTTACAAATATTTACCTGATTTTTTAGGCTTTTCCTACAAATATATATTACCAGAAGCTTTGATGGCACTTGGTCAGGAATATTAAAATATTAATTAATAATACTCCTTAAAATAAAAAAAAGAAACCATTTCAAATACTTGGAATATAGAATTTTTTTTTACAAATATTTACCTGATTTTTTAACGCTTTCCCAAACAAATATATATTACCAGAAGCTTTGATGGCACTTGGTCAGGAATATTAAAATTTTAAATAATAATACTCCTTAAAATAAAAAAAGAAACCATTTCAAATACTTGGAATATACAATGTCTTTTGCAAATATTTACCTGATTTTTAACGCTTTTCCAAACAAATATTTATATTACCAGAAGCAATCGCTCTGATTGTGCTTGGTCAGGGAAACTTTGAAGTAATTCATCTTTTGTGTTGTGCTGTGGGGCGTTGCCTAATAAACGTTGGGGCCTGTCAAGCGGGCATCCTTAGACAGGCTCCAAAATTTATTGAGTCCATTAAACGCAACATTGGTTGACTTGGCTTCCAGTCATACTCAATTGTGGATAGGAATTGGAATTGGGATTGGGTTTTGGGTGTAAGGCTGTCTCTCAACTGCTAATACCCAACGCCTGGTCTTGGGTTTTCGCGACGCAGCAACTGACATGCAATTTATTGCTGGGCGGTAATTGGCAGTCCAAAGTCCAATCCACGCCCCTCCATCTCCCACTGTTGCTCGAGTTCGTGTTGCTGCCACTGCTGTTTATTAATAAATTGTCACTTGCAACCCGGCAGCGCTGGCGACGACACATATGAGCTGGAGTAAATGGAGCAGCTGGCCATTGGAGTTGGAGGCAACTGCGCCTGCACTTTAGCACCAGAGAGCTGTCTGCTTATTGGGCATTATTCTTGACTGTCATTTGCCAGGAAAAGCAACAGCAACAGCAGCAGGAGCAGGAGCAGGAGCTGCAGGAGCAGGAGCAGTATTGCCAATTAGCTGATATCATCGTTCATACCAGCGTCAGCCGTTGCCGTCGCCGTTGCCGTTGCCTAATCCTTGTTAAGCTTTATCGAAATTGTATCATTATCATATCGAGTGACGCCATTTTTGGCTCCAGCTCTTCTTTGTGTGTGTGTGTGTGTGTGTGTGTGTGTGAGCCTTATACCTGGGGGAAATCTGCTCATCCGTATGACCATGGACCATGTGACCGACTGTTTTATGTTCTGCTCAGTCCAATCTTTGTATACCCTGTAAACATGCTGTACATAATAGATTTAGGACGGCTTCTCCGACCATATAAAGTGTATATATTTTATTGATCAGTAACAAATAAATGAAACCCTGTCCGTCTGTATGAATGTACATATATCGTAGACTATAAGGTGATGTATCAACTTTATTTCAAAATACCGATACTCTGTAACTTAATTCCACAAATCGTTATAAAACAATTTTAAAGTTATATTGGGTTGGCAGGAAAGTCATGACGCATATTTTTAATTAAATTTAAAGTAGATTTTATTATATATAGAGTAAGAATTCATCTATTATATATTGACTGTTTTGTTCGATAAATTTTGCCGATCTTTTGAGAAGCTTAATAATTTCTTGCTCGATGAAGTTGTCGCTCTTAGCCTCCGTCAAGTCTCATCAGAATTCAATGTTTTACCATTTAAAAGAATTTTTAAGAAATCAAAACAAATGATATCTGATAAAGCAAGGTCGGAACTATAACCTAAATGTAACCTTACCTTTCCAAATCGGCTTCATTAATGTTTGTCATTAAACCAAAGTTGTTTTGATTTTTCGCCCAACCGAACCCGTTGAACTGCTTGAAATACAGCTTGAATATGAATTTATATGTATTTCAGCCCGTATACAGGGTATTCCGTAGTCGTATATATATTCGACTATAGCACTTCTGGTTGTTTTTCTTTTTTTTCTTTTGCCATACGTTTCGATTTGGCGCTAACAAGTTTTCTTACAGTTCTTTATACTTGGTGCGCATCGACGCGCCTGCTTGGACTGTAGGCTAAGCTGCTTATTATCCTTTGGGAGAGCTACGCTTCCATATATGAATGAATGTATATTGGTTTGTATGTGTATGACAGCGTTAATTGGATTCTGAAACAGGCTGATGAAGCTGAGGATGAAAGTGGCAGCTAAGAAAACTAAAGCATCTTTAAATTTCACACTATACTTGCGTTTGCTTAATCTTTAATTATATTTTATTTTCCTTTCATTTCTTCTCTATTTTTTATTCGTTTCCAACTCGAATAGGCTGCCAATCAAAGAAACGCTTAGTTTTGTCAAATTGGGTTTAATTTTTCGGTTCTGACCGATTTTATAATGTATTTCCTGATTAAATTCCAATTGTCGTAACATTGAAAAAATTAAGGCAATTTCTTTGTTCTTCTTTTTTATGAATAATAAGAAATTTCTGAAATTAAAGGTTAAATATGCTGTTTTCAAATATATATTATAATAATGATTAAATAAATATTAAAACCAAAAATAAATTTCGCGTAAAAGCAATTAATTCTTATTTAAGCTAATTAGAGTTGAAAGTATAGGAAAACCAATATAAATATATATATTTTTTTTTAATTTTTGCTTTATTTTATTTTAAATATTTTTTTACAAGTTATTCTATTATATTTACATTAATAAAAGTTTTGAATTTAAAAATAACAGCCAAATGTAAATACAATAGTGTCAACATTTTGTGTGAATGCCAAAATCAACAGTCTGGCAGCACTGAGCATACCTGCGGCCATAAATGGCACACAGAAACGTAAACATTTAAATCTACATGAAATACGACAAATTTCTTTTACTAAATATATATCCTTTTCTTTATATCCTTTTGTCAATTGCCTTGCAGTGCCAGCGACGCCTTAACGCTTACAGTTAATTGTGATTGGGTCGGTGGGGAGTGGAAAATGGTTTGAAGAGCGTACAAAAAACTCGCACATAATTCATGGCTCCAAAATGGATATGGAAGAGCTGTGGCAAGTACTGTCAGCCGAGCCCAGCCCAAGTTGAGTTCAGCTCAGCTCAGTTCGAGTCGCGTTGCGTCGAGTTGGAGCCGGAGCCGGAGTCGGGCAAACGAGCCACGCTAACAAGCACATTAATAATATCTTAACGCAGACGTTGAAGTGGCGCCCACGCCCAAACCCAGGGCTAGGAATGGAACTGAAAGTGGAACTGGGTGTTGCTATCCACCAACATCACTTCCTGCCTCTCGTCCTATTCAGTGCTGGACGTGGTCGAGCACAAAATGCAGTTAATTAATCATTTGAAGCAAAAGTAGTTTGGTGCTTGATTTATTTTCGGCCATAAGAAGTGGCTGCCAACCACAACAAAAGTTAAAGTTTTTTATCTGCTGACAGGCAGACAGATAGACAGAGCAGTCAACCAGGAGCAGCGGGAGCAGCATCATCATCAGGCGTAGCCGACGGGCGCCAATGCCTGGAGCCTGACACTGGCGCCGTGCCGTGCCGTGCCGCGCCGCGCCGCAACGTAACGGAACTGGCGCATTTCTGGCCAAAAGATATTAAAAAGCATCAACACAAACACAAACAAACAAAAAAAAAAAGAAGGGAAATACCACAACGACAGGAAGTCACTCAAAAAAGGAGCAAAAGGATATCGGCTGTAGGTGGAGTAACTGCGTCTGGTTCGACTATGAGTCGATTAATTAAACCGCAAGCATTTAAGCGGCAAACCGCAGCAGCGGTAAAGCCAGGCAGCCGCATCCACAACGCAAGTTTGCTTTAATTTGACTTTCACTTTTACACCCACACACACACTCGCACACACACTCACACACACACTCTCTTTTTATAGGTTACATGGTGAGGCCAGGACTCTCGACTCTGACACTGTGTTGTCCCATCGCGGCAAAGGCAATCAAATTTCGTATTAATTATGTGCTTAACCAAACACCCCGCATCCGAGGTGTGTGTGCATGCCACGCGGGGCCAAGCTGGATCAGGTTGGAGCAGGTTGCTGCAGGCGGACAGACAGACGGACGGACGGCCGGACGGATTTCTCCTGCTGTGAAAATTGTAAACTGTCAGCTAGGGTCACGTTGTTTGGGATTATGCGACGATGAGCACGATGAGCAACGAGAATCGAAAGCTGTATGATGAGCACGATGGCTACAATACACATACACAATACACACACACAGTCTATTGGCCATGCGGGTCAGGGACAGGACAATAATTCTTTGGTTTTCACATTTTGCACTGGCGCTCCTGTCGAAAATCCTTTTTGCGGCTTATGTTTCCATACTGAAGCGACACATGTCACGGGTCAGTTGCGTTTTAGGCTTACAATTTGCCTTCCAACAAACAATCTTCTACACATACCGATTTACATACATGTATAAACATATATCTTATAATATACTTAGTGTATAATACCTTGTAGTTCCGTAACATTCATAATTTGTTAAGATCTTTTGATCTACTTGAGCGAAAGATTGCTTTCGTTAATTCCATAAGCTTGTTTATATGTTGAATGCACTTAAGTAGTTTGAATATTTTAGAGACTTTAATCTCATTGTTATTCGATAAGCATTTAAAATGAGATAGCTTATTGTTTGTTAATAATATAAACAATTTAGTGTGCTATCGCGCAGTATACCTGACTATTAGACATAATATATCAAATCAAGCAGTGTACTGATTGACAATCAAGCAGTTGCAAGCAAGCAGAGTACTTTAACCAGAATATTGAATGTTTTAGAAACTTACTGTTTCATCTTATTGTTATTCAATTAGCATATCAAATAAGATATCTTATCATTTGTTAATAATGTAAACAAGTAAGTGTATACCTGTATATCAGTATACCTGATTCTTTGTACAAAAAACAAATCAAATCAAGCAGTATAGTGTTTAAGCATCAAGCAGAGTAGATTTAATCTCGATATAACTTGTGTTTATTATTCAATCAATATAGAAATTGTTCTATACAACGAAAATTTAAAATAATTTTGATGTAAATATGACCTACAGAAAGTCTACTGAAAAATCTGTGCAGATAGACGAACAAGTTTAGATAGATTCATTTGTAAATGCTGCTCAAGCATATATATACTTTATATGTACTTTATGTTGTCAAACATACTTTATATAAAATAATAATAATAATAAAAATTATAAATGATTAAAAGTAGATCCTAAAACACATAAGGCACTTCTGTCAGTATTGTTTTATGATCTACTTTTAATTATTTATAATTTTTTTTTATTATTCTTTTATTGTTAAAGTGTGGGCTCTGAATAATTTGTAAATGCAATGTATATATTAGAAATAGGAACAAATAAACTATGTATTTAATTTGGTTGCCTAATCTTGTATTTAATTTATTTGATTTAATTTTGAAATACTAAAAAATGCTTTGAAAATTCAACATTCTTAAATGTTATTTCTTTTGTTAAACTAATACATTAAAAATAAATGCGCGGTGTCCCGGCAAATTTGACTGTTAATTTTGAATTACGGAATCAAAGTACAAATAAAATATTGTAGGTACTTTCATACATTAGTTAAATGTGATTTTTTTGCAGATAACAACAATGGATAATTGCGATTATCTGTTTCATAATTAATGTATTAATTATAATATTATTTATTTGTATTATTTACTATATTTATTAATAGACATTTCAGCATTATTCACGCAAAATGATAAACGTAACATTTACTATAAATACGAGGCTAAAACAGCTTCAATTTTAATAAGCTTATTTAGTTCTAAGTTTTTAATTAAATGAAGTATTATATATTTAGGATTAGGTTTATTTTATAAGTTCCTTTAGCTCTGTATTAAGTACAACTGAAAAGCCTTTCCCCTCGAGTTCTCTAAAGTCAAATCATAGATGTACGCATCATCTCGACCCGCTGACTAAAATGATTCGAAAAATCCTTTTATTATGCTAGTAGCATGACATTATGCTATTAGCAAACAATTTGAAGAGCAATTAAATGAGATTCGTAACAACAAAAAGTTAGAAGAAGTAACATTAAAACTATTACAAGCAAAAGCGAAAAAGTTATGCAGTTTTTTAAGTGAATATGATTGCATTCTAATGTCAGCCATAAATTAGCGACTTGCACGCCAGTACACAGAGAGAGTAACAGAACTTTTACCCTCCTTAACACCTACCATGCCACACAGTGCCACACTTCCCACGCAACTTCTCCACCTCCTCCACTTCACTCTACACCCACAGTGCAACTAGACTCAACCCATCGCACATTACGTGACAGGAGTATGTGAAACTTTTCAACTTGAACGAAAATTTATATGCTGAAAAATATAGCAAACGATGCTAAAAAAAACAATGCAGTTTAAAGTATCCAACTATTAGATACTCTGCTTTCAGTTTTCTTATTTTCGGAACAGATTTTGATCTCCTCTTTTAAATTTGATGTTTGATTATGTTATTAGGAATGCTGAGAAAGGATTGCGAGATATTTTGTTGAATAACATTGGATCAACTTTTTTGAAAATATTCATAAACTTAACTATAAATAGTAGTTCAGAAAATAAATTATAATTTTGAATTGTTGTCACATTCGCCAATGTTGCCAGATTTAAAAGTCTGTGATTTTTCCCCTTTTCCAAATATAAATAACTTTGAAAAACATTTTTTTTAAGGTTGTTGAAAACTGAAAACCTGACTGATTGGCGACTCGCGAGGAGGCCAAATGATATAAGCTACAAACCTAGAATTTTAACTGTAGCTACCTATTATATTATAGGTTGGTACACCACAAAAATTTTGGTAAAAATATATCGTGATGTGGTTGGAAAATGCATTTGGAAAATTTATTAAAATAACGGTAAGTTCATTACTTGGTTAACAACCGTGAAAGACGTTTTTTGTTAGCTGTTTCCGACTCTCGACTCTCTCTAGGCCATGTCAAAAGAGCACTTTTTGTATAGCTATTTGGGTAATTACATATTTTGGCCCAAATATAGAGCAAGCTTCGTATCATTCATAGGCATGAGCACCAAAAACCCAGCATGCCTGTCACATTTTGGCTTTACAAATAGAGTATAAACAGCAAAAGCAATGAGAATGTGCGAAAAATTCGCAGCACAGCAGTGAACACCATAGGATGTAACAGGATAAGAGCAGTAGCAGCAGCAGGAGCAGGAGCAGGAGCAGGAGCGAGTTACGACATTTTGTGCGGTTTCGCGTGCCACTAGAATGTTGAACGTGTCTGGCTCCTGCTGTGACTTCGCCAGCTGCAGCCACTGCTGTTGATAATGACGCAGATATATATACATATATATATATATATATATACCTTCGACTCAGCCTTTGCCTTTGGGTGGGCGTGGCAAGCAGTAAGCATCCGCTCGCGTTACGCCAACAGCTGAAGATGAAAAACTGCTGGGGATTACATGGGGCGGCAAAAGTTTTGCCGCTTGATTTTCATGTTGATTATAATCTTTATTTTCAACATGATCGGATGAGGTTGCAACACAGAACGTATAGAGGGCAGCAATTAAGTGCCCCTGTTGTTGCCTCCTGTTGCCGTTGCTTGCTTCAATGAAAACAGTAAAATTCCTTTAAATTGTGTGGCCTTCAAGCTATCAAGTTACCAAGATATCGGAAAAACTGCATAATAAGTTGTTTTCATTTTACTAGAATTTAATTATTAATATTTATTAGAAAAATATTTAATTAATAATTGTTATACATACATCATTTATATAGTAGAAAATCAGTCTAAATGTTGCCTTCATTTGTTAAAATCAAATTCCATATTTTAACGCAACGTTAACTTAAAATTAAACATAACAAAAAACAGCTGATTCCAACGTTCTAGAAGCCCGTATTTATCGATAAGTTATATTGACGCTCACAACTATTATCGATATTGTTAAGCTGAATTCTCTAATCAAAATATCGCTTTATTGAATTTCAATTTGAATTCTTAACCAAATTAATAAATAATTCATAAAAAAAATGTTGTATTGATTGATCGTAAGCCTACCACATTTCTTGTTATTAAATATTTATATTTATTTTTTATCAAAAAATAAAAATAATTTTTTTTTTTTTGTTAACATAATTTGATCAATTTGAATATGTTAAGCATATGTTAAGTGAAATTGCCCATGATTATGTTAAATGGGCAGCACTTAAGAGATTACTTGGCAGCACTGTTGCCTCTGTTTTTTTTTCTTGCTGAATTTTGCACTCTGACAGCGCTATAAATCTCTGCAATTCACATTCAAACTGCATTTTGTGTAATTTTTTTAACAACTTGCAAGCGAACATTTTATTGTAAGCGACATAAATACTAATTTAATTAAAAGTTTTATAGTAATTGCATTTTTTGTTGTTAAAGATGAATTCATTTGCACAAAGTAAAGTGACAAGGGTCTCAGAGCGCCGCAATTCTAGTTATTTGGATGAACAGCCCAAAACATTGGCGGAGCGTACTGCACAATTGGAAGCAGCTCAAAAAACTTTGGAAATTGCCCAAGAGATTAGTCCACAGCCAAGACGTTTGGTCACCGTGATCATTGGACCAACTGAGATACAATGTGACTTGGATTTGTTGCAAAGCCATACGATATTCTTTGCCAATGGCCAGGCAGGAATGGTATATGGTTTGCCCGCCGTTCATGTATCGGTCGAGGCATTTGGCATTATTTATGCCTGGATGGGAGTACCGCATAAGATAATACCACCGAAACAACTAATGACTGTCTATAGAGCTGCAAAATATTTGAAACTACAATATTTAGTGCAACAGTTTCACCAGGAGTTCCAGGATCCACGCACCGCAACTGAGGAAATTGGATTCTATGTGTATTACGGATTGCATAAGCTCAATATCTTTACGCCCTTTCAAAAGAAAATGCTTGTACGTAAGTTTTTCTTGACTTTAATTGGCACTGGTGAATTTCTGGAATTGTGGCCATCGGCAATTATTGATCTGCTCAAATCAACGCACATTTGTGTCAACTCGGAGGTGGAGGTATTAATTGCTGCACTCCTGTGGCTACATCATGATTATCAGCTACGTCGCGCCCATATGGATCAACTATTGAGCCACATTCATTTTGATAGCATTCCATTGGAGGCATTACTTGAATTGCGCAAACATAGCTCCATAAATGGACTATCACAGCTGCTCTATCGACCGGAAATTGAAAAGTATTTAAAGTTGGCGCCATTGCGTGGTAATCGACGTTATTGCGGTCGACGCATTTGGATTTATGATCAATTATGTGGTTATCATCATGATACACATTGTCCCAGGCGCAATTATATTACATTAGATCTATTTATCGATTTCCAACGTACACTACGTGATGCACCAATTCTACATTGGTGGCATCGTCAACAGCTCAATCCATTTGTGCATACCTGTCGTGCCCCAAAATGTCGCAAGCATTCCACATTTAATGGAGCCAAAGAGGTAAACCCGAATTGAGACCAAGCTTTCAAGATTTCATTTGCAAATTAATCCATCTGCCTGAAATAACTTAACTAACATATGCTGCTGTCATTTGATTTGCATTTTTTTTTTTTTTCAATTATTTAATACAATATTATCTGATTGTCAATTCTATTCATAATCATCATTAAATCGCTAAACTCTGTAACACATTTTTAACAACAAAACATTTATTCATCTGTAATTTTTACTCTTCATTCAATATGTTCAAATATCCGATTAAAAAATAAATATTTTAATGCATAATTAAAGTATTTTCTTTACTTCTTTGTGTGTACGTGTATTAAAGTATTTTTAGTATTTATTTTTAACATATTTTTTGACTAATACATGTTTCTTCCTGATCAGCACAATATGTCCTGTCGATATATTAGCTTTATCTGTATTTATCATCTTAGATTTCTAGCTTACTCTGGCAAATATAATGCTTTTTGATGCACACAATTTATATATCACAGCACGCAGGATTGGATCACTATAGCATAGGAACGATTGGTCAGTAAGTATATGTTATTATTATTATATATATATATATATATATATATATATATTTAACCTTTATCTCTTGTTTACTGCAGTTTCCTAATACTTCAACGAAAGAGAGAACAAAACTTCATCTGAAAGCGATAAAAATGCATAGAAGGAGACGTATTCGACCCCACAAAGTATATATATTCTTGATCAAAAGGACGAGCTGAGTCATGTCCGTCTGTCCGTCTGTTTCTATATAAACTTGATCTTAGAGTTATCTTCATGAAGAAAGCCGTTTCTCTCAAATTTTTTAATAATAACGCCCTTGACTTTAAATATATATGAAGAAAACAATATAATAAAATAAAGCCATATAGTTAAAATAAGGTTTTTTGTAAGGTCATTAGTCTTATTCCTTATAATTATACAATTAATTTTCCAAATTCTTCACAGATAACAATTTTATTCAAAGTGATGGGAACTTTGTGGCAACCTTGGCATTAAAAAGATTTCTTTAAATAGTCCTTAATCATGGAAAATTCAATAGCATATTCGGATAAACTGCCCCACTGAATGTAATGTAAATATACGAAAAAGTTGAATCTAAGATTTGGCATTCAATTATATTGATTGATTAATCTTGAGCAGCAAGTCTGTTAAATAAATCAAATTAATGTGAATGTTTTCTCTTTTTTGGTTTAGGTCAAGTTTTGGCCTGATTCTATTTATGTGTCTTCAACTACAAATCGTTTTGCTGGTCTCTGGATTGTTAAGCTAAATATCCTGAGGGTGAGTAAGGACCAGCGAGTCCACCTGACAAATGCAATTTTCACATTGTTCAACCATTTAGCGAGTCAAATGGTATGTTGAGGCAGGACCTTCAATTGTGATTTTGGGCACAATGTGGCCGTATTTCGTTTTTACCCTAAAAATATTCCATTTTGGCGGAATTTTAGAGTGCCATCCCTTTGCTGCCGCCATTACTCGCAACTCTCCAGCCGATTCAATTTGTGCAATTGTCCCCAGTGGCATTTACGGGCAAAAGGACATGTGAGGACGAAACGAATAGGATACGAAATAGTATTGTGAATGGTTTTCATTTTTGCCCGTTTTTGCTGGCGGTCCTTCAGGCATGTCCTTTGATATTTTCACATACCAGACCAGTTGGAGCCTTAAGCAATATAAATTTATTTCCATTAGCGGCAACGTGAATTATTTTTGCTAATTGGCATTTTGTGGGTGTAAAAGATGAGGTCAAGTTCGAGTGACTTCCCCAGCAAATTTTGTAATTAATCATTTTCTGATTTGGCATTTGGACTTTGTTTTTTGTGTATTTTCGAGGGCAGAGAGTGAAGTGTACTCATGGTTTTGTTGGCTGGTGTGCGTTTTCCGGGCATTTTCCGGGCATTTCACGCGCCGTTAAAGTTTAATCGAAAAAGTATTTTTGTGGCCAATGAAAATTCCAATAACGAAATTCCAACAACAGCAGAAACAAAAAACTTCTTCAAGCTATTATGCCAGCCACAGTTTTTGGGGAAGTTTTTCTTTATTTGTTAGGTTGGTTTTTTTTTAGGGCGGGTCAAGTCAGGTATAAGGATAAACTGCAGCCTGCAATTGACAGAAAGTGTCCGTCCGGAGGAGCTCATCAAATTGTTGATCAACTTTTGGTGGCATTAACATAAAACTTTTGCGCCTAAACGCGCAATTAAGCCAAAAATATATTTAAAATTCAAAACTTTGCACAGCCAACAGCAGAGAGTTGGTAATTTTATAGAAATTAGAAGTCATGGTAGTTGCTGTTTTGAAAATAAATTGAAATGTTAAAATTTATGCAGCTAATGACTAATTTTTCCTAAAACTAAATAGTTATTTTAAGAAAATTAAAATTAAATAGTGAAATTTAATATTTAAACTAATTTGATGTTTTCGTTTGGCAAAAAGAAAACCTGCATACCAAACTGATAATAAATATAAATATTACGATATAAATATTACAATTTAATATATATTTTTAATATTGGCTAAGAAATAAAATCCTATTTGTATTTTTATTAAAAATAAAAATAAATATTATTATTATTTTTTCTTTACCAAAATATTTTTTTTATTATTATCTGAGTTTTGTCTTTTAAAATAAAAATTACGTTTTATATTAATATTTAACATTGCTTTAGAAATAAAATTTAGTTTTGATTTTGACTTAAAAAAAAGTTTAATTTTATTATAACTATTTTTTTCGTAATCAAAAAATTTTTTTTTATTAAGTATTTAACCAAAGTTATTTCTTTTTTAATAAATATTACAATGCTATATTTATTTTTTATATAGGCTTAGAAATTAAGTTTAATTTTGATTTTTATTTAAACATAAATTAAAAATTACTTTTATTACTTTTTTTTCTAATGAAAAAGACTTTTTTTTTTCATTTATTTTTTTCTTTCTTTAAATTGAAGTTATTTTCAGCATTTATTATAAATATCAGAAATGAAGCCTTTTTTGTCAATTTTCATATTAAAAATGAAAAATTAAATATAAAATTTATTTTTTAAAAAATAAGCGTTAAAACTTTTTCAAGCTCGATTTCAATTTTACCGATAAATTGATAATGAATTTCTTAGTTTAGAACTTTTTGCTAAATATTATACCCAAGAAAGGTTATATTTGAATTAAAAATGTTTTGTGTTAGTAACGATATTTTATTATGGAATGTATATATTTTTTCAAATAAAAATTACTATCAAACAATGTAAACTCTAAACTAAATAATAAACTAAAAAAACTCATTCTTATTATTTATATAAATTTGAATCTGGGTTGCCTTTGAGTCTATTGAAGTCTATCGTGTTTTTTTAAGCGAGAATTCAACGTGTCTTTTATAAATTTTGTTAGACATACACTTTTACTTGAAAATAATAAATACACAAAAGACTTAAAAAATTCTGATGATTAGTTTTTTGGCCGCAAAGTAACAAAGATTAACATTTAATGGATGATAAGCTGGGCGCAGTGCCCCCACCAAAGACAGCGGGCGGGAAGAATACATCCAAAATGAAGAAACAGAAGAGAGCCAGCGTTTTGAGTGCCATTGAGGATATACAGCGCATGTGAGTATTGAAATCTGTATAAATGGGTTATCAGTATATATATAAATATATAACGATCTAATTCTTTTAGGTCACAGGAGGCAATATGCCAGGAATTCGATCGTCGAATCGAGCATACGCAGCGTCATTTCAAGAAAGAGACCAATATGCCCTGCACAGGTGTCGCCACACAGTTGCTGCGTTGTGTGCGTCAGAATCGTCAGGAATCCTTTAAATGCTTTAATGTTATGGATGAGTATCGAGAATGCATTGGCCTGGCCACCCAGGAGCTACTGGATCGACAGGCCGAAGAGGATAATAGACGTCCACCAATGTTGATGCCTGTGGTGCCACCACATTCAATTCCACCGCCATCGTTGAATTCGGGCAAGGAGAAGCTGAATGGAAAGGACAAGGAGCGTAGACGCAGTTGGTTCAAGCCCTGGACCTGGTTTCGTTAGTTAATCCATCAAATTTATAGGCAAATCTCTATTTGCCTGGAAAAACCCCCCATTTTGGTTATATTGTTATACTAATTAAATAGAGACGGCGTCTGCCGCAACGATTTGACCTGGTCCTTGGGCTTTTTTTTTGGTTTTCGACAATCTGCTATTATATATTCTATATATTCCTAAATTCATCAGCTATGAAATGTGGCTTGAGCTACATATTATCAGCCTTTCAGCTCCTTAACTGCAGCTTTTCACATCCCTTAGTATACCCTTGCAATAAGAGTAATATAAAATTGTCTCGATATGTGTATATGCATAGAAGGAGACGTCTCCGACCCCATAAAGTATATATATTCTTGATCAGCAAGTCAAGCTAAATCGATATAGCCATGTCTGTCTGTTTCTATGCTTCATTCTTGGCTTTATCTTTGAGCTTTTTTGATTAAACTTGACACGAATGCATTTTGTTAATGTCTGTAGTTTCTATGTAAAAATCAGCCCGATCGGACAACTATATCATATAGCTGCCATAGAAAAGATCGGTTCAAAAAATTGTTTTTTTAAGATATCAAAACCACACTTGGCATATCGATGTAGTATTATAAACTGAACAATCCGACCAAATTTTATGAAAATCAGACTAATATATCTTATAGCTCCCATAGCAACAATCGGTCGTGAAAAGTGCTTGTATGAACAACTTTTTTGTTTCTCAAAATATCAATTTAAAATTCAACAATTCGATGTCCAATTATAATCTGTATAATCTGACCAAGTTTGATTAAAATCGAACCACTATATCATATAGCTGCCATAGGAACAATTGTGTGAAATATTGGATTTTCTATGTACAACATTTTTGATTTTCAAAATATCAGTAGCAAACTCACCATATCGATAAAGAAATGTGTTCTGTACTATCTGATTAGGTTTGACTGAAATCGAACAACTATATCATATAGCTGCCAGAGGAACAATCGGTCGAGTATTCAAAATGTTCCTAGAAGACCATTTCTAGGGTATATAGCTTCAGCCGTTTCCCTTTTAGTTTTTTGTTCTCAACAATCTGCTTTTTCATATCCTATGTATTCTTTATCTTATCAGCTATAGCTTAAGCTTTATATTATCAGCCCTTTAGCTCCTTAACAAAGCTGCAGTTTCTAAGCTTCAATTGCTCAGGTATAGCTCAAGCTTGTTAGTTTCAGCTTCTCAGTTCCAGCTTCAGCTTCTCAGCTTCAGCTTCTCAGTTTCAGCTCCTCAACTGAAGCACCTCCAGCAATTCAGCTTCAGCTGCTTAGCTCCTTGGCTTTCAACTTCTCCTCATTGGATTGTCTGGCACGTTTGCTATTTAGGCAAAAACTAGGATAAATATTTGTGCAGCACTCCTCAGTTGGCTTGGCTTAGCATGTTGCATGCTTCAAGTTGCCTGGCGGGCAGACTGTGGCCCAGCCAGGACTTGCCTATGTAAGTTGTCTCCTCTCTATTCATTCATTTGAATGTCTACATCATCATCATCATCATCGTTGTCCCAGGTTGCATCCTGCATCCTTGCTGCAGGCGCTGCAATTTGCAATAAAAGTAAATCTGCTGCAGCTGCAGCTCTACACTGCAAGTTAATATCCCCATATTCCTTTGTAAGATCCTCCGATGTGCGTCCTGCCTGCCTCCAGCTTCACTTACATTCTCCAACCTGCTTAGGCATGTGCATGTGTGTGTGTGTGTGTGTGTGTGTGTGTGTGTGTGTGTGTGTGTGTGTGTGTGTGTGTGTGTGTGCGGTTTCAGGTTGAAAGCCTTTTGGCCACGGTAAGCAAACATTAGAATTTATTAAATCCAGCTCACGCCGTCGCTTGGACCATAACAGAGCCAAAGTAATTGGGCATTGCCCAGCTAATAGATATGCTATAAGTCCATTATTTATCAATCATAATAACTATTAATTTTGTAATATACTTTCATTGTGTATATCTCGTGTTTTGTAAGACTTTCACAGTAGTTTGATAATCCATTTCAAAATTTCAATATAGTTCGGTTGGGAATGCATGGACTCGTACAGTGGGCAACTTTATAGATCCTGCCTCTTATGTGTACCTAAATAAATTGCTATTTTTTTACAGGGTATTGGCAAGAAAAATTATTGCATATAAAACTCACCTGGCCAGTGTGTGTGTGTTCGGTATAGAGAGTTGAAAATGATGATAGCTGGGAGAGGTGAAGCAATAAACTTTTGGACGCTCTGCGTGGGTGTGTGTAGGTGTGTGTGTGTGCCACGCCCACACACATAACGCACTCTCGTTCTATGCCAGAGATTTGTATTATCTTTACACACACAAACAGACACATGGGGGCATATACCAATAATCCAACTTTGCTTTTAGCATTTTCCATCCCAAAAAAAAAGCAAAAAAAAAAAACAAACAAAAAAATGCAGGAAAAAAAGAGCCAAAGGGCTGAGAGCATCCAAAGAGTTTTTCGACCAGGAGATCCGAAAAAAAAAAATAATAATAATAATACATAAAATAACAAATACAAGGCATACACTGACCAAACCATATGGAATCTTAAGATGGAAAAATATGGATATAGGAATTATCAGAATAAACAGTCTAGAATGTGAAATGACATATATCTATATATATAAATATATATATCTATATTGAGTATCGATAAGCAATGAGAGAATATTTAAATGATATTTTATAAATGATAATCGTAAGAGAATTAATTTACTTTTAATGTAATCTAAGTTGTTTTACTAAAAGTTTTCATATTTTGTTTAAATAATTCAATAAATATTATATATTTTTTTGCATTTCCCTAAATGCCTGAAATTTGTCTATAAATGGAAAATATCTTGAATCTGTTAAATAATACTGATGCTTCGCCTTAAATCCTTTACACATAAAAAACAATTTTTTAATCTTATTGTTACATTGATCAGATATATATAACTGAAGTCTCTCTTACTCTCCATCTCAAAAATTGTGAAAAACTGTTCAAAATCTGTTTTTTCAAGCTTTTCTTTTTTTCCTATTTTTTTTTTGGGTATTCATAAATGTGTGTAGAATATGCAAAATAACCAAGGAACTTAGGGAAGAACAACAAATCACAGTGTACTCAACTACGCCAACCTGTAGCCGTAACCCCTCTCTTCCTCTCTCTCCCTACCTTTCATATACCCACTCTGCTGAATTGTCTCTCAGATCCTGATGACTGAACCCTTGAGTTTATGCTCGTTTAGCTGTTATTTTTTTTTTCTTTCGATGTTTTCTGCTTTTTTTCCGGATACCCTGTAGTCATACATGTTGTATAGAAGGGTATTATAAAGTTTGCATATGTTACAGGCTGAACAATGAAATTTGCTTTAAATTATAGAATTTTTTTTTATTTACAAAACTTTACTTCTCTAAAAACCAATATTATTAAAAATATATATTTTAATAAAATAAATAAATAAAAATATTAATATTACTGAAGAGTTAAGATCATGTTTGTATGTAGTATATATAAATAAATAGTATTTAATTCGAATAACAGTTAAAAAACAAAGTTTTATTGAGAAATATATTCTGAAGATATTTTATAAAAAAAAAAATTTTTTTTTTTAATTTTTTCGGACTTTCTCAAAATGGTACAAAATGTACCGCAGAATAATGGGACAATTAAAATACGATATTAAACTTATTAAAATTGAATCACATCGGCCTTAGTTACCAAATAAAAGAGTGCGACGTGCGTTGTTACGCACCCGCTTCAGATTGAGATTTTTATACAATTTTCAAATACATTTTCCATCCGCTTTTCAATATATTTTGAATTCAATTTTTTTGAGACTACCAACCTACGATATAATAGCAAGTTACAGTGACAATTTTAAAGCTTCAGCTTCTACCGTTTGGCCTGCTCGTGAGTTGTCAATCAGTCAGTGAGGTTGAACAGGTATATATAACTATATATCCTGTATTTATTCTAGAGTAATTGTGCTTGTAGCTCAGTAGCATAATAATAATAATTTCAAGCTAACTTCTTATAGAGAAAAGCATTGTACATTTGTTGCAAATTTACTGGGTACCTTTTAGTCAGGCCATTTCAATAAGAACAATTTTACGGCATTTTTTTTTGCTCCTTTTTTTCGGAGGGTTTATTGTTTCTTTTTGTTTTTTTTTTTTTGCCCGCCGCTTTGAAACATCGTGGCATAAAGATTATTATGAAAGTATTTTTGTTAAGCTTTCGTTTGTGCCTTGCACTTGCTATGTGTTCTTTGCCATGCACTAAAATTCAGAGTTTTGGCTATTTGGGAGTTTTGTAGTTTGTCGAGTATCTATTCATATAGTATGTATAAGTTGGTTGGTATGTACATATGTTAGTATCTGGGTTTATCCATCTCTGTCATGCCATTTGGCTGGCACTCTTGAGGCCCTAAGTGTGCATGCATTACGCCATTTACTCTAGATATATCTACAAATATATACTACTTGCGTATATCCATCTAGAAGTATGTTTAGGTATAATTTATTAGAGCACTGCTTTAAATTTGATCTTATGTTGGGGTGTCCCTTGATAGTTGCTAGGACATACATAGATATAGATACTAGTATGTGGTCATGGCAACGTGGCCAGTTGGTTGCCAGCTCGGCCATAAACCCAATTAAATTGCTACTCCACAAGACAACAAATCAGTCGCAAGTTTTCAACTGAGTTCTCATCCTGATGCCCCTCATGCCACACACAGGACACACAGTCGTTTCTAACTGTAAAGCTCAACTCCTGTTCCAGACACTGTCAATGGTATCATTTGTAGCATATTGCAGTCAGTCAGTCACTTTGTTAGTCAGTCATTCAGTCAGTTCTCGGAGCAAGAGTTGAACATGTTCTCAACTTCAAATTCAATTGAATTTCGTCAAAAAGGCAAGCAATAAATAGGGGTTCTCCCGAAACGGATTTAAGGTGCAAAAAACTATATAAATTGATAATATATAATTTTAAATAATATTTTAAAATGTTTTTATTAGTGTTGTACCAAAAAAAATGAATGACAAAAATATTGAGAATTTTTTTCAACACTAGAAAACAGCAAAAAATATAAATATAAAAAAAAATGAGTGAATAGAATATTAAAAATTTGTTTCAACACTAGAAAACAGCTATTTTCAAAATTACAACTGTAAAAAAAATTAGCAAAATCAATTTAAATTAATATCCTTTAGAAATAACAAACAAACAATACTATCGATAGTGTCAATAACAACTTTTCAACACTAGAAAACTACAAGGAAAAAATATATTAAAAAAAATGTGTGAAAAATATATCAAGTACTTTTTTCAACAAGAGAAAACAAGCTAATTTCTAAATTAAAAAATCTTAAAAAATATATATATATATAAAATCAATTTATATGAATAGTCTTCAGAAATTATAAGCAAACAACACTATCGATAGTGTCAACAATATTTGGACATCATTTGTATAGTATGTATATTGTGATTTGTCTATATATTAATATAGAAAACCTTTCCTCATTATTATGCTCTTTAAATCAAGTTTCATTCCTTGGCTATAACTATCGATAAATATCGATATAAAATCATTTAATTTCATTGCTGTTGTATCTATATTAGTAGAAGGTATTATTCCTTTGTAATGCCATATCAAATAGCCAATTTCAATACTATAACAATTTCAAAAACACATTTTTTCCAGTACAGCTACAAAAATAAAATAAAAATGAAAATAAAAATAGAAAAAAATTTAATTTATGCAAAACTTTTGGCTGCCTGTTCAGAATGGTTTTGATTTTTTTTTTTTTTTTTTTTTTTTGGGTGAGGTATCTTGGGAATGGTGGTCTTGGGTTTTTTTGTTTTTTTTGTTTTTGTAGCAGACTCGCGCAAAAATTTCATAAGGTTGTTGTGTGTGTATATTTCATAATTTTTTTTTTATTTTTTTATTTTTTGGCTTGTTCTGGCAGTTTCCGGCGTTGGCATATGGCAATCCATTGTAAAACAAGCAGCTCTTGAGCCAACACACAAATTTGCTTGTTCGTTTTATTATATATATATATATATATAAATATTTCTTTTATTATTTTTTTGATAAAGTGAAATAAAATAATGCAAAGCTGTTGCATAAGTGCATTTGTCTGTTATCCTTTCCAGGCATTTGTTTCACGCGAATGCCAACAACATTGCGCCTAACTGCAAATCCCATTGCACTCCGGCTCCTGTATTTTTTTTTTAGTACTGAAACTTGTTTTTCAAGCGAATCAATTTAGCGTAAGAACTTTATTTTTTTTTTATCTCGTATACTCTAGCTAAGGATACTATTAGTTGGTCACAAAGTGTGCACGGTATGAAATATATGTATTATATATATATGTATGTATTAATGAGAAGCAAGTCGATATAAGTATAACCAGATCAATATATATATTGATATGTCTCCTTACCTATGAAAACTTAAATTCTGGGAAAATTTTAATTTTACTAATTCAGGAGGAAGTATGCCGGAAACAGGATAAAATTTAGTTTTTAATTTTTTATATAAAAATAAATTTTAACCCGTATTTTACGATAAACAAAAGTGAGGAATTAATTAAATTTTAATTTTTATTTTTAAATCTTAAAATATTACTTACTTTTTAACTGTAAAAATAAAATAAAAAATAATTTGTTAGCTTATATTTTAAAAGTTAAACTTAAAGGATATTTTTCAATTTTTATTTTTAAAGTTAAAAAAGAGAAAAGAAAATTGATAATATATATTTTTTTGGATTTTAAAAAATTATATAAATAAAAATTTAAATTCAATTATAACATTTTATTGTGTCGAAAAAGAGAGTTTTTGTTAGTTTTTATTAAGAAATCATAAAAAAAAACTCTTATTTACAATTTATGTAATGAAAATTGAAAATATCTTATATTTTAAAAATTTCAATCAAAAGTTATTTTAAAAGTTAAGAATACAAACAAAATTGATTTTATATATTGTTGGAAGTTGAGAAAAATTTTATTATTTGAGAAATATTTTATGATTTTTAAATATAAATAATAATTTAATTTTATCATTATTTTATTTTTTTGGGTCAAAAATAAGTTTTTGTTAATTTTCATATAGAAATCAAAGCTCAAATTATAAATGTTCATACTAAAAATAAAAATTATAAATTAACTTTTATTTTAAAAATTTGAAATAAGCAGTTTATTTACAAAATTGATTTTGTATAAATTTGGGAAGTATTATATGATTTTTAAATAAAAATTGAAATTAAATTATATCATAATTTTATTTTTTTCGGTCAAAAATAAGAATATTTTTCAATTGTAATGAACACATAAATATTACTTTATTAATATTTAATACAATTTTTTTTTGATTTTTCAATCTGTTCTTGCTTAACTCGGCAGATCCTAGTTAACTAAAATTTATTAAATTTATGGATCGATTGACAGTCTTATACTATAAAATTCAAATTAGCAATTGTCCAAAATCTCACTTCTTGTATATAATTATAGTTTCGGCAAGAGTATCAAGTACTTGTAAACCCATAAAGGACAGTACTAACTTGATTTTTTTTTATATATTTTATTTGCACATTTTGTTGGTTGCTCGCAGCGCCAGTTCCTTGTCATGTGCAGCAGCTTCCAGGACTTTGGTTTTTGGACCTGGACTTGGCTTACAATTTGGTTTTGGTTTTGATTTTTTTTTTCTTTTTTTTTTTTGGTTTTTGTGTGTGAGTGTGTATGTACATAAGTACATATGTATGTATGTATGGGAATTCTGGATTGTGTATTTGTTTCTTTGTTTTTTTTTTTTTGGGGGGGGGGGGGGGGCATGTGCCGCAATTATGCGACAGCTCGACTTCAGTTTTCACTGGCTGAATGCTTCTTCTGTTCTTCTGTTCTTGTTTCTGTTTTTATTCCCATTTCTGCTGCTCTAACTCCCACTCCCACTCCCACCTCTCCGAAACTCTCATCCTTACGCTGGCTCTATTAATCAAAAGTTATACAAAAAGCCAGCAAACAGCGCCACAAGACTTCTCCCTCCCCCATCCTGCTCCTGTTACACAATTTGTTGTTATTTTTGTTCATATTCTTGTTGTTGTTTGCAATTTAACTTTGCTATGAGCGAAGGCTCTATATAAGTTGGAAATTGTGCTTATATGTGCTCCGCCTCCTCCTCCTCTCCTCCTCTATGGGTGCCCCCAAAACAAGATATAATATTTTATGAAAGCTACGACTTGATGGTTGCAGCTTTTCAGCTTCTCAAGCTTCGATATCGGCTGCCTTTTGAAAGGCTATAAATAAATAAAGCAGCCAAACACAATCAAAAACCAATGAACCAGACCAACAGCAACCGCAAATGACAGGAGCATGGAGCCAGGAGCAAGGAGCAAGTGAGAGACACTGCCAGGAGCAGGAGCAGGAGCAGGAGGAAAGGACATGGCCGCCTCTTATCACAGCTTCTTCATCTTCATCAGCGTTACGGTCAATGGCTTCTCTAATCCTTGCCCCCCAATAAGTATGACCATATTTTTGTATGGTCTGGCAGTATTTAATTTACAAATAGCTCAGCTTAACCATCAAAGGATTCCAAATAGTTTTAGAAAGTCTATTATTATGTGTATGAGAATTTCCTTTTCTTGATAGCTTAACAGTTGATAAATTGGAGAAATATTTCCAAGCACTGAAAATAACTGTAATTGATTAAATTTTGAATTAAAAAAAAAAATATCAAAATAAAATAAAATAAATAAAAATATTTGGAATTTTTTAAGAGATATTTAATTATAGTTTTAAATATAGCTGTAATTGATTAAATTTTGAACTTAAAAAAAAATATCATAAAAAATAAAATAAAATAATAAAAAATAAAAATATTTGGAATTTTTTAAGAGATATTTAAATATAGTTTTATTTATATCAAATTTGTTCATAATTTCAGTATCCTTGCTAAAAGTCTTCAATAATTGTTTTGTGAAAATTGATTAAATTATTAATCAGTTTTATTTATTATTATTACTGGATATAAGACAGAAAAATCAATAATAAAATATTTTTTCGCTTTGTAAATGTTTTGAATAATTGTTAACTAATAAAAAAGATTATTTAAAAATCGCTAATTAAATCTTAATTATTTATTTAATTAATTTTTACTTTATCCACATAACAATTACAGTTCCTGACTATTTCTGCACTTTAAAATGTATTTAATAAATTTTTAGTTAATTTAATAAAATATTTCATAAATCGGCAATCTTTTTTTTAACTGAATTTTTGAAAAATATTTTCTGTTTAAATTTCAGATTAAAGTTGTCGTTTCCGCCCATAAATATATACTCAAACAATTTTCACATTCATAGAGCATTGTCTATCAAGTAGTCGACAAAATATTTGTCTACTTTCTATATTTTCACTAAAAGGGGATATATTTTTCTAAATTCTTACAATATTTTCGAGAGGGAAATTTTATAAAATTGATAGACAATTGAAAATTGGGTCAGCTATCAAGACATGGAGGGATTCTACACTATGCAAACAGCAGAGGCAGCACGCCGTAGCATATTTATCATGAATAATCAAATCAAGAATTATTTTGCCATATTCTATTGGTTCTTTATAATGTATAGCTTTGTGGGCATGGTAAGTGCTTAACATACTACTTAATTGAGCATATATCCTATATTAGAAATCTATTCCACTTATAGCTTTACCATGGCCTTCGGTTTCTATTGCTGAAAATGAGCAAAGGACGAGTTTCGTCCATGTGGCGCACTCGTGTCTTTTACGGATTTCGTGAATTATTTGTAATTCGATTCCGTTTGTTTGGCTGTGGTATCATGCTCTTTAGCTGGACATTGCTCTTCTATGGATTATGTACGGTAAGTGTACAATGAAATAGAATAATTATAACTACTATATTTACTATCTGATTTAAACAAATTTATGCTTAAAATATTCCTTACATATAAAATCTTGAAAAGTATTTAAATTAATTATTTTCAAGATTAAACAGAGCAACAGAAAGTTAGCTTTTTTTTTTTAAATTGAAATAAACTTGGATAGCATGCAGTTCCTTTATTTCTTATTCTGATTCGCATAAACAACATACTGTTAGAAAGTAGATTCAATTACACTAGTTAACATCAGATGTTAGTTGATCTTAAAAAATATTTGTAAAGAAAATAGAGACGCCAATCTTCACGATCATGATTCCCTTCAAATAAAGCAAACAATCCATTTAAATCGCTTTGGTAACAAAAGTTTTTAGTCATTGAAAAAACCCGCTAAAACTTCTCATCTTAAATTTTTTTCTTTGAGTGTGTTTTTTTCTAATTGCTGAATAACTTTCAAATAAACTGTTCGATTTGGACAAATTAATATTTAAAATATTTGTAAAAGATTTATCTAATACATAAAATCTGAAAACGTATTTAAGCAAACTTTTTTTCAAATTTAAAATGGGCAATTAAAATTCAGCAATTTTTAAAAAATTAAAAAAAAAATCATGCTTTTTCCAACTTTGATGGCATGTAGTTGCTTTAATACTTATTTAATCCACAAAAAATTGCATACTGTTAGAAAGAGAATACAATTATCTATTGGAATGTGTATATTTTTAGATATGTAAATATGAGCAAATAAGTTAAAATTCAGCTATTTGCGGTTTTCTCAAAAACAATTCTTTAAAAAAAAAAAATTTTTTTTGTGCATTTTTGAAATCAGTGCCATAAATAACATCAAAAAAGTCTATGGGAATCCATCCACCTCTCTTGTTAGAGTTAAAATTTGTTCACTATTATTATCTCTTTGAATTTGTAAAACAAAATCAAATAAGATCTTATTTAGATATGAACAACTTAGTCGAATTATTGCCAAAAACAAGTAATTTGCAGTTTGCTCAAATGCCATTTTTTTTAAAAAAAAAAAAAAAAGAGTTTGCATTTTTGATATTACCAAACCAAAATTCATAAAAAAAAGTCTAGCTAATAATACCTTAAATAATGAATAACGATTTTCCCTAGACCAGAAGTCTTGGAATTCCTGATTTTATAGCACTTTGTGTATTTTTAATTTTTTAATTTTTAATCTTTCTTCTTTGCAGTACTCGCCGATATGCATATATCCCTGGCAGCATATGTGCACTTATATCATGTGGCTGGACTTTATTATCTGGTGCTTGGAGTTAATATCTGGCTCACAGGACGTTAATCTCAAGACTACAATGAGCTTTCTAATGCTAATCCTTAGTCAATTGCTACTAAATGGCGTCAAGGAGGTGATTGAGCAAGCCGATGCCAATTTCAAAACATGTCTTAAAGCTAACCTATAGAGTAGTTAATAGCTAGTAATAAGTACTATTAGAAATAATTTAATAATTTAGTAATATATTTTGTTTTTCCAGCTTTTCAAATTTTAATCACGCGAAAATTTTGTGAATTAGGGAATTAGTGTGTTAGGGTATTAGGAAATTAGAAAATTAGAAAATTAGGGAATTAGGAGTTTAGGGAATTAGGAATTAGGCAGAGGGAAATGTCGCTTAGCAACGTCAATTCCCAATTTACTAAAAATTGCGCGTGATTTATAATTTTATTGACGTTTTTTTTTGGGGTTTATGCGGGTAAAAGAGTTAGTTAGGACTGTCTAAAATGTAATAAATGAAATGAGCATACACAATTCATAATTTTGTCTCTTTCTGTCTGGCGTTTCAGCAAAGTTTGGAATTTAATTTAATTTGCTTAAGCATTTTAACTCGATTTTGTTTGCATGAAATTTTTGGCACTTAGCGGCGTTAGGGAATAACTTTTTAATTGTCAGGTGACTCTCTCACACATATTTGACAGCTGATGTGGTTCAGCGGTATTTTAGATAGGTAATCTCGTTCTCTCTCTCTCTCTCTTTCCCTTTCTCTCTCTCTCTCTCTCTCGAACTCAGCTGGCTGGGCAAAACAATCATAAACTGGCAAACAAAATTCAAATTATGTTGATTAAATACACACAGGGCTTATTAAAGTCTGTCAAATGTGTGCTGCATGACTTAAGAAATACCCTGTAGTTGAATAGGAAGTTAAGGAAGGTTTTAATGAATGAATATATAAAAGCGATGGCACATTTTACGTCAATTTAATTACCTATCGATGGTATATAGATTTATTATGAATATAATAATTTATTTATTTTATTTGTTATATTTATTCTGAATGGCAAACAATGCTGTGCCGTAAAGTCGAATAAAATAAATTTAAATAGAAAGTCACTTTTGAAATGATCAGAGTTGAGAAAATGAATTTTATTTTAAGCTCAAACTGAATTTGTATTTTTAATTTATAATATTTGCTTTTAAAGTCAGACTAAATGCACATTAATGCCAAATTTTTGATTAAAAGTAATCACTTTTAAATATTTAATAAAATGCGTTTATTTTTAAGGCAAACTTAGTATATTTTATAAATAAAATATAAATTGTAGCTATATGCATTTCTATAATATTATTATAGAAGAAATTTCTGCAGTTTGAGCTTAGTTTAGTTTCTTAAAAACTAAAATAATTCACAAACTTAGCTTGGAACTTAGACTTCAAAGAGCCCGATAGTTATTGACTTGACTCTCAGAACATTTATACTTCAATATTTAATGCATATTCCTAATGCGTATACTTTATGCGCAGCGTTGCTCATACGCCGCATTGCTGCTCATTTGTTGATTGTTGCTGTTGCTGTTGCCTTTTCGGCGAGTGACTTAAACGTTTGCACCATTTGACTTAATGAAGCTTACAGACAATAAAATGCTTAAGCACACACACAAACACACACACACACACACACTAGCACACACAGTACACTTTGTGTATCCTGAAGCGCCAAATTCATGATTCACAAAAGACTTTTGTGTGTCGAATGTCGAACATTTTTCGCGGACAACTTTTTGGCAGGCCGTCGCGTCATAATTTCTATGAATTTAATACACTTTGATAAGCATTCAATTGGCATGCGAGTCACGTTTCGATGCCACCAAGTTCAAGACGGGCGGCAACAAGGGACATTGCCAGTTTTCAGGACTGTGTTTGTGTTTTGTAAACTTTGGGTGTGTCCTGCCGCCATGTAAATCAGTCCTGTGAGACAATTAAATGCGCCGGTCACGACAACAATGTTAAGACTAATGGATCAGCAAGTGAAAGTGTAACCTGAACGTGGACATTGACGCGAACGCGGCCAAAAAAAATTGGACAAACAACCAAGCTAACTAACCAACAGCAAGAGCTTGAGTCGTCCTTGCCACTGCCACACATCCGTTGCCACTTCCGTTCATTGTCGAAAAGTGTAAACAATTAAATTTTAATTAGAATTCGCAGCGCTTGACATGTCATTGCCTGGGTGAAGTTTAAAGACCTAAAACTCTGAGTACTGAGAGAGCTGTGGCTGTTTGGCTTTCATTTGGCATTTTCCATTTGCCATTCGCCATTCGCCATTCGCCATTTGCCATTTGCCACTTGCCACTTGCCACTTCCGTTTAACCAACATTCAGACGGCACTCATTTCCGGCCACGTCTGCTTGGGTAATTTATTGAAAAGATGCTCCATTCCCATTGGGTTGTAAATTAAACGCTTTGCCACTTAATAGAAAATGCCAAAAGCCTCTCACATTTCGCACAATTCGCACATTTGGCACATCGTCTCGAAACTTGGTTTAATAAACTCGCAACGGTTTGATGAATTGCCAGCTTAGTTTTAGCCACTTAACTGCCAACTTCGTGTGTATGCCGACCACGATTTATGCTACCCAAAGGTGTTGAAACTCTGAGCCAACTCTCACCTTCGAGTAGGCCTCTGATTTGTGGTTGAGCTCATGCTGTGCCTCTTGGCCACGTTCCTATATGACAAGCCTCTAATACTTATGATTTGTGTTACGATTTGTCGAAGCAACTTACGGCTGCCTCTAGTCCGTATTATTAAAGTATACATAATTTATAGCTTAAAATGTTTAACTGTAGCTTTAGAACGCATTGAGAGCTTTGAGAGAATCTTAACAATAAATAAGAAATACCTTTTTGAAACGAAATAACACAGTTATTAGTATATTCCTAATTATTGCATAGCCAAGCAGAAAATTACAATAAAATTAAATTATGCTTTCTAAAAAGGGACTTTTCATGAGATAGAGCGTATGATTAATGCGTATCCGTGTGAGTCACGTAGGAAGCAGAAAAAATGTATTAAGAAGGGGCTTAAATGGGATCAAAATCGTGTAAAATCAAGTGTTTATATATAGCAGCAACTTTGTGCGATTTTTTTGCATGTAAAACTACAAATAAACTGGTACTATTTCATAGTCCTGGGTTTAGTATGCTATAAATAAATGAATATGAAATTTGAATAATTTTTTACTTACCAAAAAATAAAAAACCCTAATAAATTAGCATAGTATAGAAAAACCTTATAATCACTAAAATCGATGCAAATCTCCACTTCTATATTACATTTTGAATATAGAGTATAAGGGCTGTTTGTTGAATCTACTCAATGTTCAAGTAAATTGACTAGAATAGAATACTTCTCATTATTTGTGTACAAAATAAAGAACAAATAATACAAATATTCTAATAATTAATTGGAGTATAATAAAAAGATGTTGAGCATTAATTAATTACTGTGCTATATTTCTTAAGCCCTAGATTTTATTTTATAAATTCATTGTCGTAGCTAGCACACAAAACAAATAAAGTACATTAAGCGTAAGCTTAAAAAATTTCCGATAAAAAAGATTGATAAAGAAAAATTTTACAAATCAATATCATCAGTAGCCTTGTGTTGTTTTTTATTTTTTTTTTTGTTTAGAATTTTTTAATAAAGCTTTTAATACAACAATCGAGCTATTAAGTGATTGCTGCTGGCTTCTACTTATATGATTTTATCAAGATCATTTTAATATTATAAAGATAATTGTTCTTGGTGGGAATATTTACTGCGATCTATGAGCTCTATTGGTAATATATAGATTAGTTTGTTTAAAAATATATTATTTTACATATAAAGAGATTTGGCTACTTCAGGGGCGCCCAAATCTTTCAAAGGTAAGTGCAAACACCAATGCAAAACTTATGCAAGTGAGGCGATTCGGTCGACGAAAAGAGAAAACGAAAAATACTTGACGCAGTCGTTCGGTCGGCGAAAAGGGAAAACGAAAAATACTTGACGCAGTCGTTCGGTCGGCGAAAAGAGAAAACGAAAAATACTTGACGCAGTCGTTCGGTCGGCGAAAAGAGAAAATACAGTCGTGCGGTCGACGAAAAGAGAAAACGAAAAATACTTGATGCAGTCGTGCGGTCGACGAAGAGAGACAACGAAAAATACTTGACGCAGTCGTTCGGTCGGCGAAAAGGGAAAACGAAAAATACTTGACGCAGTCGTTCGGTCGGCGAAAAGAGAAAATACAGTCGTGCGGTCGACGAAAAGAGAAAACGAAAAATACTTGACGCAGTCGTGCGGTCGACGAAGAGAGACAACGAAAAATACTTGACGCAGTCGTTCCGTCGACAAAAAGAGACCAGAATCAAATTGCTTGTGTATTTCAGTTTGCAAAAAGACAAAAGTCTAAAAAGACGCAGATTTTCCTTTTGATCTAAAATATTTACATATTTATATATACATTTTTACTTTATGGAATTAAAAAATAGAAACTATAAACTCTTTTAAAACATTGTGTGGCAACTGAATCTACATTTAAGCCTCAATTCAGAGCTGGTACACCCACATTGCAGTTGTGCTAAAAATAGCAGCTTTTGGGTTTTCTGGTCAATTTATATGCTACTGTTATTACGAGTATTGCTGTTGAAAACTTGAACTGGCTAACAACGGCAAAGTCCTGTTTATAAAGTAGCAACAAATAATTGACCATACAGAAACACACACTCACACACACACACACACACACACACATACGCATATTGAAAGCCAGAACAAAAAAAAAATAAAAGGAAAAAAAATTACATGAATGCGTTCAAGTGGCAATCATCATATGCAGCTGATCATCGTCTATGTTGTTGCAATTGCAACTGGCAATTGTGTGGCAGCAACAACAGCAACAATAACAACAGTGCGTTACCCACACCCACACACACACCCCCCCAAATTCGCCACACCATTAACGCCCAGAGCACAGCTGAGTGCTTAAAAATACATTGCACGTTCAAATTGTAGTGCAAATACAACAAAATCCCCATGAAAAAGTCGTGTGTGCATATGAAAACACTTCAAAAAGTTTTTTGGCTTCAATTTCGATTTCGCCCCTAAATCGCTGGCAATTTACTAAAGATAAAGAAAAAAAGAATTAGACTATATAGTAAATAGAGTATAGGTTTGATTGTAACAATTAATATAAAGCAAAATTATGCCTTCGTTGCTTATTACAAAATATATGACGAATTGCATGCGAAAAAGATTTTAAAAACATCTATACTATATAGTATATATATATATATATATATATATATATATATATGTATTTATGAGTGTATATATGGTATGGTAAAGTGTTCCTATATAAAGGTGCTCGGTTGCTGTTGTTGGTTTGCCTAACGGCTCAGGCGATGCCAAACAAATGCAATTATGAATTTACGTGGCGTATGCGCAATATTTATATGTATACATTTTACGCTTTCGCTTGCGGTTTTGGCATACAATTTAATTGAGTTGCCGGCACATTTTCGAGACAAATACATATACATATATATAAAGAAAAAGAAAAACCATAAGACAATAAAAAAAATATGGCTGAGAGTCAAGAAATTGATGCGCGTTGAGTGCGAAAGACATCAAACACTTGAAATATGTTGTGTAAACTTGAGAAATGACATGAAAGCGGGGCCAAAAAATAACAAAGATATGTGGGGTTGTTGTGGAGAGGGGCGGGTGGGTGGCTCAAGGGTTTCATTCCTATTATACATACACGTATTCCTGGAATGATTCAGGGTCGTCGGGCAACAACAAAGTAAACAAAACGATACGAAACAAAACAAAACAAAACACAACAAAACAGAGAAACAAACAATTTGCGTAGTCCTGTGCTTGGCATATAACTTGGAGTTGTTTTTTTGGGAGAAAGACAGATATTATATAGAGGACTAGAGGGGTAGGAGGACATTCTGAACTGTGTGCTGGCATACATCTTATTTTTGCTCTGCTCAGCGTGTAAAGTGTTGCCAGAAAGATGATTGATACAGCTTCTTGCTACTCATGCTGAGAGGCAGAGTACAACAAAAAAAAAGCAGAGCACGCTACAGTAGATACTTGGGTAGAATGGTAGATGGCTAAGTGGATAGGGGGGGGGTATGTTAGGTAGGTAATGAAGCGGAAATCGATTTGGTGTGCGCGGTCTCAACCCGTGCCGGGAAAACGCTTGCCGGTTGCAGACGTGCGTGAAAAGTTTGACAGAGCAGTGCACGGGGGGTAAACAGGAAACAGGACCAAGGAAACAGGACCAAGGATGAGGCCTGTGTATAAAGACTGAGAATGATAAACAACGGCTGTGCTCCATACAAGACGTAAACAAGAAAATATTAAGCAGCGCTGCAAGAGACTAAAACCAAAACAAAACTGAAGAGACGAAGCAGCAGCAGCAAGCAAGCTAAATAAAAGGGGGACAAGAAAACATACATAAAAGCGGCACGCGAAGAAAGTTTTTTTTTTTCTTCTTTTTTTCCTAAAGGCGGGGCGGGTATTATGATTTTACTGAGAGAGTTGCCCATTCTATAGCATACAATGGAATCATCAGCGAGATTGAAAATGCTTGGATGAAGAGAGTTTCTCAAATTTTTGATGGATTTCAATCCAAAACACCTTTAAAATGTTTCGAGTTCTTCAGGAGAATAGTTTGAATACTTAAAAGTATTCGCTTCTTATTTGAATACTAAAAAGAATCTTGTTAAAATATTTTAAATATTTTGAATTTTTTTAAAAAATAAATCACAAAAATATTTAATAATGTTTAATAAACTTATTTAAGCATATTTAGTATATGCCTCAATTTTTTTCATTACATTGGAACTGAGTATTCATTTTTTGTAAATATATGTTTTATTTATTGTATTTAAATTTATTAATATTTTGTTTGATTAAAATTTAAAACATAGTCAATTTACTGTTCAATATGAACTAGACTTTCAAATTAGATACGTTGATCAAATTTAGTACATATATTTTTAAAAAGGCCAAAAAATGTCTATATTTATAGAAATGGAGCAAAATAAATGTGTGCAATTGATGAATTGGCGAACGGATGGACCGATAAAGCTTAATTATTTTTTTTAAGTTTTTCTTAACTGTCAGGATTTAAAAAAAAAAAAAATTGGGAAAACTTTCCGGATACCCGATAAGGGGCATAGCAACGCGCGCTGAGTCAACTTATATATTATTATTAGAAAAATATTTCTTAGTTTTTTCTACAGCGTGTATTTATTATTATTATTATTATTTATTATTATTTATTATAATTGTGATAACAAAGCTATGAATCCCAAATCTATACAAATATGTATTCTTGATTAGAACTAAAATTAAACAAGCTAGATTGTATTTTTTATATTTAGTGAAGTATAGATTAACTGTATGCCATTAAAAAAACACTTTTTTAGTTAGTTATATATAAAGGGTATTACCTTTTTAGGCAATCCAAAGTTATTTAGATGTTCTTTTTATTTTATTTATATATACATTATTATTTTTTTTTTTTGTTCCTTTTTTGTGGGTGTAAAAGCGATTTCCGTGGCGGATCTTACTCTCTTTTTACTCTCTTGCCTGCTCGTAACTTTTCACTTAGGCATTTTTGTCACGTCTGATATTTATTTATATATACATATATATATATATATATATATATATATATGTTTTTTTTGTTGTTGTTGTCCTGCCTTGTGTGTGCGTGTGTTTAGAAATACATTTTTGTAATATTTATTCAGCGCTTTGTTGGATTTTTGCGCCGTTGTTTGTTTTCGCCGTTGGGTTTCGGGTTCGGACTTTTTTTTTTATTTTATTTATTTATTTTTTTTTTTTGAGGGTTTAGGAATGGTGCGAGTGGTTTCGGGTTCGAGCAGTTCCTTAATTTCTTTTTGTGTGTTGTTTGCCTTGTTTGTTGTGTTTGTTGTTGTGCACAAAATGTAGCTGAAGAAATCATATTTTATTGTTATCGGAATTTAGTAGCAGCAAATAAACATCGATCAGCT
This sequence comes from Hirtodrosophila alboralis, assembly GCA_035043045.1. Lineage (NCBI taxonomy): Eukaryota > Metazoa > Arthropoda > Insecta > Diptera > Drosophilidae > Hirtodrosophila > Hirtodrosophila alboralis. The sequence continues at coordinate 841,396 of JAWNNH010000563.1, read as the reverse complement.
GCATGTGCGGGGGTTGTACTCCTATCAAAGTAAACTTATTAATATAATTGAAGGGGAGTGGGAGCAAAGACCTACAGCTGCCAAAATAGCTGAACCGAATGCAAGATTAATCTATTTGATTTGGGTTTTTTACTAGTTAAGCTAATCGAAATAATAAAAAAAATATAATACAAAAAATAATAGAAATAATTATAGAGCAGGAGAGCCCACTGCACTTTTGACCTTGGCATTGTAGAAACAATTCTGTGTATGTGTGAAGGAATGCTCATAATCAAACTAAAATAGAGAAACAATTTGCTTTTTTTTCGTCGACCGAACGACTGCGTCAAGCATTTGTTTTTCGTCGACCGAACGACTGCGTCAAGCATTTTTCGTTGCCTCTTCTCGTCGACCGTACAACTGCTTCAAAAATTTTGCATTGTCTCTTTTCGTCGACCGAACAACTGCGTCAAGCATTTTTCGTTTTTTTTTCGTCGACCGAACGACTGCGTCAAGCACTTTTCGTTGTCTCTTTTCGTCGACTGAATCGAATCGCATTCGTTTATTCATTGATGTAATATTTCACATACAAAGTTTGTTTTTTTTTTTTTTTTATTTAAAATTTTATTATAGCCTACTGTTACTATTTTTAATAACTTATACTACAGTGAATATTAATTTCAACAAATTATATACATATTTACATATTTATACAATTTCATCTATTTGCTAGTTGATAAATACATAGTTTGTGAATTTGTGTTTGCAATTAAAATTTGTAACATCAAATTGCATCAAAATATTTATTTGTTAATATATGAATGTAAAGTTTTGCAGAACGTAGCAAGGATAAGAAAGAGCGTTCGCAGCTGATTTGCCAGAAATAAAAGAAAATTATGTTGTTGTTATTATTTTTTAATTTGTTTTTTATTTTATTTTTTGCGCACAAATAGATTAATCAGGCTCAGGAAGCGACGAGCTCAACTTGAATGATATTTCTGTGATATAACTTAATTTGATGATGGCTCGGCTTGCTCCACCGTGCAGCAATAGTTTTATTTAAAAGTGTGACAACTCTATTTCTGCCTGCCTCCTCTGCTGTCATCCTTTATATCGATGCAGGCCAAAAACTCACAGTTTATATCCAGTGTAAAGTCTCAAGACTTGCTTATGCTTTAAATCTTTTCAGGACTTGGGTCTTGGGCACCATATAGTCTCTTAAAGTGCCACTCCATTGATTTCTTGTCAACTTGAGCCACTGCAAATCCTTGATAAGCACACACACACACTCTCGACCCCCTCTGTTGCCACCCAAGTTAGTGTTGTGCCCCGCGCTGGACACATGACAACAGGAAATGTGTTGCAACATCCGCTCCGTGAAGGACAGCAGCTTATGCTTATGCCATAACTTTGGCTATAAACTGGGTCAGGCAGCGACATTGTCAACGCTGTCAGGCTCATCAGTCGTTGCTCTGGACCACGACCAGGATCAGTGGACCAGGACCAGGACCAGGACCAGCACCAGGACCAGGACGTGGACCAGGCCCAGTACCATAAAGCATAAAGCTCAGCCCAGTTGCACTTTGCATGCCTGTTGAAAAGGAAAAACTCAACAGCAGCGGCACTTTGGATTAGGCCATGTTGAACGTGGCATGTTGAATGTTGTCACTATGATTTGGTTCTGGCCTTTGCCACCGAGTTGCAACTGCCAGGTGGCATGTGGCAGTTGGCAGCTGTACCTCCAGTTGAGTTCGCATTCTTATGATTAAGTGTTGCCCTCTGATATACATATTGTTCTTAATACAAATTGAACTTCATATATATTCCACACTGACAACGCTTTGTTGCAAATGTTGCCAGTTGACATCATTATTTATAACATATATAATTAATTACCTTCAAGTAAAACTGATGAAAAAATAGAGTTTTAGTAAGGCTAACTAACTAAGATTGGAAAAATTAATTTTGCCAATTAAAAGCTAAGTAAAAAAATTAAAAACAAAATATATTATTAATTCAACTTATTTATTTTACAGGTGAAATTTGTAATTATTAAAGCAATCAATCGAAAGTCTAAACACAAAATTGATAAAATTATAAGATATAAGAATCCAACTTGATTAAATTGAGTGAGTGTAAAAGATTAATAAAAGTTAATTAAAATAAATAAAAAATATTGTATTTCAAATTGGACTAGTTTATTTTACTGGAAAAAAATTTCATATATGTTATGTAACCAAAATATCTTTATTAAAGCAAACAATCAAAAGCTTTATTACAGAAATTATAAGATACTAGTCCTCCCGGCGTGCGTTGCTACGCACGCTCTGACTCCCACTCAAAAAAAAAATTGAAAAATTTTCATACAACTTTTAAATGCAATTCAGAATATATAATTGACAAATTTTTTTCAAAATTCCAACCTACTATATAATAGTAAACTATAGTTAAAAATTGCAAGTTTCTCGCATCTAGCGTTTGCCCTGCTCGTAAGTCTCCAATCAGTCAGTCAGTCAAGTTCAACAGTTTAATATATGAGATATAAATATTAATCTTGTTTAAATTGACTGAGAAAAAAAAATTAACCAAAGCACTGAGCTTTACATTTTATCAAATGATTATAATTGAAGCATAGATAAAGCTGAAAATTCATTTAATCCAATCAATTGATTTGGTGCTCAATAAAAAAGCTTTAACTTCATATCTATTTATTGTATAAAAATGCACACTTATCCCTTAACTCTGCTTTAAAAATCCTTTTTTCATTATTAACTGACAGCTGTTCCAAGCTCAGCTGACTGATTTCCCATACTCGAAAAACATTCACAAGCCATATATACTTATATAAGACCTTTATTATAGGGTCTTATAAATACTTTGCCCCTCTCTACCCCATTCACAAATACACGTTTACAAAATTCACGTTAAAACTTTTCATATAAATTATAACAATGCAATTTGGTTTAAGCCTGCCAAGCCAGGTGAGCTTGCCCCCCAGCGGGAGGGGGTTGGAGGGTGTACTCGTATTCGGTCGAGTTTTGTAAGTGTTGAATGTTGAATGTTGTGTTGCAAGTTGGTTGGTTAAGTAGCTGGATTTAAGAACAGCTTAAGATCTCATTGGTGCGTGCTTCAAAAAAAAAACAAAAAAAAAAAAAATGCGTTAATATTTATTTAAAACTCTCTAGCCTAAGGCCAAACCTTTGCTTACCTCTGGAATATTTATATTTTAAAAACTCTATTCAAAATTCAAAAAGCACACAATGACAATCACACCTACACCAAGACAGGGGCGTAGTGAGAAGGGATGTCTATAAATAAAATTAGTATTTTGACTTAATTAAACTCTTAAATTCGTCAATTGTATTTCATAAATGTTTTCCATTTCATAATAAGCTGAATTATTTTTTAGCAGGAATTGCAAATAAGAGTTATGAGTTCAAAAAATCAAGTCTGAAAAAAATTTATTAGATGAATGGGCAAGTCTTTATATATAGATATATATATATTAATTCGGTATATATAATCCAGGAAACAGTTGAATGTTTTGTTTTTGTTTTATTAAAAATATACAACTTGTATTTTTTGAGCAAAAAAATAAAGCTGTGAAATAATTAAATTTCAAATTTTATTTCAAATTTGAAAATAAAAGCTCTTTTTTTCAATTTTTATTTTTAATGTTAATAATTAAATTTGGCTCTGTATTTTAAAAAAGAAGATATTCATTAAAATGAATTAAATTAATAAAATTTGAATATCCTTTGAGCTCATAACTCCATATTCAAATCAATTTTGTTTTTGTAAATTTACAATAAAATTTGAATATCTTTAATTTTCAACTTTTAAATAAAGTTGGCAAATAAATTTAATAAACAATTTTTATTTTCGGGTAAAAAAAATAGTTATTGTCAATTTTATTGAAAAAATCCATAAATAATTCTTTCTCATATTTTCTACACCTAAAAAAAAAAATAGTAATAGTTGCGATTTCTGTTTTTTTGTAAATATTGTTAAAAAAAAAAAATATTTTAAAAATTCCTTTTCATTATTTCCCTTTCTAACAATAAGCTGACTACGCCCCTGCACACACAAATTTATTTCATAATATTCTCGTTTATTTTTTGCATTTTTATTCTTTCGATAATTTGAATGTAATTCGCTTAAAGAAATTTACATGATTTGCTTAACAATCAAAAAGTATTTCATTGTGCGGTTTTTTTTATATTTTTTGTAGGTGGCATAGGGAGAGCAGGACTTGATGTATAGTGTAAAGTGGTTTGTGTGCTAAATCCTGGTCTCATATTAGTAAACCCAACCAAAAATTGAGTTGTTCAATGACACGCCAAATTTCGTGTGCTCCCTGCTAATATATTTACTAACATACATATATATATATATTATATATATATATATTTATATATATATACATATATAGCCTAATCACTGCTCGGGGAGCTGGAGGCTAAAATTGTAGCTGGTGGTGCGGTCGTGGGAATTTTGCACCAAGGACATGTACGTGTCCGGATCATGGACTGTAGGGGAGGCTGACAGGGTGAGGGTGTGCGGGGTGGGGTAGGGTAGCCAGAAAGCAGCGGCAGCGACAGCGGTGAAAGTAGCCGCAAGTAAAAGTTTTAGCCCCCACCAGTTGGTCAATTTGGGCTAAAAGAAAATTTGTAGGCTATAGAAAGTTTTGCTTATGTATAGAAGACAGAAAGAGAGAGTGACAGATAGAGTGAGATAGAGAGAGAGAGAGCAAGGACTATATCTTGTTTAGTTGCCAGCGGCCGCAGCGAGGCGCCACACAGTGGGGGCGTGGCATGTGCCAAAGTTTTTCATGTGCGCGCGCCCAAAAATAAACAGTAACAATGGCAAGTGGCAGCGGTTAAGTTGACAGCACAGAGGATTGTGCAGCATGTGGCACGGGCAGGATTAGATAGGTGCACGACAAGAAGGGCGAGGTGTGCGTCAAAGCAAAGTAAGAGCAGCAGCAGCAGCAACCTCAACAAGATATTGCTAGAGAGATAAAGCGCTGAAAACTTGAAGCCAACGGCAGTCGGCAAAGTCGATAAAGCAGCACAAGAATAAAATACAAAAAAGAAACAGAAAACAAAAACAAAAACAAAAAAAAAAACAACAAAATGAAAACAAATTGTGCACTATGAGAGTAAAACATTACAGTAGGGGTGCTCAAGCATGCCAATTTGGGAAAAAAAACATAACTAAAATATTCAAAACAAAAAAGCAATTTCTAAGGTTGTAATTAGTTTATAAAACCAACAAACGCAACTTTTATCATTTTAATATAAAAAAAAATATGGTTAAGAAAACTATATAAGGATTTTATTCAATAAAATTGGCAATAAGTCTATTTTGTCCCGAAAATAAAAAGTGATAATAATAATTATATGCCAACTTTTATTCAAAATAAAATTGTTTTATATAAAAATTGAAACTTCAATATTATTTCACTATTTTATTTTTTTGATCGAAAAATACAAGTTGTAATTTTTTAATAAATATTGAAAATATTCAGCACGCTGAACTATATATACACTTGCCAAAGAAATGTGAATATTCGATCGATCAATGCTATAACAACTTATCATATAGTCTTCTAATATTGATAAAAATTTATAGAATAGTTAAAGTTAGCATTGAGAAGATTGTTTGAGTTAACTTTAAAAACAAAAATGTTGTTCAAACAACACAATTTTCAAACGATTGGGAATTATAACATTAAATGTTCTGAAATTGTTAAAATTTTGACAGAGTGTTTAGATTATAAAAATACATTATAAAAGTGAATTTGATAACAATATCTTGACAAACAAGCAAGTTTTTCATAAAACATATATTTCACTTGATTTTTCCTATGGGAGTTATATGATATAGTGGTCCAATCCGGCTGATTTAGGAATAGAATGAAGCATTACTTAGTTTGAATAGAAAAATACAGAAGTACAGACGGCGATAACGGACACGAATTAACTCGTCGTCCTGATCAAGAATATATATATAGTATATGATGTCGGAGACTTCTTCTATTTATTGCATGTTTTGAGACAAAAAAAAAAAAATATAATACCCTTTGGCAAGGATATAAAATATATTTTTTTTGCTTGTCAATAATTTTATACTTTTTATTTAAATTTCTTGATTTTTTTCCCCCTTATAAGCAAAAAATGTAATTTATATTTTTAGCTCAAATTTTTGGGTACTCCTATAGAACAGTAAGTGTTAAATTTAGCTATTTTAAAGGCAATAAATCACGCGATTAATCCCGATCAGAGCTTTGGAAACACAATAATGCCTTAGCTGACAAAAGCACATTAAAAAGTTTAACTAACATTATTATTATCAGTCGCTTTTTATTAATTAATTAAAATATTTATTATTTCTAAAGCACACATTTTGATTTATCTGGATAAGCACATTAAAACCTTAAGTTAAATTACCATATAATAATTATGAAATCATATTTATGCTTTTAAATAATTTTACAATACGATATGTTATTTCTAAGGCAAAAATTAATATTTCATCAAGCTAAAAGTTTGTAATAGTTATATATAATATTTTTCTTGTAGAAAATTGAATATATCTTAAGAAATTTTAAATTTTTTCTTATTAATTGCCTGCATAATCTCGAAAATAAAACAACTTTAAAAGCATTTATTTTGCATTTTATTGCCTTTAAATTGAAAATCTCATCTGTTTACTGTAAATCCGACACGCTTTACTTTAAAAATAAATATTATAATAAATAAATTGTTTTTTTATGGGTTGTTTTTTTTTTTTTCTGTCGTGAATACCCATATCGTATACAATCGAGTATATTGTAACTCGTATATGGTAGCACACCCAAAATTGAAATATTAAGCCATACAAATCAGACAACTTGCAGCAGAAGCAGCAACAACAACAACAACAATAGCAACAACAACAATAATAATAAAAATAATAATAAGAGAAACGGCAAAAATCATTCGACACGCGCGGCATTTATCAGCGGCAGGCAACGGGCAACGGGCAACGGGCAAAGCGGAAACGGAAACGGAAATAGACCAAAGGGCTGCCAGTCGCAGGAGCAGGAGCAGGGGAAGGATGACATGGCTGATAGCATAGAAGAGCAATAATAGAAGAGAGAGGGGAGGCCGGAGGGGCCGCAGCAGACGTGCGCTTATTGACGTTGAGCAACGCTTATTGGCGTACTTAATCCTTTTGGCAAATTCCAATAAATTACCAGGACATGCCAAGCCAAAAAGGATGAGAAACAAAAGACACTGCACAGGGTTTTCGCAAACAAAAAAAAAGAATTACAACAAATATAAAAAAATATATATAAAGAAGTGAAAAGAAGACAAACATCAATAGGCCATGATGAGTTTCTGATTGCAAGAGGCAAAAGGCAAAGCGGAACCCCGTAAACTTCCACTCCTCGGACAGAGGGGGTTGAGAGTGAGGCAAGGATTCTTTTTTTTTTTTTGGGTTCGAGTTTTGTTGATGAAGCTGAAGGTCTTGTCACATGGCCTTGGTAACTGGAAACTGGAAACTGGGGGACCTTCTCTCTGCCTTTGGGGCAACTCATAAAAATTGAGCTGACATTTTTTTGGCTGGAGTTCCTTCAACCTGCAAGTCAAAAAGTTAAATTGAAAGCATCCCCCCCGCACCCGGATAGGCATCTTATCTAAGCCCAAACCTACAGCGCTGCAAAATGTTTTATTATTGTAAATGTTTAGCATATTTTTGATTGGAAAAAGGACCCTAAAAAAAAAGACACAAAACATTAATATGAGCTTAAGAACGCCAAGGACTTTAATAAGTGTATTAATTTGCCTAATTTAATAATCCAAACCTGCTAATTGTTTGCCCTCATAATACTCATTATCGATGCGGCGACAATGATTTAAAAGATGTGGAAATTCGCTCAAAATTTCCGTAATCATCATATTGGGCATCTTGTTGAGCATCATGGCCGTTAAATGGCCAAAGATAAGTGTATCCAGCGGTGTCGGCTTTGGGCCATACAAATAGATATCTTCCACATATTCTTGCTGTTGCTTCATCAATTGATTGTTGAGCATCTGACAGCATTCCAGCAGTTGATCCTTGACCGCTGTGTAGTCCAGTGATTGCCATTGATGGACTTTGAGTAAACGCGTTGTCTCCTCACGTTTCTGGATGCAACGCAATGTGCTTATTGGCCAAGGATGAGGGGCAGTTAAACGCGGCCGGGTATGGCTTGAATAGTTCTGTGAATTCATAAAACATAAATGCAACTCGGACAGGGTGAAAATGTTCTCCGTATATGTGATTTGACAATGCATATCATCACGCTGCTCCAAGCTCATCCAACCGCTCAGTGCATTCGATAATTGTGTGGCTTCCACATGTGCCACAATGGGCTCAAATTCAGCAATTAGCTGTTTACCCGAACGCAGCAATGGCAGCTTGGTCAAACGGCCACCTGGTGACATGAACTCAGTCTGGTCCTTTATCTGCTCCTCATACGGCAATCGGCACATCCGTAAATAGGTTTTTACGGCCAGGCAACTAGCGTGTTCGGGCAACAGCATTTCTCCATCTCCAGCCGGTTGATACAGTTGCACATCCTGGGGCCAGGTATTGTTAGTTGGGGGCTTTGTCTCCACATCGAGAGTCGTCAAGGCAGCGGCCAAATTGTCCTGTTTGTCCAGCGACCAGTTTGTCTCCATTTTACTATTGTAACTAATTAAACTTCTATTTTAACTACTAATGTTTCGAAAAAATTTATATGAATTCCTATACAATATTTTAAAGTTTCTTTTTGAGAGATGTGTAAAGCTCATATCGATATATTTGGAAAGCAAATATCGTAACGATATGATATTGCAGTGATAATTCATATCGATATTTAATAGCCGATATTTTAACCGATTTAGCTGTAAGACAGAAACTGTTTAAAATAAAAATTATTTGTTGATTCTTATTAATAAATTGGAAAGTCATTTTGTTTTTCGATAAAAAAGAATTAGATGTTTAAGAACTAAGCAAAATTTTTTATTCAAAAATTATAATAATTTTTTTTTAAATGTGGAGATCAAAATAAATACTGAACTAATAGAATAATTGTGTAAATATCATTCCGATACATTTGCAATGATATTTCTTATCGATATTTAAAGCCGAAATTTCAAAACAATATGATATTGTAATGATATTTTATATCGATGTTTAGTAACCGATATTTCAATCGATATAGCTGAAAGTCAAGAATGCTAATTTTTTAAAAAAAAGAAAATTATTTGTTGATTTTTATCAATAATTTGAAGAATCACTTTGTTTTTTTAATAAAAAAAAATATAAATAAAATACAATAAAAATTTTAAATGTAGAGATCGTAGTAGATACTTAATTAAACAAATAAGCAACATGATTATTGTTAAATTTTAGCAATATATGTATCGATATTAAATATTGTATTTGCTGTATCGATATTGAAATAAGCAATGATATCGATATAACCAATTAAATCGAACTGAGCGCATCGGTTCGCTAGTGAAATAGAAAAAAATAGTGAAATTAATATAAAGGAATATGAACTTTACAAAAATATTAATTGAATGTAAATATATTTAGAATTGACCAGTTTATTACCAAGACATAAAAACATTTATGATGTGTGGTCCAATACATTTAATATAATAGATAGTTTATTACTGACACGGATTACACTTTTAGAATTATTTATTTTATAATACAAAATATTTTTAAATACAAATTTTTAATTTTTAATTTCATTATTATTTCATTTTTTTATTATTTAAATGATATCCTTATACCCAATTAGTTATTATTATTTATTATTATCAATTCAGCCCAATTAGGCGATTATCAGATAGCTCGCCCACTTCTGGCTATTAGTTTTTTCAATTATTTTTCGGCATTCATCTTAAATCGAAATTATTCATCGGAAACAAAAATTAAAAATATCAAAAAAATATATTTTTTTTTTGTTTTTTTTTTTTTTAGTGTGTGCGTCGTCATATTCTTGGGTTTTGTGCGTTATTTATACCCGATTCTCTTTGACTCTATAAATCCAATATCCCATAATGCATCCCAATTATTTATTATTATTTTTTATTATTATAATAATGCAATTTTTAATTTTTTCGTCTTGAATTGAACCCTGAAGCGTGTGTGTATGAGGAATCGGACACTAGCAAGCTAGGCCAAACCCCCGACACATTGTATCAGATGCCATTAAATAGCCTTAACGATTAGAATTTACAAATGAGTCTGTTGATGTAGTATATATTATTTAGGCTCAATTCAATGATGAATTTAATAGCTCATTGGACAAGACATCCGCCCAAAGAACGACAGCTCACAGGCTCGATTCCCAGCATATACATACATTTTTATTATTTTTTCTAGAGTTACCTTAAAGTTTGCCGAAGAGACTTTCTTGGCAACTGTCAAAATAATCGTATCTAACTAGCTAAAAAATTACCTTTTGTTTTTTATTTGTCAAGAAGCAGCCTTTATAATTTTTACTTAACATATAAATAAAAAAACTACGCTACATCTTCAGAGACGGAGCTAATATTTTCTATTTCATTTTTCGGGAATCGCCCTGAATCGAACCCGAGTATTTCTGTTTCAGAGAACGGACACTAGCCAGCTAGGCCAACCCCTGCCAGTGTTATATATATTGACATTTATCTGTATTTATTTATCGATAACAGTTCCAGTTATCGTGCATTCTTCAACTGATATACCTGATATCGATAAGTGTAAACTGAAAGATAAAACAGTATCCAGCAAGCAAAATCTTATCCAATGCCTAGTTTATTCGTGAGATAGAAAATCAGACGGACAAGTAGAGCTATGAAAAATCTTCTGATTGTCCCAAGGGTCAATATTAAGTATTCCGGACGCTCTACTGTGGATGGGTTTCAATTAGTCGCCTAGTCGCCTAGTTGCGACTGGGTTTTTGGCCAACTTGCGGCTGCTTGAGGCTGTTAACGCCTTGGCGTTGTCCTGCGTTTTCCTGCGTCGTTTGCTGCCACGTTGTCCCGCTGTTCTGCTATCTGCCACATCCCATGCTGCATGCTGCCCCCAAATGGGATGCGTCATGTTGTCAACATTGCCGCTGTCCTGTCACCAAACGCCAACAAATTACACAGTTTGGCAACGCGTTGCGATTCTTGAAGTGCCGCCATGCCGCACTTTGATGTTGAAGCTGCAAAATGGTCAGAGAGTTGGGGGAGATTGGAGTGAGAGTTTAGTGTAGAGTGTAAAGCATTCGCTGTGTTTGAAAATTTTCTAAATTTTCTGCTTCAATTTGGCAATTAATCATTAAACGCGCCACCTGCCGGCAACTTTTGCCTAAAAGGTTTACCAGCCACACCCTTACACCCCACATTCCCCAACTTGACTCCCCATTCATTGTACTTTTGGGGCAGGGTAGAGACACTCCAAAAACGACGTCTTGGCTTGGCTGGTCGGCATATATATACGCGCACTGAACTTGAACATGATAAATTACACAAGCAGAACATTATATTATTTCAGTCTCCCCCCATTCAAAAAGCTCAAATACTGGCAAATACTCGTATGTGCATGAAATGCAAGTTTTTCCACTTTACTGTTGACGCTTTTGACAAGCCCAGTTTCAAGGATCATCTATATCCGAGTAACAAAAAAATAAATAAAAAAATTGCTTCACTTTTTGGGGTTTTGGAAGGTATTATAATTTAGCAAGCGCGGTATTTTAAATAAATAAATATGTAATTTTTAAGTAAATTATGATTTTTGAAATGTTGCTTTAAAATTGATTTGACAGTCAGCTCATAAACATATGCAATAACTTGAAATAAGGTTAGGTCGAAGGGCGTCGCCAGTTTCGCATTAAGGCGGACTGAATTCCACTTTTCAACCAAGGATGAAGGCTTAACTCTTGTCTATTAATGTATGTATTTAAAACCCTTTAAGCTGACTGACTAACTGACAGGCTTCCAATAGTATCGTCAAATGTATTCGGAAGGTTGTGACAATTACATTTGAAAATTGGCAATTTTCTATTAACCGCTTTATAAAACCTTTGACAGTTGATATAAGACACAAGCGTACATGGCGCACATGCTTGAGATCGTCCTTGTTGAAACTTTTTTATTATTTATTATTTTTTATTAATTAATTCAGCCCAGTTGGGCGTCTGTCAGCTATGGCTAACCCATTTCTGGCTTGAATCGAAACGATTCATCGAAAAATAATTAAAAAAAATTTTTTTTATTTTTTTTTAAATTTTTTTTGATTTTTGTGTTTTTGTGTGCGTGCGCGCCGCTTGTGTTTTTTTTTTGTGTTGTGTGTTACAAAAACCCGATTCTCTTTGACTCTATTAATAATTTAATATCCCATAATGCATCCAATTATTTATTATTATTTTTTATTATTATAATATGCCACAGCGCAAGCCGTCGCCCCGCTATTATTTTGTTTTTTTTTTAATATTTTTATTAATTTCAGCTCTTCCTTCTTTCTGGCTTTAAAAGTTTTTTGTATTATTTTTTTCGGGATTCGTCTATAATCGAACCCCGAAGAAGCGTGTGTGTATGAGGGATCGGACACTAGCAAGCTAGGCCAACCCCCGACACATGGTTCCACATGCCATTAAATAGCCTTAAAGATTAGAATTTACAAATGAGTCTATTGATCTAGTATCTATTATTTAGGCTGCATTCAATGATGAAGTTAATAGCTCATTGGACAAGACATCCGCCTAGAGAACGTCAGCTCTCGGGTTCGATTCCCAGCATATACAGACATTGTTTTTTTCTGAGTTTCCATAAAGCTTACCGTCGAAATAGTTGTCTTATATAACTCTTTTTTTTTAATTATTCTAATTTTTTTTTTTTTAATTTTTTATTCACAGGTAAAGTAAAAAATATTAATTTCATTAAAAATATCTTCGAAAGTTTGTAAAAATTGCATTTAAAAATTAGTTCATTTAATGTGCATGTGCTTGTGTGTTTGCAATTGGTTGCAATGCATGTATGTGTGTGAATAGATTAAAATACTCTCTCTCTCTCTCCCTCTCTCTCTCTTTCAATTTTTCGGTAACATGCGATGAGTGAATGAGATGAGTGCGACTGAAAGAGCGATATTGCTTATGCATTCGCACCTTTGGATAGTTTTTATATTTGTGTTCTGTTTACATATTTTATTATAAATTTGGAAACCGCTGTGTGCGTCATCTGGTAGCAGCAACCATAAAAAAATAATTATCGATATCGATATGTTATTTAACATATTTGTTTGCTTCACACTGTTGACGTTAGAGTGTTTATATAGTATTGCTCATCTATATATATATTATATATATATATATACATATGTAAAATAGATATCCATAGTAACGATTTACAACATAATAAAAATGATCAATATTCTATTAACATCATTTGACGGACGGGGCGGTTTTGGAGCTGGTTCAAAAATTTGTATTTATGTTACGGTTTCATTTCAATTCTATTTATATTTTTAATTATATATTTTTCAGAATTATATTGCAATATTGCAATATTGTGATAAGAAACAGTTTACGCTTTGGCTGCTTATCAACGGGATTTCCCACAATATATGTAGCCCAAAAAAGTTGTGACATTAGTAAAACGATTGCAATTCCAATCTAAATCGGTGCAACGCTGAACTGTGGTTGATAACCCCCCAGTATGCTCCATGTAGATTAAAACAACCTAGTTATATAAACGAATCTCAGTCCCGGTGTTTAGTCTGCCCATAGAGCTTCTGAGACGCACACGTAAAACATTGATTTATAGCGGAATAATTCAAATGTAATAAAATAAAAAAAAACACAAAATAGATTTTACCTAACTTTGAGTTTTAACAATATCCTTATAGATATAATGATGAGACAAGATATCATAATTCTGGCTTTTGCCTGTGCCTTGGCCTACGTGAGTGTTGCCAACGCCGAATGTTGCCGTGTTTCGTTGTTCCTGAGATTTGTATTTGATGGTGAAGGAGATTGTGAAGATGTTGGTGGTTACAGTGATTACAGTGGTTGCACCATTACCATATGTGCCGATGGCAGGCCTCTAGTCGGCAGCTTCTGTGGTCGAAAGCCCTGTAATGTGTTCGGGTGTGCCTGCGATGGGGGATGCATTACAGGCCATTGGAAAGAAAGTTTTCTGGACCTTAACAGACACCGCGAAATTATCGTTATCGCCGAGAACTGGTATACATAAAATATTTAATCAGATATATGCATAACATACGAATATGAGCTTTCCAATATTTTATTTACTCTCAAAATTACTTTTATATGTTTTTCAAATTAAATTAAATTAAATTTATTCAATAAATTCAGATCTAAACAAAGTGTAATACCACAATGTGTATATAATAAAGTTTCGGGTCACAGAAAAAAATATTTAATTTTTTAGAAAATTTTTAAAATGTGTCACGTAACGCCACGGTATACGCTTCTCTTGCATATATGCCCTGCCATCGATTTACACGAATATCAGGTAAAATTTCTTTTTCCTTATTTACTTAATTTTCCTTTTAATTTCAGTTTATGTAAATATTGCAGCCGAAATAAATGTTTTATTTTCGTTAAATAAATATTTAAGGGCGCACATTACTTCAAAATGTACTATGGAAATTTTTGTCACATAACGCCTTGTCACGTAACACTTTATACTAAGGTTTGTAAAAAAAAACATCAAACAATTTTTAATTGAAATAGCCTGCAAAATTGATTAACATTATATATTACAATACTACAAAAAGTTTTCGCAGAGTTTTGCGCTTGTACAACTTTAAGTCCAAGCCGATATCTATTTTTGTCACGTAACGCCACGGCTGTTTTTTTGCTTATATCTTTTAATCGGAAAGGTCAAGTGTTTTCATCTCTTTTACTAAATATAGTCCAGTTGAATTGCTACTCAGATACAAAAAAAATTTTTCAAAAATTTTACTTTTTCTAGTTTTTTTTTCACATTGTCACGTAACGCCACTCTGAAAATGCACATGTATAAATATCAATTTAAAGCAAATATAAATCATTGAATTTCACTTTTTTGATCAAGGGTGAAAACTAAACTCTAGTGTTTATATAAAAAATCCTGATCATCTCTTTTATTTCTGTTGTTCTAATGAACAGATCTGATAACCAGCCCCTCCTAAATACGCTCTTGGTTAGATTTTGCTGCATCTCGCCAGAAATCTTAAGATTCTTCTACATAGAAAAGTTACCTCGATACTGCAAGTTGAAGTATACTCTATGAAAATAATCTTTTTTAAGTCTCTTATGTTGACCTTTGTCTAAAGTTTATTGAAGTATTTTGACTGTGTTTGATAGTTTCATATTTCCATCCTTAATTATTATGAACTTATTAACAACTCTCCTGCATTTAATTGTCACAGGTTATAGCTGACTTAGATTGGAACCTCACATTATTATTTAGATTTAGTACATAGATTATAGTTAAGCAGATTGATCATTCTTGCCTAAAGTTAATTATGTATTACAAGTAGAGAGAGTTACTAACGACAGGGTCATAGATCATCAGTAGTTAGCTTCTTGTTGCTCTTTGAAACTAATTTAATGTTCAATTACGAGCTTTGGATTCGTATTTTTTTTGATTGAGTAGAACGGGGTCCTTCATATCTTTTGTCTTTGTGTCACTTTGATTGATTTGTCTTAGCATTAGAGATGGATGGTTGGCTTGTCGTCGATATGGATAATTTGGCCTAGGCATTTCTTAGCTCTTCCTGGGCTGTTGAGCATTAACAAAGTTCATTGTGTTTGGGAGCAAATTAATTAAGCAGCCGCTGGAATTGCTACTACTACTTGGGAGTCACAGAATGAAGGTTGAGAATGTGTGTGGCACGGAATCAGAATCAAAATGTAGTAATTGTGAATGTGAATGTGAATGTGCGTGAAAATGTGCATGTGGCAGAGTGGCAGGTGGCAACGTCTCGGTAGGCTGGCTGTGCAAGGCCATTGGGGAGGGCTTTGGGGCACTTGGGGCACGGCAAGGTTCAAGGATATTGGGGCACGGGTTGAGACGGCATCGTTTGCACAAAAGCCAACAAAAGGCAACAATTCTTAGCCACTAATAAAGAATAATATGACTGCCATAAAACTCAATTTATTACCAAAATGTCGACAAGCAGCACAGTCAAAGTATGTATGTGTATATACATATTTGTGTATGTATGTCTGTGTGTGTGTGTGTGTGTGTGTGTGTGTGTGCTTAAGAATTACGACTCTGGCAGAGTCGGGCACCAGGGCACCATCCTGTCAGAGGGGCATAGATGAAACACCGAAGTGGCAAAATGCTGCCATTTTGTTTGGCAATTTCTATTTGAACATCAACTTTCATTTTAATTCAAAGCTGTTGTTTTATTTGCATTCGCTCGAGTCGAAACATCAGACTTCTTCAACATTTATCTATTCTCCTGAATCCCCTAACTTGCATCTAAGCATCTTATAAATTCTCCACATAAGTAGAATTATGTTGAAGCTCTTTTTAAGCTGTTTTGTTTTCAACAATGCTTCAGATTAGTTTCTTTATAATTACATATCATCTTATAATTTTCTTTTACTTCCATAGTTGACTGTACTTAAGATTAACAACGTACACACTACAATATAACAAATATTGTGGTTTCATGGCAATCAGCTTTCGTTGTCTAAGCTGGGCTTTGATTTACTTTAAGCTGTGATTTCATTTCAGCCTTTAGCAGGCCATAGCAATCAGCTTTTGAATTGTTTACCTTATTTGTGCTGCTGTGCATAGCATTCAGCTTTTGCATTTTCTAAACTTAGTTTTCATTACTCTGTTGTGCATAGCAATCAGCTTTAGTATTGCTGTGTTTCATTTCAGCCTTTAGCATGCCATAGCAATCAGCTTTTGAATTGTTTACCTTATTTGTTCTGCTGTGCATAGCATTCAGCTTTTGCAGTTCTAACCTGAGTTTTCATTACTCTGTTGTGCAAAGCAATCAGCTTTAGTATTGCTGTGTTTCATTTCAGCGTTTAGCAGGCCATAGCAATCAGCTTTTGAATTGTTTACCTTATTTGTGCTGCTGTGCATAGCATTCAGCTTTTGCATTTTCTTAACTTAGTTTTCATTACTCTGTTGTGCATAGCAATCAGCTTTAGTATTGGAGTGTTTCTGATATTTCAATTAAATTGTAAAAAAAATATATTAATATTTTTTTTTTTAATTTTTAAAATTGTTTGAGTGAAAAATCAAAGTTTGCAGATTTAGCTATAGAAACGTCATATGAGGATTAATTAATTTTATTTTTGATAAAGCAACGATTATTTTTAATTTTTTTGGATGCAAATAATTTTTTTTTAAATGCAAAATAATCGTTTGTGACTTTTTCTGCTGTGCGTAGCAATCAGGTTGGTTTTTACATAGCATTCAGGTTTTTCTATACTTTAAAAAAATTAAACCTGACAGAGTTTTGAAGGAAGTTGCACTGTGTGTAGGGCATTAGCAAGTCGTTGTTACTGTTGTACTTGTCCCACTGTCCCGGCCCATTGCGCTTTAATTCCTTGCCGGTTTTTTTCATCTTTGTTTTGCAATTTTATTTGCTTGTTGCCGTCTACCGTTGGACGATTTGTTGCCTTTGTGGCCTCCGTTTTGTTGGCTTGTTCATTGCCCATTTCCCCAAATGTTTCTTGGCCCGTTTGCTGTTGGATTTGTTGGCCAGCTGTTGGACGCATTTGCCGGCCACTTTGTGGCCACATTTCGGCTGCTTTTGGCCACGAGTCTGACGGAGCCAAATACTCCTAAATAATTGTTGGAAAGTCAATATCCACTTTTAAATTGTCCTCCCATGGCGTTGCAAGTCTAAGTAGCCCAAAAGCTGATTGCTATGAAAATAGAAAGAAAGATAAAAAATGTGGACAAAAAATATATGAAAATAATCGATTAAAATTGACAAAATAAAAAAGAAAAAAATATTTTTTTTTGTTTTTTAAATAGTTTTAATTACAATCTACACGGATATAATTTTACCAATCTACTTTTGGACATCGGAGATGAAAATGAAGTCCCAACTCTCCAATAAACGCTTAAGGATGTCCCACAAAGAAAAATCATGTAAAGCTCTTAAGAGAGTAGCTGATAGTGGGAAAAAGCTAGAAAAATAAACTCTAAATTTTGATGCACCAAAGAATTTTATCTAACTTCCGCAAAGTCGGTATAAAATGCCGGAATGAAGAGATTTTATTTTATAGACAGAGATAAACATATTCCAATCTAATACTTATACTTATACACTGTAATAAATTCTCTGAGGTTAATCTGTGGTTACTTGGCATGTAAATTGTTGACTTGAACGATATTTTCTATGGGCTGGCTTTTCGGAGGGGTATTATCAAGGGTTTTGTCGAACTTGTCGCGACATTGTGATGCTGTTGTTGTTGTTTTTGTTTTTGTTGTTGTTGTCATCATTGTTGTTATTGTTGTCATTTGTTGTTGTTCGTTGTCGCTGCAAATTATGGCGGCCTGAATGCGTAAATGATGCTTAATTAACATTCACAAAGTTACCGACAACCTGCGGCAAGTCGAAGGGAAATGGGGGCAACTCTGGAATGTGTGTGGCAGGTAATGCAGGAATCATACTAGATATTGTACTACAACAACTTTCCCCCTGTGCCTCCCCCTGTGTACTACATTTGGCCTCTGACAGGCCGCAAATAGACGCGCAGAAATTGCAAATAATGTTCGTTTACAGCCCCAAATGTAACAAGGAGTGCAGCTGCGAGGGGGTGAAAAAGGGGGGGATCAGATGTGTCAGAGGACATTAGGGCCAAGTGAAGAAAAGCGACAGTTACCACAAAAAATAAAGTAAGAAAGAAACGACACGCCGAAGCTATATACCCTTGCAATAGACTTCTGAGAAAATTTAAAAAACCCCGACCGATTGTTCCTATGACAGCTTTATAATATAGTGGTTTGATTTCAGTCAAATTTTATCAGATAGTACAGAACGTATTTCTATAATAATATGGTGAGTTTGCTACTGATATTTTGAAAATCATAAAAGTTGTACATAGAAAATCCAATTTTTCACACAATTGTTTCTATGGCAGCTATATAATATAGTGGTTCGATTTTGATCAAACTTAGTCAGATTATACAGATAATAATTGTACATTGGACTGTTCAATTTTAATTTTATATCTTGAAAAACATAAAAGTTTTTCATACAATTAATTTTCGCGACCGATTGTTTCTATGGGAGCTATAAGATATATTAGTCCGATTTTCATAAAATTAGGTCGGATTGGTCAGATTGTAATACTACATGGATATGCCAAGTGTGGTTGTGATATCTAAAAAAACAATTTTTTAAACCGATCTTTTCTATGACAGCCTTATGATATAGTGCTCCGATTGGGCTAATTTTTACATACAAATTACATACAATAACAAAATGCATCTGAGCCAAGTTGCATCAAGATAGCTTAAAGTTAAAGCCAAAAAGTTTGACTCGGCTCGTCCTCCTGTGATCAAGAATATATGTATATACATAAAAGGATCGGAGACGTCTGCTTTTTTGCATTACACATTTTGTAACAAAATTATAATACCTTTTTGCAAGGGTATAAAAATTATGTAACAGAGGCCATCAAAGCTAATAGGAAGAGCCAAAAAAAGCACAGTGGTTAAAAACCTATGATTTAGCTAGGTTAAATTAGATAAGGTTAAGCGAAGATGGATCTTCAACTAAAGGAAACTTAGGAATACCATGTAAGGGAACACCTAAGTTGATATATTACCAGTTTGTCTAATTTAAGAACTCTTTTTAATGGTATCATAGATACTGCATCCTAGAAAGAGTAGGTGGGAGTTTAGTCTAGCTAAATATGAATAATTAAATTCTTAAATTGGCTATATGATTTCAATATTCGCAAATTAATGAACTTTGGAATATAATAGATTAAATAAAAAATGCATAACAATCGAATAATAGGCAGAGAAAAATATATCTTGGTAAAAGGGTTAGGACTTCCTTGGTATTAAGAAGGGTAAAGATAAAATCGAGCTAAATTTTTACCACTGTAAATTGTCCTTTGAAATTTGAAAGTTATGAAAATAAAGTTTACCCAACACTTGCTAGAGATTCTGACAATCTGTGTCCCGTCTGCTGGCAAAATCGAACATTATACAGTTCAAGGACATACAACAGGAGATGGGCCAAGAATCCGTTTTTGGCCTGTTTGCTTCTAATTAAAGCATAAGCCAAACTGCCAAAATAGCCCCAAAAATGTAACTGGCAAAAATAGCACAAGGCGCAGATAACAGCTAATGAAAATCACTTAGCTGAATTGGCCCAGAGAGTAGCAGGACCTCAACAACGTCAACGTCAACGTCAACTATGTGAAAAGCTTCTCCTGACGCACAACACAAGGAAACGAAGGCAAAGAGCGGGTGTTTGCAGACAGGGGGATGGTACAAGGGCATCAAGGAGTCATGGGACACGCTTTTAATACAATTAGAAGCGCTTAAGTTAAGTGCTTTAGACCCAACATCACTGGACAAGGCAGCTGCTCCAAACAGGCACAGCATCAGACAGCAACTGCTCCTAAACTGACCCAGTTGAAACCCAGTTAAAACCCAGCTCCAGGGTAAGACTCGGGTGGGTTTTTGGGTTGAGAGCATAGGCCGCCATTGAGACTTAAAGCTAACTGGACAAAAACAAAATGGTTTAGAAAAAGCAAAGGAATACACAAGAAAGATAATCGAAATATGTACAGAATGTCGAATACAGTATACCCTTGCATTTAATTAAGTTAGCCCAAACAATATCGGGAGTTGAATATATTATCGGGAACATTTGGACTCACTTAAAGAGCTTCGATCGGTGGAAATTATGCGTTCTATATGACTAAGCTCAGCCTCAACCTAAATATATTCTTTCTATAGTTTTTTAGACAACTATACTAACCATTCTACACAATCTCCTTCGGGATATAATGTGCATATCACTGCACAAACGCTTGAAGTTCGGAGATAATATACTTTGACTTCCATTTTAAAAAAATGTAATGTGTAGAAACTCTCATGCCTTATATACTGAGTGCTAAGTCCAACTGAGAATTACAGGAATTATGAAGAATGCAACAATATCGGCCCATAAGTATGCAACAAATAGTATTTTCAAATTTTGTTATATTTACATATTACAACCAAGCACCCTATAATGAATGGGAGGACCTTTACCGTAGGATAACTGCTGTAGTAGGTACAGTCTTTAGTAACAATCAGATTTATTGAAGAGTCTAGTTGAAATATATAGTACACTTCATCCCACAATCTAACAATCTATCTCATAGTTCTGATAGCATCAATAAAATGCATATCAATGCATTCCAAATATCCAATGTTAGGGTATAGGAAAAAAGAAACGGATTGAACCTGAGGCAGGTACCGACCGTACCAACGAGGTGGCAAATAATGAAATGAACTGAAGCCGGGCAAAACGAAGTATTTAAGGAGAAATGCTGAAATTGGAGGAAAGAATGGAATGAAGCAACATAAAATTGGCTGCAAATGAAAGCATTTGCGTACAATAAACAACATGGAGTAACGGGGTAACATCGTAAGGTGCGCTAAAGTCCGAAGGGTTGGTGGGGTTGACACTCAAGTGGGTTCGGGTGGAATAATTTTGGCGCCTTTTGCCTTATGCATTACATTTACACGCTAATGAGGCGGCAGTCAAGTTAAAAGGCGTGGCTCAAGCCAGTTATCCAGTTACCATATATATCCCTATCCCTCAACCCTTCAACCCTACCACCAGCCCCAGGGGCTGCAGCGCCTCTCTCCTCTTCCCTTCCCCCATTTTTAGCTATCAACGTCTGCAGCTGGCGTCGTGTTAATTGAAAATTAATGACGCGAAGGCAAAAACTAAACATGAAAATTCGCTGACGTTGGCACAGCAAATGGCCGCCAGGTGGCGCTGTCAGATGGCTTGGAGCAGGGCATGGTTTAGGGGTGGAACGATGGGGGGGGGGGGGTGTAGGTGCCTTGAACTGACCGACAAACGCGTAAAGTGCTAAGCAAATTAACATTTCCATAATTAAATATAAAAGGTGACGAACAAGTAACAAGAGGCGGAGGCATAGTCAGGTGCAAGGGGGGTGCGACTCGGGAGCAGGTTATGTGTGTCCCACAGAAAATATGCAATTAATCACAATTAAAAGCAGGCAAAGTTTGTGTTTTTTTTCTTTTTACGGAATATCACAGCGTCCGAGCGGAGAGTGCGTCATATGGGCATGGGCGTAGGCGTCCGGGTTGAGGAGGCAGGAACGTGGCCGTAGCAGATGCCGGGCAATGGTAATGGCGACAAGTTTAATACTTTCTGGCCTCGGGAACAACGCCAACGCAGAGGAAAAATTAAAATAAATATGCCAAAAAAAAAGGGGTTAAATGGAGACGCAGCTTAATATACAATAAGGGAAGGGTCGTGAAAGGTGGGCGGGGGCATGGGGTCAAAGAGAACTGTCGAGAAATGTGCGAGGGGAAATTAAAGGAAATTAAAGAATGAAAAAGTGATGAAGACAGCGGCGAAAACATGAAACCGAGTAAAACAAAAAGTACAGAAAAACATAATTAAGAAAATGCAAAAAACGAAAAAATATTGAATGAAAAGATTTTAAAGTTGAGAAACTCAATGAAAAACAAACAAATATAACTAACAATAACTGCAAGAAAAATCAAAAAAATTAAATTGTAAAATTCTTAAGAGTTTTTTAATAACCTAATGGAATTTATTAAATTTGTATGTGTATTTTACAAATTGCATTTAATTTGTAAATGAGAGTTATTAAAGTTCAAGGATTAACAAGAAATTACAAAGAGTTTCTTAAGTTTATATTATAATTCATGGCAGTTGTTGTTTAATTAAATTTCTTTTAGTTTTTGAGATACAATCACATTGTGAATTTAATACAATATTATAAAATTTATTTGTAACTTTAAGTTACATTTTTAAGGATAGCAACATTTTTTGTATTTAACCTTTGATTTTGAATATGATATACATTTTGCATATTAAAGTACGTAAAGACAGTAGAAGTTAAAATAAAAAATATATTATTTATTTCTTATTTTATTTAATTTTATTTTATTTCACTATATTAGATCTCATATTAAATACTAAGCATAATAATAAAGCGAGCACTAGCTGCTAGGGACTTTAATTTAAAATATATATTAATTTTTATTTATTTCAGTTAGCTATAAATAACTAAAATATCTCATCTATTCAACAAATAAACAACAAGATTAAAATGCCATATAATTTTGGAACTTGTTTAAGTTTTTAACACAATTATTTCAATTGAAGTTAGTATAATTTCCTGAAGACCTTGAAGTTTTTTTGCTTTTAAAAGCAAGCATACTTAAAATGTTGGCCAAGTTAAAAAGCTAAAAGGCACAAATATGTGTGTGTATGAGTGTGTGTGTGTGTGTGTGTGTGTGTATGAGTGTGTGTATTTGTGTGTGTGTGTGTATAAGTGTGTGTGTGTGACAGACTACTTAACACACTGTTTACTTGGGCCATCCAATGGGAGGCGCGTCCGGTGCTTGCAAATTGTTGCCAAGCCAAATTTGATTGTCAAATGAGGGGGGCGTTGTCCAAAGGGGGGGGGGGGGTGGACAGGGGATTCAAACTAGGGGGCAAGCGTTGAGGCATACAAATAATACTGTTACTTAACATTTGAGTCGCAAACAACACACACAAACACACACACACACACACATAAACAGAGCTACTAACTTCTTTGCACACGCAAAACTAATGCCAAGAATAAGTTTAACAAATGTCTGTGTGTGTGTGTGTATGTGTATGTGTTTGTGTGTGTGTGTGTGTGGCAATAAATGTCTCCTGCGGCTAGTGGCAACAACGAAAAGTTGCTGCTTAAGTGATACAAAATGCAAATACACCAGCGACGAAGTCACATATGGAAACTGTATAGTTTGTTGAGTGGCAAGAGGCATGAGGCAAGTGGCAAGTGGCAAGGGATAGGCAAGGATAGGGGCATAAAAGTTACAGCAAGATAAGTGTGCACTTAAAAAAAAATAAAAAATACAAATGATTACTATTAAAAAATATTAAAATTATTATAAATTACTGCGTGCATAAACAAAATTACTAAATAATATAGCCTGTTTATTAAATACAATTTTTATAAAATAGAACACACATAACATTTCTATCAGCTCTAAATAGTTTTTTGATAAAATGTTAAATTCAGTTAGCATTTAAAAATATAACATATTAATTTTTTAAAAAATTT
Source organism: Hirtodrosophila alboralis (assembly GCA_035043045.1). NCBI lineage: Eukaryota > Metazoa > Arthropoda > Insecta > Diptera > Drosophilidae > Hirtodrosophila > Hirtodrosophila alboralis. Next base: position 817,083 of record JAWNNH010000563.1, on the reverse strand, counting down.
ACTTTTTTATAATTTACATTACTTATATTTTAAATAAAAAATGAAAAATATAAATTTAAAAAAAATATTTTTCTTTTTGGTTTTATTTTTGTTTTTTTTTTTTGTGCGATTCCCACCAGGCACCACTCATATACGGACAGTTTAAACAAAAATAAATTCAAATACAAAGGTTACTGAAGAGACTTGATTGGCAGCAACGAAATATGTAGTACTATCTAACCAGCCAACAAATTCCAAAAATATTTTCACAATTTGCATTAAATATATTTTAAATGAGAAACGATTCAACCCAATTAAAAATTAAAAAAAATTTTTTTTTTTTTATTTTCACTTATTTATTTATTTATTTATTTTTTTTTGTGCGTGTTTTATATTTGTATGGTGTTTTTGTGTGTAGAAGCTAAACATTATCATATTCCTCTGTTATATTATTATTATAATTCAAAAGCTCAGTTAAGGCGCCCGCCACTTTTGGCTTTAAAGTTTTTGTATTATTTTTTTCGGGGTTCGTTTTGAATCGAAATGATTCATCGGAAATACAAATTTAAAAAATCAAAAAAAAATTTTTTTATTTAAATTTTTTTTTTTTTTTTTTGTGTGTTTGTTGCTATACCCGATTCTCTTTGACTCTATATAAATCCAATATTCATACATAAATGCATCCAATTATTCATAATTATTTTTTTTAATAACAATATAATGCAAGTTGTTTTGTAGTTTTTTCAGGATTCGTCTTCAAACGTACCCCGGAAGCGTGTGTGTATGAGGGATCGGACACTAGCAAGCTAGGCCAACCCCCGACACATTGTATCATATGCCATTAAATAGCCTTAAAGATTAGAATTTACAAATGAGTCTATTGATGTAGTATATATTATTTAGGCTGCATTCAATGATGAATTTAATAGCTCATTGGACAAGGCATCCGCCCAAAGGAAATCAGCTCCCAGGTTCGATTCCCTGCAGCCAACTATCATATACACACTTTTTATTTTTATTTTTTCTAGAGTTGCCATAAAGTTTACTGAATAAACTTGCTTGGTAGCTGTTGAAATAGTTCTATCTAACTAGTCAAAAAATTTCTGTTTGGTTTTTTTTATTGTCAAGAAGCAGCTTTTATAATAGACTAAAACATGACATTTTTACTTAACATATAAAAAAAAACTACGCTACATCTTCAGAGTGAGCTAATATTTTATATTTTTTTTTTTCGGAAATCGCCTTGAATCGAGCCCGAGTTTTCTGTTTCAGAGAGCCAGCTAGGCCAACAAATGCCACATACAAAAAAAAAAAAAAAATAAAATAAATTAAAAGAAAAAAACTTATAAAAAATTTAAATTATTTATTTTATCAATTTTTAAAAATAAATCACATCGGAAATAAATCAAACCAACCTCTAAAAAAACACCCTTCATAAAGAAAATAAATAATCAAAATATTAGTTACTATGAAACTTGAATGATTTTTAGATTAATACATTTATATTTTAATTAAAGGTATTGTAGAAGTTTGTCTAGTAAATACAAACACAATGATTTTTTATACATTTTTGAATATATTTTAATATCTTTAAGCCATTTTGTAGAAACAAATCTTTCTCTATAAGCTAAGAGACTTTTGTTTCTTGACTTCCAAATACATGAATGTATGTAGTTTTTTTCTCACAGTGTAGTGAAGGACAAACCAATGCTAAGACATTGGGTGCAAAGTCACTTGACGAGCTTCCGGCTTAAGTTTATTTGCACAACTCTGCGACCCCTGGCCCTGGTCCCATCCCGGCTCCGGCATCATTCCTGATATCCACTCGTCGATTGTTGTCCTACAAGCTTCATGTTCTACCGCACCCTAAAGAAACCCATCATCAGCCACATTGAAGAACTTCACAGGGGCAACGTGCCACTTGCCACTTGCCACTTGCTACTTGCCACTTGCCACTTGCTGAGGCTGTAAAAGTGGCGTCCATGTGACTGATATGTGGCATTGGAATTTTAGCTTAAGATGAAATGTAAACACAACACAAACACAAGGCAGCATCAAGTTTTGTTTGCCAGCCACGCCTACGCTTTACGCCCAACTCCTCCAGTTCCACTTCCACTTCCACCTCCTCCTCCACCTCCATTGTCACATTGTTAAATTATGCGTGGAGCAGGCGGCGAAATTTGCTTTTCCTCATTTTGTTATTGTTTGTTATAGTTGTTGTTTTTTTTTTGTTGTTGTTGTTGCCGCCAGTTTGTCAGCTCGTAAAACGCAGCATCACAAAGAAAATGAACAACAACAAAAAAAACAAAAAAATGTATCAAAAACTCATCTGCATGACTGCAACTCCACCACTCTGCCCCCCCCTCGCTCAAGTACAGGCTCGTGAAGGTCCTCAAAGGTCCCGGTTCCGGTGCCGGTGCCGTTGCCGTTGCCGGTTCCGGCTCCGGTTCTGGTCACGTCACCAGAATTCGCATTTGTGTACGCCATGTGCTAAAAATGTTGTATAACATTCAATCGTAAACTCAAATAGATTTGCCCATATAACTATCGATCCTGATAATAGACAATTTAATACACTACTCTAACAATACATAACAAATATTTCCAAGCAGCTGTAAATTTGCCAACAGGCTCATTTAAAGGCCAAACAGATTGTCAACAGTTTGTAAAATCTTGTTTTAGCACATTTATTGCCAAAGCAATCTGCTTTAATGTGTTTTTTGAAAGCAACCAAGTATAGGAATAATTCAAGAAAATAGTTAATAATTGAAGAAAGTATAGAAATAATTAAAAAAAATAGCTAATAAATTAGTTAAAAGAATACTTAATTGCGAGAGTAAAGCCTGAGTTGAACTCAGAGCTTTCAAATGCTTTTAAGCTCTTATACAATTGAGATTAATCGAGCAGCCTAAAAAAACATAAATTTCTTAGACTGCAAGCATTTGATGACTAATGTAACTATGTATAAAAATTAAATGTTTTTTATATTTTTTATGGATTTAGAAAATCTTTTTTTATTTTTTTGTTGTGATTTTATTATTTAATCTTATTGTTTTTTTTAAAGAGCTTAAATTAAAGTTACCAAACTTATTATTGTTAAAAATCAAATTCTGATTACACAACAAAAACAACTTAATAAAAAAAATAAAAATAAGTAAGTTTGAATAAATTTGGTGTTGTTTTTTTTTTTAAGTATATACGGAACTCCAATAACCCCTTTGTAACCTTGACTATTAATAAAGCCCAGTTGGGCGCGCACAAAATTTAAAAAAAATTTTTTTATTTTTTTTTTTTTTATAGCGCATTTGTGTACAGTTTTAGTTTTTTCTATAATTTTTCGGGATTTAACTTGAATCGAAATTATTCATCGGGAAAAAATGAAAAAAATTAAAAATTTATTAATTTTTTTGTTTTTTTTTTTCTGGGTTTTTTTTTGTGTGTGTTTTTTGTTGTGGTATAAAAACCCGATTCTCTTTGACTCTATAAATCCAATGTCCCACAGTCTACACATTAATGCATCCAATTATTTATTTTTATATATTTTTTATTTTTAAATTATTATTATTATAATAATTATTATTAATTCAAGCTCAGCTCAGTTAGGCGGAGGAGGCGCCACACTTCTAAGCTGCTTTTAGTTGTTTTGTAGTTTTTTCGGGGTTCGTCTTATATCGAACCCCGAAGCGTGTGTGTATGAGGAATTGGACACTAGCAAGCTAGGCCAACCCCCGACACATTGTTCCACATGCCATTAAATAGCCTTAAAGATTAGAATTTACAAATGAGTCTATTGATCTAGTATCTATTATTTAGGCTTAATTCAATGATGAATTTAATAGCTCATTGGACAAGGCATCTGCCTAGAGAACGTCAGCTCTTAGGTTCGATTCCCAGCATACATCCCTTTTTTTTTTGCTAGCGTTGCCATAAAGTTTACTGAAGAGACTTGCTTGGCAGCTGTCGAAATAATCGTCCTATCTAACTTTTTTTTTAATTATTCTATTTTTTTTTAATTTAATTTTTTATTTACAGGTAATGTAAAAAATATTAATTCAATTAAAAATATATTAGAAAGTTTGTGAAAATTGCATTTGAAAAATATTCAATTTAATGTGCATGTGTTTGTGTGTTTGCAATTGGTTGCAATGCATGTATGTGTGTGAATAGATTAAAATACTCTCTCTCTCTCTCTCTTTCAATTTTTCGGTAACATAGATGAGTGCGACTGAAATAGCGATATTGCTTATGCACTCGCAGCTTTGGGTAGTTTGTATGTATGTGTTCTGCTACATATTTTCTTATAAGGGAAGGCGTAGCAACGCACGCCGTGTATGCTAGTATTATATAAGTTCATATTCGACTTTTGACATTCACAGTGATTCCATTAGCATTCTCATTTAATCTTTAGTTTGCATAAGGCTTTCAGCTCTTGCCCTCTAAGGATGTAGCTGAGTCTCTGCACTATTCTCTCGTTTATTTAACATTCTCATTCTATTGTTGTTCCAGTTGCCCGGGCAACCCATTAAAAGGTATATAGGGTCCCTCCTATCGTCGATTCACTTCATTTCTCCTACTCAAGGATGCCTCATTCGCATTCGCATTCGCATTCGCATTTTCATTCCCAATCCCCAATCCCATTCCCAGCTGTGGCCTCGCCTTGGTTTGCCTTGTATTTTCCCTCCCACACCACGTCAATTCAATACGTTTAAAAGTTCATTTGCTGTTTAGCTTGGTCATTATGTGCCTGCCCAGGACGATGTCTTTCCCCATCCCCTTCCCCTTCCCCTTCCCCGCCTCTCTGAGCCCTACTCCCTGCTGGCAGCCGCTTGTCAGGCCTCTCAGTCTTGTGCCTTTGTCGGTTTTGGCCATTAAATGGGCACTCAATGTGTTTGTCTAACTTGCCATTTGCGATGATAATAATGTCGTATGGCCGTTACATTGATGTTCCTTGGCTGGCCCGTTACGGCCGAACAAACGGACAAGCCAACAACCGGACGGAGCATTGTTGTAGCTACTCATTGTTGTTATACACTACAAAAAGGATCTCCGAATATTTTCTTTAAATTGTAATTCATTGAAAATCGTATAAACTTTCGTTAGTTAGACTATGCTTATTAAACATGGTTGGATTAGAAATATGTGAAAAAACCAGCTGAATTTAAGTATTATATGTTATAGAGAATAAGTTCTTAAATCTTAAGTTACTTGTTTGTTAATAACTCTTTTATTTCTTACAAATTCAATCAGTTGATCGCACAAGAGAACTAAGTTTTAAATTCAGAAAAGTTGAAGTTTATCTTTATTACATACTAGCTTACCCGGCGCGCGCTGCTACGCCTTCACTTCAAAAAAATAGAAACAACAAACAAACGAATAATGTTACTAACCCAACCAATCCACAAATAAATATAGATACTCAAATTCATTCAAACCGTAACAAAATTAAACATTTTTAAGGTAACTCCAACTCCGACCCAACCGACAAATTATGTTAATAGAATATTAAACATTTTTATTATGTAGTAACTCGTCACTATCGATTACAATTTAACATATGTATATATATAATATGAGCAATATTTTAAACACTCCAACGTCAACAGTGTGAAACAAGTAAATATGGTAAATAACATATCAAATCGAATAAAAAATTAAATAAAAAAAAATAATAAAAATAATTTAAAAAAAAAGTTAGATAGGACTATTTCGACAGCTGCCAAACAAGTCTCTTCAGTAAACTTTACTGCAACTCTAAAAAAAAAAAAATTTATGTATAGGCTGGGTATCGAACCTGGGGAGCGAACGTTCTTTGGGCGGATGCCTTGTCCAATGAGCTATTAAATTCATCATTGAATTAAGCCTAATTAATAGATACTACATCAACAGTCTCATTTGAAAATTCTAATCTTTAAGGTTATTTAATGGCATATGATACAATGTGTCGGGGGTTGGCCTAGCTTGCTAGTGTCCGATCCCTCATACACACACGCTTCGGGGTTTGATTGAAGACGAACCCCGAAAAAAATAATACAAAAACTTTTTAAAGCCAGAAGAAAAAGAGCTGAAATAAATAATAATAATAAAAAAAATAATAGAAAATAAACATAAATAATTGGATGGCATTATGGGACATTATATTTATAGAGTCAAAGAGAATCGGGTTAAACCAACATACAAAACTAAAACTATAAACAACACACACAAGAAAAAAACATACAAAAAAAAAAAAAAAAAATTAAAAACAATTTTTTTTTATATATTTTTTCCGATGAATCCCAAATATTTATAGGAAAAACTAAAAGTCAGAAGTGTGTTATAGCTAGCTGGCAGGCGTCCTCACTGGGCTAAATTAATTAATAAATAATAAAAAAGTTTCAGGAACTCGAGACACAAGCCCGGTGACAAACTCTTGCAAGGACGATCTCAAGCATGTGCGCCAACGCTTCTGTCTTATATCGACAAAGGTTGTATATAGCGGTTGATCGATAATTATAATTGACAATATTCAAATGCAATTGCGATAGTATTCTACAGTCGTTAAACGATCACATGCATGACGAGGTAGAGATTTCGATTAATATTTAGACCCGATAATTCTGAACACATAGACTGTTCACTTCATACTAAAAACATGGAATAATTAATTCTTTGCTCAGGAGTCCACCTAATCATTTTACTCTACTTCGGTTTACGTTTGGTTTGTTCATTGAAAAAAGGGTATTCAATATTCACCCATAACACATTAAACTCCCACCATCTTTTTATTGTTGTTTCTATTTCTGTTGTTGTTGTTGTTGTTGTTGTTGACTGCTGTCGATTGTTGTATTTTCAAATCGTTTGGCTTGGCGTTTTGATTTCGTTATCAGTTTTTATGTTTATAAGTGCGACAGGCGAACACACACACACACACACACACATATATACACACAAATATATTGCACATACGTGCTCAGGGTATGTGCATGTGTGTGTGTGTGCGTGTGTGTGTGTTGTCTGGGTTTTATTTGTGCGCTGTTTGGTCAATTGGAAAACATTTCGTAACAGACTTTTAGGCGCCCGCCTCAAAACATTTGCTCGACGGGCGGTCGCCAAAGTGACGACGATTCTTATTGTTGTTGTTGTTGTTATTGTTGTTGTTGTTGTTGTAGACAGTTGCTGCTGCTGCTGCTGCTGTCGGCATAATGGCGTCGTTATTATTTTGGCATTAAAAAGAATTAATACGCTTCAATGGACTCTCAACGTAAATAGATCGTTAGGCATCTTGCCAGCGGCAGCAACAACAACAACAACAATGGAAACAACCTCTAACTTGCCCCTCTTTTCACACTTCATTCCTATATTCTTTTATGCCCCTTTCTTCTCCCTCTTTTATGCCCCCATATCCTTTACTATTTGTTTGTATCCAGCTCTTTATCAATGCACGCTTTACTAGTTTTGTTGGCTTTTCACTTTGCTTTGTCACGCAATCGAGTTGAATTTTTTGGCACTTGATATGCAAAAAAAAAAAGCTAGAAAAAAAATGAGCACTCAGTGGGTATGCCTGCCTGCGAGATACCCTATAGTCAGGTGTAAAGTCTCGCAAAACTTGCCCACAGCTCAAGCTAGGGCAGAATTTGATGAAGAAATTTGATTTTTATTTAAATAACAAATTGATGTGACAAGAAAAAAAAAATTGATTTTTAAATATTATTTATATTTAAATATTTATGCACTTAACAATTCCTAAGATTTTCAACTTAAAGAACATACATATTCTGCAATATTATTAACAAACTTAGCAAATGTCGCCTAATTTGTATTTTCCAGGAACTGTAATTATTATTAGCTTAATTATGAAAAATGACAAACTAATTTTAATTAATTTTGAATCTCTTACAAAATATTGTTTAATTTGAAGTTTTACTTTACAGCTCAACCAATAATCATTATGTTTGAGCAAAAAATATAACACTCAAAAAAATCATGATTTTTCCTTAAAAATAAAACTGCTAAAAGCCGGATTTTTCCTCAAAAAAAAAAAAACATGAACTGTAATTTTGAGTATTTCATAGGGAGTTTGGGCAAAATTTATATTAATGTTTTATCTGTAAGCCAAGACAAATCTACAATTCTTAAATTTAAAAAGAAATTTTTTTAAATAAAAATTTCCTTAAAAAAATTATTTTTAAAATAACACTTTTTTTAAATTTTTATTATATAGTAACATTTTTTAAGAAATGTTAAATTAGTTATTTTTCATACTGAATGAATTTAATATTTATATATATGTATATATCTTATTCAGCAAGCCAAGACAAACGTCTACATTTCGTCTTTAAGACAAAATTTTTTTTTTAAATTAAATATTTCCAAAAACAACAAAATTTATAGGTTACAATTTTTTTTTTAATTTGTATTAAATTGTAATATTTTTTATCAAATATTAAATTCGTTATTTATTTTTTCTTCATACTGAATTTTATTATTACTATTATATATATTCTTATTCAGTTAGCTAAGGCGATGCATTAAAATCCATTTTTAAGTTTAAAAAAAATGTTGATTTTTTTTTTTGTTTTTTTTTTTAATATAAATGTTTATTTAAAAAAAATTTATAAATTTAAAATTTTTTCTTTTTTAATTTGTGTTCAATTGTAATAATATTCATGAAATACGTTATTTTTTTATTCTTCATTTTGAACATACAGAAATCAGCAGTCAGAAAACATCTTAGGAAAATTCCTAAAATTTCAATTTCAGTTTTGAATGGAAAATCAATTGAGAAACCAAACTATGATCGAAAAGCCATTCCGAATGAAAATCGCAATAATTTTGCCAAAGTTATGGATTTATGATGACAAATTTGATCAGAGTATTATATATATAAATTACACTATTAATTTAAATGTTTTAAATATAAAATAAAAGTATTTTTAGCTTGTTTATAAAGATACCGATTGGTAAGTTATAGAATAATATGTTTAAAGCATATTATTTGTGCACACAATGTTCATTGAATTAAATTCATTTAATTTATAAAAATTCTTGATAATTATATCTGAGATATTTATGTTATGTTACTGATATACTACTATAATATATATATAAATATATATATAAATGCATTTGTTAACTAGCATTTAACATTATCATTGTTAATTTGATTGTCATAAAAATGTGCATATAAAATTTGATATGAAATTCCATTGATATTCAGATATTCAAAATGATGTTGATTATTACAATACAAAAACCTAATGGGGTTGTATTTGCATTATATGGATTGAGAAACTTGTGGGCGGCTTTTGTCAGCAATATTGCAATTGCAATTTAAAATTTGCCATGCAGCATTTCAATTTGGTTGCACGTAAATATTTAGATAATTTTCAATGCTTCAACTGCAAATACAAACACACAGATACACGGATACACACACAAAGGCAAAGTGATGAGATACATAAATATCTGCAGTTGCTGTCACTGCATATTTACTCGTATCTTATAGATACAAAAACTACGCTTGTCAAGCTTATTTTCATTTTGTTATGGCAATTTCTTTAGAGCTGCCTTTTAACAATTACATATTTGCATTTTGCATTCAATTTTCCGCAAAATGCAATGTGTACAAGATATATCAGAACACACACAGAAACATTCTCATATTCATTCATACATATACGAAGTATTCATTGTTATTCAGTTGAATTGAGAAATTCTTTTGCTTTTCTAACAAAATTTCAAATTTGAAATTCCAACTTTCAAATACCAAATTCATTGCTAACACGCACAAACATATTTCACATTTGATTACTTCAGAATTTGCCAAATTGGCTTAACTTTGCTTTATGGCCAGCTTGTAATTACATTTATCATTGGCCAACATAATGATAGTTCTATTATTAAATTCATTGTATTGTTGATGGATTATGTAGACAATTTCTTAAAGACTTAATCAATTTGATATTTGGATTTTCAGCATATTGTGTGAGTATATGAATTTATATGTATATAAATGCTGGCTATTTAAAGGAATATTATTTTTAACAAAAATCACCTTGAAGAGTCTAATTTGAGTGCTTTGATGATTAAAAAGAAATTCATTTTTGTTCAATTTAAAAGAAGACTCAAAAATACGCCTCGCCATTTCCAAAAATGAGAATCAAAACTGAGTCGATTTTGATTAATAAAAAAAGGGTTAAAAAGGACTCATCAACAAGAGTCTTAGCTTAAATATTATTTTCTTCAAGCACAAGTATAATTTATGATCAGAAAGCGAACGCATTTATGATTTTGATAATCAGTTATAGGACTTAAAAAAATATTCGAATCTAATCAGAAATTTCATAAAATGCTGGCTATGTGTTATAGAAGATTAAAAGTCTTTCTTTATATAAGAATATCATTTATGATTAGAAAAATTTTTTCTTATATATATAATATATATTATTTTAAGCTAAAGTATTTGACTTGAAACTTAGGAAACAGTTTGATACGTACATTTTATTGCTTTGCTAATTTAAGCTAATTTAACTGACTATTAAACTAAGTTTAATTTAATTTAGGTTGTCTGCTTGCCGAAAATAAAAATCAAAAAATAAGTTACCGGAACAGTTTTCGAAATAATAGAAAAAAAAACTATATTTTTGACTTTTCAAAAAGTTAGCTTTGGTAAAGTAAAAATAATTCTTTTATATAATTTAATGATATTTAAGATTTTTATCTATTTAATGATATATTAAAATGGACTATCAAAATGCCATACAATATTTTTTTTATTAGATTATTTGTTTAGAAGTTATTGTGAATTGAAATAAAAATTTTACCTAACAATCCTTGTGAAATTTTTTTTTTTTTTTTGTAGCACTTAATTAAAATATGGCAACGAAGATCATTAATGTCTGGCTATTTTAGAAATTATTGAATTTGTAATATATGGCTTAAGAGAATTCCAGAGCATTATAAATTAATTTGCTGCTAATTTTGTGTGTAACATTTTTTTAAGAATATCCACAAGAATGTGTTTTGTAGATTTAATTTAATTTATGGCCTATAAAATTTAGAATGCAAAAATATTAGTTCATTTCTTTTAAAAAACAAAAGTTTATATAGGAATTTAATTTTTAAACGTTAAATATATATTAGTTTATTTTAATTACTCTTTAATAATACTATTAACACAGCAATAGAGTTTAGTATAATACAAATATTTTCTGCTAATTTAAGCTATTCGGGTACAATTTAAATCTTAAATTTGACATTTAAACAGTTTCAATTGGTTTTTAAGGTATATTAAAGAGTGTAACTTTAAGTAAATGCCATTTAATATTGTGAAAATTGCAATTTTCTTTTGGTTGCAACCAATTTTTTTTTTTTGTATTTTTTTTTTTAGAAATGTCAACCAATAAGCTGGCAACAGCAACAAAAGCAACTTTGGCAACATTTTTGCGCTTGTCAACAGTTTGAGTAGCAATTTTGGTTGCAAGTTTCTCTTCCCCCCCCTCCCCCTCTTAAACCGCTTACACATTGCCACACCCATCATTATATAGATGCCATGCATGTGGCACTTTATTTTTTATTTTGAGAAATGCGTTGCCAACCAACTGATTGCTACTCCAGTTGCAACAGTTGCTGTTGTTGTTGTTGCTGTGGCTGCTTGGCATTTTGCATGAAATGCGTTTGATGAATTGCAACAACAACAACAAGTTGCCACACAACCTGCAACAGCTTCTGGCCGCTGAATGAGGGTTGCAAAGCTGGCAGTGATTACCATTACCCAACTGCTGTTGTCCGGATTCGTGTTTTTGTTCCGGGTTTGGGTCTACGCTTCAGTTGTTGCTTGTTTCCTTTTTTCAAATCATAAATTTTGTTGCAACAACAACAGCAACAACAACAGCAGCAACAAAACCGCTTTGCATTTTGTTGTGGCTGTTGAAAAATGTTCAAAAGAGCCACACAGAATCCCAGGCTAATGAACACGATACACACACACAAACACACAGAATTACAAATATACACTGGGAGAAAAATAGAAGTGAAAAAGTTAACAAAGAAAAAAATAAAATTAGTTAAACTAAATAAAAATTTCAACAAATAAATTAAAGCTTCCAAAAAAGACGAATTTTATGTATGTTCGATTTAAAAAAACAAATAAAATAATGAATTTTCAAATAAAATATAGTTAAAGTTCTATAAAAATAAATTAATCAAGTTATATAATTTCTAGAAAATTTAAACGAATGTTTTACTTAAAATGTTCATTAAAATTCTATAAAAAATATTTTAGATAATTTACAATTTGCAGAAAATTTGAATGAATGTTTTACTTCAAAAGTAGAATTATTTATAAGTAGAATTTCTTATTATTCTTTTTATGAATTTTTATTATTTTATTTCATAAACTAAAATTTAATTGATATTAATAAAAAATATATAGATTGCTTTAGCTTATAATGCTACATAATAGAATATATTTTCTTGGTTTCTCATCGATAGCTTAAATATCGTATATAATATATTTAATCAAAATGCAAAAAAAATTTATATATATATAAATATTTTTTCAGTTGGGAAAAATTTTTTTGGAAAAACTTTTCGGAAAAGTCGCAGCCGCCCTAACAGATCTACTCACTGTTAACGTATACAGCACTGTTAAGGTATACAGCACTGTTAACGTATACTGCACTTTTACAAAAATCAAAGTAGGCATTTTTTTTTTCAAATTAAATACGAAAATCACAATAGACAGTATTTTTTAAATAAATACGAATTAGTATATTTAAAATTTAAAATTTATTTTAATAATTTATATGGCGGAAGAACGTTTGCCGGGTCAACTAGAATATGATTAGCTAGTTTTTTTTATTTTTTCTAAGGAGGGTGTAGCAACGCACGCTGCGTACACAAATAAATTAAATATATATATATATAATATCAAATAGCAAAGTAAATATACTATTGTTTTCAGTGTATGTACATACAGTAAGGGTTGTGGGTGTATGTGCACAGTTTATGGCCCGTACACCACTCAGTGCATTTGGCAATTATGAAATGTATGTATGTGTGTGTGTGTGTGTGTGTGGGTGTGTGTGTGTGTGGGTGTGTGTGTGCATCAAATTTAGAGCAAGCGTAAAATTTGCAATTAAATACCAAAGTACCATGAAATGCCACGCCCACTAAGGCAACCAAAACATGTATATGTATATGTATATGTATGTATGTATGTATATAAATACATATATGTAAGTAGAAAGGGATAACAACAGGACTAGAAAATGTATGTAGAATGGCAAGAAGAACAGGACTCTATAAATGAGGTCACAATCCTCTTCAACGTTTTGTGCGTTGTGACATTTCTGGGTGCAACAGTAGCAGCAACAGCAACAACAACAACAACAACAACAACAACAGCAACAACAACAACAACAACAACAATAATCCCAAACTGTGGCAAAAAAAAAAACACACAAAACAAAAAAAATAAAACGAAAAACAAAACAAAAAAAAATGTAGCTGTTCACATTGCGTATACGCCACGTTGGACAGGACGCAATAATGACACGAAATGCATTAAAACCAACAACAACACAAAAAAAAATATGTACACAAATCCCGACTACCATATGCTCTATTTGCTTTGTCGAGAAACATAAGAGAGCTAGAATAAAAAAAAAAAAATCAAACACTCTTTTAAGCCCTGTATATAAATACATATTTATATATATAATATTATATTTTTATATTTATATTTTTATATTTATTATTTCAAGAAGTTTAGTTATAGATCCTATACTATAAATGCTAACTATAGCTGTGAAGCCGTCGAAGTTATAGTTTTTCTTTTTTTTTTCAGTTATATTGAATAAAGCTTTTAACAATGTCTTCAGTAAAGTTTACTACAGGCCGATATTTTGTCATAAATACAATTTTTTTTAATTTAATGTAACAATAACAATTTATTTTGCAATAGCATGTAATCATACAAATTGATTATAGTTTATTGAGTAACAAATTTTGATGTTCGGTATTTGGAAAATTTTTTCGATTTTCTTAATCTCAATACTCAAGATTTTTTTTTATTTTTACAGACTACCATTAAAATTTAAAGCTCGATTAAAATCAGCTAATTCAAAGTTGATTTGAGAGTTGAAAAACAGTTTTTCTAAAATAAGAAGACGTTTCAACCGCAGATGAAAAGACTTATTCAGAAGAAAAGGATTTTGAACAAAATAGTTTTGGTCTAAATATTCAGTTAGAAGAAGAAATGACATATTGTTTACAAAATATTTTTTGTTAAAAAAGAATTAAAATTCTTCATTAGCTTAACTAAAGGTCATGCAAAATTTCAAGTGTTTTGCTTTATATTTGGATTTTATATCGAAATATTTAACATTTTTTCCCACAGTCGAATGGGGAGGGGTGAATAAAAATTTGGTCAAATTTAAAAAAAAAAAAAATACAAAATTCTACATTAATCCAGCTAAAGTTTGTGCGAAATTTCAAGTGTTTAACTTTATATTTAAAGATTAAATCAAGCTTCTTCCCCATAGTGCAAAGGTGAAATCCTTAACACAAGTATAGGAATGTTGAATTAAATTTTCTTCAAATGTAGAAAATGCCAAGATTAAGAAAATATTTATTTAAATTTTTTAACTCTAACAATCATACAAACAGCAAAAGAAATATAAACGAATTATAAAAAATATTAATGTGAGAAATATTTTTTTTTTCCCATAGTACTTTAGCTAACAAATTGTTGAAGCTATACGGGGTTATTGCCTTGGCTTATTTGATAGGTTTTATTTTAGTCTCGTAATATGTTAGTACCCGAAACATACAAAAATTAATATTAAAATCAAAATGATGGTAATTAAACAAAAGAGACCAACACGGCTTAAAGCCACATTTGCAGCTACCTAAAACTTATTTAATAAATATTTAAATATATATATTTATGAACAAAAAACCTTATAAACAATTTTCACATTTTAAAAACAGAGTATAGAAATGGAACAAAAGCAACAGCAACAACAATAACAACAACAAACCGAGGGGACGAGGGGACAAGAAACTGACAGAAGGTTTCGATTATATAAGACCAAATGGGCGGATATGGGAATCAGTTTTGGTTGGATTCATTGGACAGGAATGGTGGAATGGGGGCGTGGCTGTTAAACGTAAAGCTGGTGCAGTGACACTGTCATCCGTATCCGTTACATTGACCCCGCCAAGCGGACAATAACAGCAGCGAAATAAGTAGGAGGTAGATGAAGATATGGGGAGGCAGGAGGCGGAGTTGGCTTGGTGAAGTTGGTTAAAGATTCACAACATGACAAATGATAAATGGGCTAAAAGGATACGCACTGCGCCAACCCAGGACATGAAAAACTCAGTTCCAGATTTCACATATCAAATATTTTAAAAGCTG
The DNA here is from genome assembly GCA_035043045.1 of Hirtodrosophila alboralis. Taxonomy (NCBI): domain Eukaryota; kingdom Metazoa; phylum Arthropoda; class Insecta; order Diptera; family Drosophilidae; genus Hirtodrosophila; species Hirtodrosophila alboralis. The sequence goes on along the minus strand of JAWNNH010000563.1, from coordinate 801,701 downwards.
AAAAAAAGTATTTGGAATTTTATGTGCATTATGTCATTTGTTCAGCAATATAAAGAAATATATTAAGATTTTTATTCCCATGCATTGCAATGGTTAAGTAATTTAATATTTAAAATGAACTTAAATTAATTCAGATAAATCGATTAAAATAGGATATCAAAGGTTGTAAAACTCTAAACATAATTATTTTAATATTTAATTATGTATATTCTATATATATAAGTCTGTTCAGCCTGATTGACTGACTGACTAACTGTCTAATTGCCGACTTACGAGCAGGCCAAATGATAGAAGCTACAAGCCTAAAATTTTTACTATAGCTTTCTATTATATCGTAGTTTGGTACTCTGAAAAATTTTTATTAAAAATATATCCGGAAGTGGGTGAAAAATGCATTTGAAAATTTTATGAAAATCTTAGCAAACGTAGGCTAAAATTACAGTGACATTGTAGTTGATTTTTTTATTTTTTTTATTTAGCGGGAGCGTAGCAACGCGCGCCGGAAGAGCTAGTAGCTTATAAGGATGTAAAAGTGCAATAATATTGTTAATATTAATATTGACTACTTTACTAAATACATAATTTGTTTTTCTACATAAAAAGTATTTTAAACTTTACATATTTTTATTGATCTATCAATATCACACAGTTAACAATCACTACAACAAAATACAACTTAAACTAATATTTATAAGAAATTATTTATTATCGCAATAGTTTTTGCAAATCTCAAAACAATATTTGCATTTCCGAAAACCAATTAAATGATAAAACTTTTTTTTCAACTATATTTCCAAGCATTTTAATTCATTTATATGCATGTGGCATACACAGATTTAACTATATTTCATTTTATCTTATATCGATTATAAACATATATAGCTTTGCCAATGTTTAAATCAAAACAGTTGTCATATTCTCAAAAAAAAAAGGAAATTGTTAAAAAAAAAAGGAATTCAAAATGCAACGCCCACAATTCACATGCATGGTCGCAAAATTAATTAATTCAAACAATTCAAACAATTTGCGCATTAAAACTCCAATGGACAGCAAATCAAATTGAAATGCCAATGGTTCGTTCCATTTGCTTTTAGTATCCGCATTCGCATATCCGCATAACCGCCTATCCGCATCCGCAAAAACCCATATCTATCTGTGTGTGTGTGTGTCCATTTCGATGAATCTCTCGGCATGAATTTAATTTTGATTTTTATTTGGCTTTTTATTCGGTTTTTAAACGTCGAACGATTTAATTGAATTGCACGCGACCCGACTACGGCTAGTACCTCCGCCTCCCCCGCTGGTACCGATTGCTGGTACCGATTCCGGCCCGGATGTGATTATGCAAAGTGACGCCTCCCCCCAGTATATATATGTGAGGAGTGGGATGCTAATTTTAACGCTCTTTCCCCCTCTCTCTTTCTGTCCGGTCAAAACAACAGAATGACCAAGAAGAATTGAAGAATCAGAGAAGTGTAGGGGTAGCCCAGAGATGGGTTTTGCCTTTTACATGTTTGTTGCAAATTGAACAAGCGCATATAAGTTTTGGAGCATGTGGCATGCAACATGCAGACATGACTTTGACTTAAAACCCATTTCATTCCACTCAACTTCACCTTCAGCTGGGCAAACATATATTGAATATTGTTTGTCTATTTGTCTGTCTGTCTATTTGTCTGTCTGTCTGTCTGTCTAACTGTCCATCTGGCATTGCATCTTTCAAGTCATTGGCCCACTCGACAGTCGAGACAAGTGCACAATGTGAAGCTCTTCAGGCTCTTCAGGGTGCCGCAAATTTCAAGCTCCATTTCAGGGCAGTCAGGAGGCATTTCCATCTCAATTTGAAAGCACTTCGCTTCTCCTCTATTTGATTTGCTCAATTAAAAACCATACACTTAAGTGTCAGCTCCTGGGCATCTTAAGGTTTCATTTTATTATAAAAACAAATATATTGTACATAAATATAAGTATATATTATATACATATCTAAATTTGTTTTCATTTAATCAATTACAATTTTAATACAGTTTTAGAAATTGTTAAATCAAGCAAAAATTTAATGTACATATAACGTTTATAATTCGTTTAAATTTCTTTTGCTGTTTGTATGATTGTTAGAGTTAAAAATTTTAAATAAATATTTGCTTAATCTTGGCACTTTCTACATTTGAAGAAAATTTAATCCAACATCCAACAGCTTGATTTTTTGACTTGAACTCTAAATATAAAGTTAAACACTTGAAATTTTGCACGAACTTTAGCTGGATTAATGTAGAATTTTGTATTTTTTTTTTTTTTAAATTGGACCATAATTTTATTCACCCCTCCCCATTCGACTGTGGGAGAAAATGTTAAATATTTCGATAAAAAATCTAAAAAAAAAGCTAATGAAGAATTATGAAGCTGTTTTTTTTTTTGCAAAGAATAATTTTTTCAACAATTTGTTATTTCACTTACCTCATCCAAATATTAAGCCTAATTGCCTTTATTTTTTTCTTCTAACTGATTATCCAGACCAAAACTAATTTATTCGTCATCCTCTTATTTAAAATAAATCTTTTTATCTGCGTTAGAAAATCATCTTAAAATCTTAGAAAAACTGTTATTCATTTCTCGAAACAAAAAAAAAACAAAAAAAGTATCAGCCTAATTTAATTGAGCTTTAAATATTAATGGTGGTCCTTAAAAATTAAAAAAAAATACTTTTTATTCGATCTTGACTATTTAGATTTAGAAAATTAAAAAATTTGTCAAAATACCGATCATTAAAAATAATTGCATTTATGCCCAAATATTGGACTTTTTCCAATAGTAAAAAAAAAAAAAAATTCAATAGTGCTCTGTAGAAAATATTTGTTCTTTAGTATCGCATAGATAGATTCATGTCTTTTTCTACACTTTTTATATAAAAAAAAAAGTCTGCTTTAGTATATAAATAATAAATATAATTAATTTTCTATATAAATTAATTGGAAATTTTAATTAAAATAATGAAATTTTTTATTTAAACATTTTTTATTTTTTTTATTTTAGGGTTCGATCCAAGAACATAAATTCGAGATTTTGATAGTGTTAATTTACGATAACGCTGGTATTGTGGCCCAAATAAATTGGGTGATTGTTTTTTTTTATTGAAAAACTAAGTAAATTATATAGGTGGTCGCCACAGAGATTTTCACATTAAATATCGCTTTTCAAATCAGAGAATATATTTGGAACATTGTTGGAAGTAGGTCATCCCAATTGGGAGGTGGTAAAACTCTATCCATTTATATCTTCTCAGGAGGCAATCACGAAAATTAATCTAGAACAGGCCCATCTTCTAAAAGTAACCATCCCACCTTTTGTCAAATATCTGTTAGGCCATTTGAATTTAAGAAAATTATTGTTAAAATTATTTGAAAATAAATGTTTGTTAATTAAAACAAACAAAACGTGCACGTTGAAATAAAATATGTTAGCTTAAATATATACTAAGCAAAAAGGTAAATATCTACTTATATAATTTGTGATTTATATTTGTACTATGCACATTGTATATTTTATTATTCTGAATTGTTAAATTTATCATATTTATTTTTTCTAATTCCTTGCATTATTGATATGCTGTTGCAAATACAAAAAAACACGAATTTGAAGTTAAGTAAATTCACATATAAATGAATGATTTATGCAAGTATGAATTTATCTGCAAGTTTGCAAATTTATATTTTTTTTAAATGTTTGTTTAGTGAATTTTTATATGTAAATAATAATATCAATATTCAATATAAACAACGAATATTTGCGCAAAAGATGTTTCACTTTATATTAAAGATTTGCCACTCTAAAAAAGATTTGAAGACAGGGTTAAATGTGGGTGTAGAAGAGTACCCATAGATTTCCAAATATAATGACATCGATAGAGCTTTAGAAATTCGACAATAATATTCACTGCACGGTATTTTAACTATTTACTTTTTTTTGATAAGTAATTTAAGATTTTATAGATTAGTGTTGCTGTCCATCCTTTTCACTTAAATTGCAGAAATTAATAAAATATATTGACAAAAAAAAATGTTTCAAAATATGCCAAAATATTTGTAATTTTCTTAATACCAAGACCGTTGCTCATATTTAATTAATGGCTTTATTTACACAGTCGTTCTGTTATAAAAACGTTTTTGTCAACATTAATACTTTGCTTTAAAATATATTATATTCAATTACGAACGATTTGAATATAATTCCAGCTTTTATTCTCTTTAAAAAATATTTCGTTAAATTGTAACAATATTTTGTGGCCAAACATAGCATTTGTTTATTTAATTCATTTTCTGCACTTAATTCAAATATTTGCTTAAAAAATTAGAAAAACTACACAGATCTTATAACCTACCTTAAACTGGTTGTGAATTACACAAAGAAGAGCACAAATGTACAAAAAGTACCATGTACCATAAGATTATAACATTTTTAATAAAATTTAAGCTAGTATTTTTCTTTTATGATGAAATTAAACTGGTTTTCGTATTCTTAAAGTAGAAATTGAGACCCTGAGCTATTTTTTAATAACGCACCAATTATATAAAAATAAAATCGATTTTTTTCTTTTCAACAATTTCGTACATATTTTGGTAATTAAAGCTTTGTTTAAATTGTGTTAATTGTTGCCACTTTAATATGATTGCAACAAATGCTATTTGCCATGATTTCAATGCAATATCTATGACGCAGTTTCAAAATTATAGGGAGTTTAACTATAGCATTAAAAATGCATTATATAATTGTTATCAATTAGGCGTCAAGCAGCGCATAAATTATACAAATGTTGCACCAATCAATCAATATAAAATTGCAACAAAAATAATGTAAATTGGAAAATTTAATTTATGGTTTTTGTTTAGGCGGCATTTGGCGTAAAATCACCAAAATTTTTGAAAGCAATTTTTGGATTTATTGTTCTTGTTGTCAATTGGTGATTTTAATGCACTTTTATACCCTGTTCCTGGTGAATAAAATGGTGTTTAGAGGGTTGTGTGCAGTAACCATCATATTTAATTAAAATGCGTGTTAACATAGAAAAATTTAAAAAAAAAATATTTTTTTCATTAGAAACCCTAGGCTTAGCAAAAAAAAAAATTATTTCAGCGGTACTGAAACTTATTAAAAAAAACACGCTAGTGCCTCGAAAACGTTTTTTGGCCATAACGCCATATTTTGTAGGTTTTCTGAAAATATTAAGCATGCAGTTATATTATTCTCGAGTAGAACTACAACATTATTCCTCATAGAAAAATAGTTGCATAGTGTAATCGGAACTTTTCAAGAAACTTATTTTTCAAATTTCTAAATCTGTTGCGAACTCTCATAACTGAAAAGTTTGCCAAAACTAAACCGATTTCATTGCTATATGTTTTTTCGTCACAATTTCATCAATTAATTAATTTGGTATTTAAATATTATTTAATTTTTACGCTGCTTGTCTTAAGGTCAAGTAAATAAGACAAAAAAAAAAATTAAAAAAAAATATATTTTCAAAGAAAATTTCCCAACTCAATTTATGAATACCATGATAATTTTTCGCCTCCATAGAAAATGCTTTTCATTGTTATTGAATTGCAATCAGAACAAAAAAACAGAATATTTCGCAATCGGGAGTTACCGACTGCAGCATTCTTCTCACTTGTTTGATTAATGCAACTGCATTGACTGGGAGTTGAAGGGATGCAACTGGGGGGTTTTGGGTTAAGGTTGGGTAATATTGGATTTAGGGCGGTTGCATTTTATATATATATTGTATAAGGGTAGATGCGGGGAATTTGTTCATGATTGAATGCACAAATTGCTGAATCCTGACCAAATGTCAATTTCATTTCGTGGCGTGTCACAAAATTGCGCTCCAAAAATGTCAATGCAAAATTGCGATGAACTATCGTGTTGTACAATTGTACTATATATATATATATGTACATATGTATGTATCTATGAATATATATGCCTGTGTGTGTGTAGGCTGTGTGTGTAGGCTGTGTGTGTGCGTTAATTTGATTTTAATTATGTAACACTGCTCCGGACTCTGGCTGTTCCTGATGTTGCTTTGACTCGTTTGCCTGTTTGCGGTTAATCAACAGCCCGTGGCATTAATATTTTGATTGCCACTGGCCGCAGCCTAGAGGAATTTCAGAGGGAGTGTGCGGAGTGGGGTGGTGTTGGGCGGGGGGCTAACGACTAAATGTTGCTTGGCATGTGGCAGCCACAAAAATTGACAATTAAAAATAATTTGAAATGCAGACGCCAAAAACGGGGCGACAATAAAACGTAGCGTTGTCAGCGCATTTCATTAAAATTTCAAGTTAACTGACACACACAACACACAACACACACACATCACATAGCAACCAAACACCCAATACACACACACACACACACATATAGAGTTAACTCGCAGCGACATCAATTTAAAACAAGAAAGAAACATTTAACTTTTTCATGCTAAAGTCTAAATACGTTTTCCAGCAGGGTATTCCATTAAAAAAAAAACAAAAAAAAAATAAAAATAAAAGCAACTTTCAATTCCTTTAATTTCTTTTTTTTTAAACATGAAAGAAAATGATTTTTCATACAAAAAAAAAAAATAAAAAAAAAAAATAATAATAATAATTCAACTTTCAATTCTTTCCACGATGTCGCTTCGAGCTGCTGGATCAGAAGATTTACAATTTACGCAAGACTATGGGTTATTAGGTGCCCAAGGAAAAAAAAAAAAACTCGGATGATAGTAAAGAATAACGCAATTTTAATGAAGCTGAGCCACTTTCAGATATTGAGATTATTGAGATAGAAACGCTTCTCTCGCAGGGATGCACTGCATGGACAAGGAAAGACTTTCATCAGTTAATCCATGCGATCGAGATATCGGAAACATTACCAAGGATGTGAAGAGTAAGACGACCGACGAGGTCATTAAATACAATGTGATATTCTGCAAGTGTTCTACCGAAATAAACGGCATTAAGAACATCATGAAACTGTTCAAAACTCAGCAATGCTTGTCCATGAAAATGGATCTCAATCAGACTTCATCACGCTCCCACTCACACCTTGAGGAACGGCGTATAGAATCTAAGTCAGCACCCACAATTAACAGAAACTAGGTAACGCAACCCGCAGCACCGTTATGTTCCAATATTTGGCGAGCCGAACGTGTGACGTCATAATAGACAAAAAATGTATGGCAAACAGGGACTTATTTTTGGTTAATCGTCCGCTGTTGCTGATTGGGTTACCTGATTTGAATATTTCTATTGACATAATGTAGGAAAATGCCAAGCGTATCTAATGACATATTTTTATACTATACATCTCATATACATATATTCAGCAAAAGCTTGACAAAAGTAAAAAAATGTTGCCAAATTTGTATCATGTATGAAAAGTATCTAAATTTTTGAAGTATGTTTATGAAACTGAGCACAGATATATTTTGTATTTTAAGATAGTACATCCCTTAAAATATGGTTCAGATTGGATAAATATATCATATAGCTTTGTTTTTAATCTGAGTTGTTTGAAAAACTTTTTTGTTTATCAAGATATCTTAATCTAACTCTCTATATCCTGGTATGGGCTGAACACATACTGCAAATTACACAAACAGGAGACGAAGGCTCACACTACCTATGTTATAGAATATAGAATATGAATGAAACAAGAGCACATCAAAATATACCGAAATTGAGGATCATTTTCAACACTGTACTATAAGAAGCCGAGCTCCCTCGTTGAACTCAAAATTGTGTTAACTAGTGTAACAGTTCTTTTCGTTCCCTGGCATAATTAGTAAAAGTTAAAGCACAGCAATGAGCACAACTACAAAAAAAAACGGAGTTGGGTTAGTTTGACGGGACAGGTGTGTGGATTGCTGCTGTTAAATGGGAGCAACACCTGGCCACCCTGCAATTAAAAGAAGCACAAGGAAAAAAAAAGTGGCAACCAGACGGTGTCACGGGGTGTCCTGTGGGTGTCATGTAAGTGTCGCCTGTCACTGAAACTTAAAAATGTGCAGCTAAACTGTTACATTGCATAGACAAGTTGCCACAGGAAACCATCCAGACAAGCTCTTCTAAAGGCAACCCGAACAGCATCCTGAAACCCCGCCTCCTTTCAACACCCTGTAACACCCCTTAACACCCTTTATCGTACTATCCTAAATTCCGCATCTCTGTGCCACACTTTCAGTTGCTAAGAGCTAAAAGCTTGTTCCCGTGGCATTCAACGTTTCGCCTATTTTTGTTGACGCTGCGTCCTTGTGGCACTTTTGCTGTTTATGGACAAACGAGCTCAGCAACAGCAGCAGCACCCTGTAACCAACAACTGCCCAAACCCTTGCCACCCACCCTGTATTGTAGTAGCTATCAGCTACATGCTCGGCCAGCTTTATGGGCCTTTAAGCGTGCGGACCAAGCCGCTTAACTGGGGTTTTAAGGGCTTGTTAATTTTATTGATACCCCATGCCAATCGAATGTCATCAGAGAAAGCGAAAGGGGGAGGGGGTTGCTCGGGGTATGATATGGTTGCCACAAGTGGAGCAAGTGGTGCATCGTCACTTGACGTTGACATGCCGGACACATGTTGCGGCATAGCTCACACTCTCCACCCTAAGGATATACTCGTGTATGCTTTAGCAGGACATTTGTGGGTGTCCTGCAATTCATTCGCCATTGCATGCTCCTCAAATAACGCTTCAAAGCGTATTGTGCTAAAGTCAAAAGCTGCACAAATCGAGTTTATGATCCTTAACCTTTCTAAGAGGACCTTCTTAAATAGGTTTCTCCAAAATTAGACATGAGCTGTTATGAATTAGCTTTGACTGGCTTATTGAATTGATAATCGGCTTTAAAATTGTCATAATTCAGTTAAATCTATTCTAAAATAAGCTGAAGATTTTAGTCTGGACTATCGAAAGACACAATAAATTTCATCTCCGTAATTTTAAAAACAAAAATTAGGTCTTCATAATTTTTTAAAAAAATTTTTTTTTTAATAATCACAAATAAGAAATATCTCTCATATTTATTTTAATATTCTGAAATAAAAGTTATTCTGTAATTTTAATTTAAAAATTAAAATTGATTTTCAATATATTTTAAGCCACATTAAAATAATATTTCTCTATATGCAATCTATGGGTCTGTATCTATATATTCACATAATTATTTTTATACAACAAACTAGTATCTATTTTTTATTGGGTTAAACGATTTTAAACTGATTTATTGACTTAATAATTTATTATTTACAGAATATAAAGTAATAGCTCTTTCGGCGTGCGTTGCCACGCTCCTGCCCAAACAAAAAAAATTTAATTTTATTCTACAATATCACTGTGATTGTAGCCTACTGTACTACCATGTATGCTCAGCTGAGATTTTCATGCGATTTTCAAATGCATTTTTTACACAATTCCCGAAATATTTGAAACAAAATTTTTTCAGAGTGCCAACCTATGATATAATAGGAAGCTATATTAAAAATTACAGATTTCTAGTTTTTATCGTTTGGCCTGCTCGTAAATTCCAGTCAGTCAGGTTGAACATTGTTATTTATATGGATAAGTCTACTTTTGCTTGAAAGATTATTTCAATTAAAAAAAAACTATATACAAACCTTATCTCTAGAACACGCATACTTACCACAAATTAAAAAAATCCTTTACCCATATAGTTAAAAATACATTTTGTAATATTGAATTTTATTTTATTCTTTATTCCAATCGCAGGTTGACTTTATGTCATGCTTGCTTAGTAGCCTTACATAGTTTCCATTTATTTTTTTTTTTTTTTAATGTTGTTCAGCTTTTACTGTTCCATTCTGCGCTCAATATTATCATTCTTGTATTTGTTTTTTATGTTTTTTATTTTCTGTTTTCTGTTTTTTCTTTGGCTATATCTTGGCTATATATTTTGGCATACCTTACATACACACATATATCAATTATCAATTTAATCGTAACTTAAGTTAAATAACAATCACATTTACTTATTCTGTTTTTTTTTTCTCATTTCACTTTCACTTTCATTTTATTTATTTTATTATTATTATGGTTTGGCTTTTATTAAAAAAAAAGTTGTAATTGTATGTGTTTGCCTAAAATTTAGTTCTATTTAAGAATATATATATATATATATGTAGATATATATATATATGTATATATATTAATTATCAATAATTTTTCTTTTTAAGTGCCTCCACAAACAAATTGTCAATAAAACAATTGGAAACAATCGAATCAACATTATTTTTTTTGCTTACACAAGAAAAAAAACTTCAAGAAAACTTAAATATCATTTCGTTCGTTCGTTCTGTCGTTCAGCCGATCTTAATCCGATCTAAGCGTTCTACATATACTATAACTTGCTATATCCTTTGGGTATTGCATAGAATTCTCTACTTCTATATAAAATACGCGCCACTTGCAGTGCACGTCGCATTTTCTTTCATTTTTTTTTGATTTATTTATTTTTAATTTTTAGATTTTTATATTTTTCTTGGATTCAATACTTTGGGAATCATTTTTTTATATTTTTTTATTATTAATAAATATTTCACTTTACGTCTAATTATTTTAAGAAATCTTTTCATTTTTTTTTCTCTTCTATGTTGGGCAAATATTTGGATTTGACTTTTATATAAGTATCTGTGTTGACTTTTCATATTATTACCAATTTTATTTAGCTTAGTTACAAGTACATTCATATATAGTTTATATATTTTTTATTCTGAATTTGAAGTCCTCTTTCTTGTAGTGTGCAGTTGTGTGTTTTTATTTTTTTTTTGTTTTCTTACCAAAAAGAAACTATTTACTAGTCGCTAATTGTTGTTAAAAGATTACACAAGTAAAGTTCATATATTCGTATATAAGTAGTACTTAATATTGTTCTTGTAAATTGTGTAATTGTTTTTTTTTGTTTTTTTTGTAAAAAATGTAAATTTCGGCACATTTGATTTCTTGTCAAAAAAAAAAAAAAAAAAAAATTAAAATTATATTGTGAAAATCTGGAATCTAAAAGTAAATCGGAGTTATATAGTCGCGTTGTTTAACGACCAGTAAATGCGCTGTGCTCCGCTTTTGAATTTAGTATATATTTTAAGGTGGTAATAGAGTTTTGGATTGTATATGAATTACTTAGACGACTCGATTTAATACTCTATCAAATTTGATAACTGTCATCCGAGTTATTTGCTTCTAATAACAATACAAATTCTAAATTATATTTAAAATGGCAAAAAGTTAATAGATCAAATTATTTTTTTTTTTTGTAATTGTTGCAGTTTGTTGCTGTATTTTTGGGGAAGGTTTTTTGTTATTTGGCTTATTTGTAGTTCGTTATGTAGATAGACATTGAATGCTGAAACCCACTTTTGGGGCCAGCCGCAAATAGACAAACAATTAATTATGTTTTTGTTTTTGTTTTTTTTTGTATTAATCGCATTTGAAATGTTTCATAATTATTATAATTCATTTATATTTATTTGACTTTTTTTTGGTGATTTTTTTTTAAATGTTTTTTTTTTATCAATATTTGGAAAATCAACAAACAGTTAAGTGGAAAATTGAAATTCTTTTGTTTTCATTTCATATCATTATCATTATGTTATTACAATTACTATAATTATTATTCAATGTGTTGGGTATTTAATTTATGCCTTCTATATCGCTTAGCCTAGCTTCATGGGATATTTAAAAAAAAAAAAATCCTTTGATCGTTCTCTTAATAAATATTATATTAGTAGTACATATATAGTATATGGTTATATCAATATCTTAAAATGTGTGTGTGTTCCGAATTGCCTGCTTACCGATCTTAACTGCCATTGACATCGACAGCCAATGGCTGGTTAACGCCATGGATGCCATTGCTGAGACTGCCACCGCATAAGGACGATGGAGGACCTCCCGATGACGCTGGCGATGCGGGCGGAGATGCGGGCGGCGTCAGTGTTGATGGCTCCTCATCGGTTTTGCCATTGGTTGCCATTGGTGGTGATGATGGTGGTGGGTATGCTGCGATGGATACACTAACATTGGGCATCCTGCCATTGCCCAGCATTATGACAGGCTTTGGCTCGCATTTCGGTTCAATCTGTTGCTCTTTTTCCTCTACTTTCTCCTGTTCCTGCTTTTCCTGTTCTTTCTCCTGCTCGTTGTCTTTGTGTCCGTTGCCCATGGGTGCATCGGTCAACGGTGGTGGCGGCGGCGGTGGTGGTGGCAATGAATCCAATTGATTCGATTCCATTAGCGTAAAATCGTTGAGCTCTTTGATCTCCTCATTGGAGGGCGGCGCCGGCAGACTCATCAAGCTATCATAGCTATTTTCTGGCTCTAAATTTAGCTGTATTTCCATATCTTTGGCTTGCTTTTCTTCCTCCTGCTCCTTTGGCTCTACCTGCTGCTCTGTTGGATCATCTGCCTTGTCAGTCTCAGCTGTTACCTCTAAATTGGACTTCACTTCACCCTCAGGCTCTGGCTCAGACTCAGGCTCAGCTTTGGGCTCAACCTCAGCTTTGGGTTCAACCTCCGCTTTAGGCTCAACCTCAGCTTTGGGTTCAACCTCCGCTTTAGGCTCAACCTCAGCTTTGGGTTCAACCTCAGCTTTGGGTTTAACCTCCGCTTTAGGCTCAACCTCAGCTTTAGGCTCAACCTCAGCTTTAGACTCAACCTCATTGACATTTTCGAAAGCAGCCGGAGCTGGTAGCGGCGTTTCCTCCTGCAACTCCTGGGCTGCTTCAGTAGCTTCTGCTTCTTCGTTGGCCATTAGCTGGGTGCTAAGCAACAAGGGCGAATTGCCAGCATAGCCCGGCTGTTCAATGACATATAACTCCTGGTTGCCGTAGGAGTAACGCTTATTCGAATCGCTGGAGGATGTGGAGCTTAAATCGGACTGGGACAAGCCGGTTTGCGCTTGTATGGTCTCCATATTTGGCTGTTCCACATTAATTGCATCCTCCTCGGGCAGCTGCTCCTCCTCAATCAATTGCAGGCCAACTGCATTGGCGGTGCCACCAATAATTGGCAACGGATTGGCAAAATCGCTGGGCGGTGCATGAATCTGAACCTGTTCATGGCTGGGCGGTAGACCACGTTCCTCCAATGCAACTTGTTTTATATTGTTGGTGTCAAAGGGCAGCTCAGTGATGTCTATGCCGGCTGCAGGACTATCGGGCAGCTGTTTGGAATCAATGCCACGTGCCACCTCCACCACAAAGACGCCATCCTTGTCTGTGTGCATCTTGGTCTCGCGTGCGTTACGCGAAATGTCCTGTGAGTGAAAAAATTAGCAACAATTCAATTGATGAACGCCAATTTGGCGAGTGCATTGTCTAAGGTAACAATAAAGTTGGTCAAAACAATCGAAATTGCAATCGATAGTATCGATAAGAGGCGTATTGGCAATACCTAATATATTACGGAAATTTAGGTATTTTTATACAGATGAAAATCAAATTATTTTTACAAAAATTGTTTAGAAAATTTGAAATATTAGGTTTCGATAATATCGATACACGATTTTCGCTCAGGAACTATCGAAACTAGTACTAATAATAACCGGTTTAAATTGAGTTATTACGATAGTTTCAAGGGCTGTCGATGGTTGTATTAATTGTCTCGACAAAAGTCGTATTGGAAGTGGCTTACAATATTTAATCTATTTTAAAATATTTAAAAATTTAGACACAGAAAATAAGTTTTTATTTTTACAAACATTGCATAGAAAATTTGAAATATTAGGTTTCGATAATATCGATAGTAGAAAATGCACGATTTTTGACCTGGAACTATCGAAACTAATACCAATAATAACTGGTTTAAAATTGACTAAGTTGGCTAAAAAAAAGTTGTTTTAAGTTTTGAATTTTTTGGTTTCGATAATATCGATAGTAGACTTTTCTACAGAAACTATCGAAATTAGCGGCTAGAACTGAGTTATTAGGATAGTCGAAAAACTATCGAAATCTATATTTATTGTGCTTTAAACCCTCATTACTTTAATTAAGTCATGGATTGTTCTCGAAAAGCTCCTAATACTTTTAATATTTTTTCATTTGTGTTCTTGTGATCAATTAAGATGTTTAGTATCGATAGTAACTACATGGGAAAATACCTCGAAGTTCACTCTAAATATTACCAATTTCGATAATATCGATAATTTAATTTATTTCGATTATTTACCTGCTTTAGGTTAACCTTTAAGTTTTGTGCTTATTCAGGTGTATCAGGCAACAGGCAACAACATCGACACAACAACAACAACAACAATATGATGTTACAGTTAGAGCAGGCAAAAGGAGCCGGAGATGGATGGATGAGAAGGATGAGCAGCAGGAGCTGAAGGAACACAAAGTGAAAGTCCTTTAAAGAGGAGAGAAGTTGAGACAAATGGAGTGACTGCCATGCGGAAAGTGTCGAAAATTGCATTTGCATTCGCATTTGCATCTACTTTGCTAGTGGCACATTTACACCTCACACACACACACACATACACCTCACACACACACACACACCTCACAGACACAGACATACGCAAACTGGAAGAGACAGGTGCAGCTGTGAAGGCAATCCTGACAAATAACTGTCACTTCTGCATTTGAAGGTAGAGGCTCAGGGAACAAAAAGGATACTCAAAATCAGAGCACCAGTTGCAAGGAGATGTAATGAAAATTGTAAATATATACATGACATATATTAAAAGGATCGAATGCAGTTGATTAAGTGGATAAGAGACAGCAAGTTCATGATTAATTTACAAAAAGACACAATTAATGACATTACAATCCATCTAGAATTTGATTTGCAAAGGATAAAAGACAGCTAGCCTCCTAAAATATTAAAACAACAGGCAGATAATATCAACAAGACAACAACAACATTAAGTAATTCTACGACAACAACAACAAGACAGATGTAAAGACAAAGACAGGGACAAAAGACAAGGACTGTACATTAGAGAATAGGCTTAAAGGAGAGACAGTTAGAGAGAACGTGAGAGAGAGACGAGCATATGAAAGAGACAACAAGACAAAGAATTATACGAGCATTTACAGTTAAGAATATATATAGATGCACACAATATATACATTTACACACACATCCTTCCCCACCACCTCCCAACAAGCTAACTATACATAATTATTAAAATGAACTAGTTCATTTATATGGAAATAATTCTTACTTCAAGTTACGGCTTTTTAAAATTAAACATCTGATCTGATTTTATCATTCGAATTTCTATCAATTCACATTTCTCTAAGCTAAGGCGAACTTGTGAACTGGTTCACAGGGAACTTAAAATCAGTATTCTATACAAATTTTTAGGCTATCAGCCATGCTCTCATTTCCACATTCACATGATTTTTGTGAATTCGTTTTAAAAGTACATTAAAACGTGCTTCCACTTTCCCCAAACCACATGATTTGTGTGAATGTGAAAACACTGTGGATTGAAACGTAATAATATTTGTGCGTTTGGAAATGGCATAAAATGTATAAAGTAAAAACCGCAAAATTTTGTAATTAAATTTGTTGTGTTAAATCCATTTCCCCTAATCCACATGATTTTTGTGAATGTCAATCCACAGGCAAAAGAAATGTGGATTGAAACGTAATGTTTGTGTAAGTAAAAATGGGAGCATGATCACATGTATAAAGTTTTCTAAAGAATTCTATATGCCACAAAATTTCATAATTAAATTTATTGTGTTAAATCCAAATATTTTTAAATTATAAATATATTTAACTTTTAAAAAAAAAGTGTATTAACAACCAGTTTAACTACAAATATCAACTAATTCAACTAACTATTTGACTAATTAATTGAGAAAAAACCTCAATACCTACGATACCTAAGGCAGGAGTTTAGTAAGTGTGTCTGTTTGGTGTGTGTTAAAAAGAGACGACCACAAAGAGAGCAAGCAAAGAGACAACAAATGTATACGGCGTAACAGCTGTTAGCTAACAGCTGTTAGCTAATGCAATGTACAATGTTAACAGTTGCATTAGCTATCGAAACTTACATGCCGCTCTTCGGTGACAACAATTAGATGATTATCTTTGAGCGTCATCTTTGTGATGGAACCACTAAATGGCACCACAAATGCCTCGGCAATTGTGGCCGACTGTTGATCAGATGTTGGCGTATTTGCGGCTGTTGCAATATCGGATCGTGCCTCAAATTGAAACTCAATGCGTTGCACGCCACTGGCCAAAGCCAAAGACATGGAACGTATCACAGTTGCATTTGGCTTAGGATTTGCATTTGAATTCAGCTGCGATGACGATGACGATGATGATGATGAGGAGGACATAGCCGAACAGGACGATGACTGTAAAAAGCAGAGTTCACAGTTTTAGAAAAGGACACACACACACTCACACACACACGCACACACACACACAGAAAGCAGTTAAAAACCAAAGTTGAAGCAGTTTCTAGTTTTTTGCAGCTCTCGAACTATTTTGATGCAATTATGTTATGGTCGGAAATTCGGGAAAAATGATTGGCATTGTTGTTGGGGGAAAATTTGTTGGTTTGGTTGTTGTAAGTGTGGTGCGGCTGGCCAACAAAACTTTCAGACACTTAACGGCATTTGCCTTCAAAAAATTCAATTGGTGTTTTTTGTTGCGTTCCCTTATAGTTCAGATTTTTCTTCTACTACTCGTACTACTGCGGCTACTACTACTACTTTATAAGCAGCTTCGTTTGGCTCTTTTATCCTGGGCACTTACCTCCTGGTTATAGTCCTGGCCCTGGCCCTGGCCCTGTTCGCTGTCATCGCCAGCGGCATTTGAAGTCGCATTCTTATTCAGCAAATAACTGCAAAGAGAAATAGAGAGAATGCAAAAATAGAGAAAGGGATACAAAGATAGAGAGAGAGAGCAAGAGTGAGAGGTAAATAAGTCGGTGAGTTAGTTTCATTATAAAATCTCATGCATTTCAAATGTGCACGAAATGCGACTGAAATTCACAATTTTTTGTTGCCTACTTTGCGGCGTTAACTTATTGCCGCAGTGCTGCCCATCTGTGCGAAGGCTTTGTTGCTCTCATAAGAGCATTAAAGCAGCAACAACAGCGAGAGAGAGAGAGAACAAAAAGTGACTTGAGAATGAGAATTTTAAGTTTGGTTTATTTTATCACGAAATTGAAATATATATTATATATGTTATGTAAATTCCCCAAGCGAAAACTACATTTGGGCAGATCGTACTTATATAGGATATATAAAGTATTTCCATTTGGATTAAAATTTTGAAAGTTTTAAAGAGCATATTTAAACTTATCTATATACATAAAACTGTTCAACTTGACTGACTGACTGACTGACTGACTGACTGACTGATTGGCGACTCACGAGCAGGCGAAATGCTAGATGCTAGAAAACTGCAATTTTTACTGTAGATTCCTAAGATATCCTAGGTTGGCACACTGAAAAAATTTAAAAAAAAATTATTTCGGGAAGTGGGTGGAAAATGCATTTCAAAAAATTATATAAAAATTTCAACTGGAGCATATATCCAGTAGCCTAGTAGGCTACAATAATAGTAACATTAAGATTATGATTAGTTTGTTTTTTTTTTTCTTATTTCATTTGTTGTTTTTTTTTTTTTGAACGGAACGTAGCAACACACGCCGTAATGAGCTAGTAAAATAAAAAACTGCAGCCTGTGCAGAACATAATACAATTTAGAATTAAATATATATATGAAAATATATGTACATAATATATATCTGAAACTTTAGTCAATTTTCACCTGAGCTTATGCCATTATTCAATACCTTAAGACATATTCTGTTCAAAGTATAGCATTCAACACATACTAAAATAAAAGATATTTCAGTATCTAGTCTGTTTTATATTTAGCTTTTAGCACCACTTTAAGCACCTCTGCAGGGCGACAAAGTGTTGCCATAAAAAGAGAATGGTCACCCTTTAAACGCAGTGCTGCCCATTTTATTGAAATAACTCACAACAGCGAGTCAACTGAAGCAAGAGATAGAGAGACAGAGAGAGTAATTAGAAGCAGGAGTTGACTTTCTTGACATTGGAAAAGGTGTTACATTAAAGACTAGTTTGTTGGTTTAGTTAAATTCAACCTTTGCACTTTGCACTTCGCACGTTTTTAAGACCTTTAACATTTCACTTTCGCTTTTAATGCGTTTCTCTACTCAAACATTTGCACAAATTGCGGCACAAACACACACACACACACACACACACACAACCAGACACACGCACAACTAATTTTTCGTCTCAACAGTCTATTGTGCAATTTCCTTACAATCTCTTCTAACCGTGGATGTACAATATATTTCTGTATGTTTGTGCGACCGCAGTTGGCATTTCAAAGGAAAAAGCGAAAACGAAAAAGAAAAGGCAAAAATTTATTTCCGCTACGCATTTGTCGAGTTTCATTTTGAGGGCACCTTTTTGTGGCAACTGAGCAGCAAACTGGCAACATTTGCGGCAGCCATTTGGCGTTTTATGCGTCTCTGCAAAGTGGCATGCAACACGCGTTGCCTTGTTAGCTCCAGCCATTGGCATCTTCATCATCGCAGGCACAGTGGAACCTACATAATTCTGATAAAGCTAGCTTTCTATATTATAACAAATATATATTTGTTAATTTAAATAGAAAATAAGGCAAAATATAATTACTTAGATTTCTTATATATATATGTACACTAGTGTACCTGGCGTGAGTTGCTACGCCCTCCCTTCAAAAAAACGAAAAATAAACTAATCATATTTTAGTTGACCCGGCAAAAGTTGTTCTGCCATTATAAATTATTTCAAGTTCAAATAATATAACCTAATTCGAATTCTTTTAAAAAATGCTGCCTTCTGTGATTTTCGTATTTAATTTGGATAATACTGTCTACTGTAATTATTGTAACAGTGCTGTAAGCGTTAACAGTACTTAAAACGTTAACAGTGAGTACATCTGTTGAGGCTCTAGCGGCTTTTTCGAAAAGTTTTCCTAAAATATTATTTTCTAAACAACTTCTCCTTATTACAAACAAGTGAACAAAAATTTGTGCAAAATTGCGTTTTCAGTTGATGAATACCTATATATTTTTTTTTGGCTTCATTTTCATATATAGATTTATTTACATTTATTTTTTGTGTTCAATATTAACATAAATTGAAATGCTGCAAATTTTAAATTTCCGAAAATAGAATTATAATTTCATTAATGTAGTAAAAAATTTAAAAACAAAATATTTTTCACTAAGCTTTTTATACAAGAAAGTTCTTCAAATAGAAATAATATTTTTTAGAGCGTTTTTAATATTAATATTAATATTTTAAGCACAGTTTTCTAGTCTTGAATTCAATGAGTTTCTGATCAATTTGCTTTAATTTCATAATATTTTTTTGTAATCTTTCTAAGCTTTCCTT
Organism: Hirtodrosophila alboralis; assembly: GCA_035043045.1. Lineage (NCBI taxonomy): Eukaryota > Metazoa > Arthropoda > Insecta > Diptera > Drosophilidae > Hirtodrosophila > Hirtodrosophila alboralis. Next base: position 782,264 of record JAWNNH010000563.1, on the reverse strand, counting down.
CAGGCCAGGGACATATAAATCCTTAACCTTACGAAATAGGGCTGACGAGTGAGCTCTAGGCTCGGAATGGAATACAATCGATCTTATTAAATTTTTCCCCAATGATAATAATAATAATCATTCTAAATATTTTTCAAAATACTATTCTGAACAACATTATCTAGTTTTATGTTCTTTTTAAAGTTTTTGACATTTTTTTAAAATTAATTTAATTTTTGTATTATTTTTGCGATCTTGAATGTTTCCACAGTGCACTGCTAGAACTTCTCCTATATCGCTTCTCTTTCTCTTGTTTTCCGTGTCTTTCTCTCTCTCTCTCTCTCTGTTTCTAGTCGCTTCACTTTTGTCTTTCGTCTCTGTTGTCTGTCATCGTGGCGACTTCCGCTTCCGGCGTCGACTGTCGACGCGACGCGTTGATTTGTGGCGCCTTTATATGTTTTTGGGCGCCTCAGCTGCTTTCTCAGCGTCAGTCTCCCAAATACTTACCTATCTTCTACTATATGCTCTGCCTACCCTCCTCCCCCTCCCCCACACCCTGCCCTGCCACTCTTTGGCATTTAGTGCCCGCATATAAAAGGCAACCGGCAACAAATTCCCATTTACGTGGCATGCTCGAGATTTATGTATCACGGCGTGTTGCGTGGCATGGCATGACGTTTGCCATTGCCTCTGCCTCTGCCTCTCTGCCTCAAAGGATGTGCGTGCTGACATTGCGTCACAGTCAGCCCACAGCCCATCCCTGCCCCCCTTTTTGTGTCCTGTCTGAGTCACTGTGGCACTTGGCAAGTCACAGATTTAGCTGCCGTTGGCGTTGCGAGAAATAAAATGCCAGTATGAAGCTGATAAATGCGATTTGCCACGCCTCTCATACCAATAACTCCCATGTGTATTACGAATTTATATCTCTGTGCTTATGTGTGTGTGTGTGTGTGTGTGTGTGTGTGTTAGCCCAGGTAACCCTTTAGCGTTTTGTGTTGCTGTCAAATTGCTTGCAACTGACTGCACACACAAGAGTCGAAGCAGCAATAGCAGCAGTTGTGGCACTTGTGGCAGCTGTTGCCTGCCTCTTTCTTAAGCCTACCCACAGTCTACTTCAATTTTAATAACAACATGAGAGTTAGGCAACAAGCCGCTTACCCTACTCCATTTTTTGACACTCAACATTGCCACAACACAACACCCAAAACACTGTCCAGCCCCAACCCCCTGTGGCAAGTTTCAACTTCATTTTGGGCAGCCGCAATGCGTTGCAATTATCTTTAAGCTTAAGGACATCGCGCTGAGCTGATTAGACACTCAGCGAGGCATAGTCCAACAACTCCCTATCCTTTTCAGAACTCATTAAATGCTCAAATGGTTTATAATTTAATGTGTTGCTCCAATCCTGATGAGCTTTAATATTTAAATAGCCAAAGAGCTAAGGAAATTTAATTTTAGCACAAACTTTTAAAGTTCAATGTATAAACAATGCGATTATTCAGAAAGGGGATTCTTGTGTCCAAGCTGAGCGTAAAGGATACTTAGTACTGGAACATTAACACAGTCCTACATATATTAAGGTGAGTTAAGGACGTTTCTCAGTTTCGATTTAGCTTAATACCAATTGATTTATTTATTCGGTAAGGTCCATTTGTTTGGGGGACTAAGCTGAACTATGATCCGGAAAAGTTAAGTTAATATTTTGTGAACGTATATATTATCCAGGGACTGTAAAAGTAAAAAAAATATTTGATTTTTTATCCAAAGTATTAGATTTTTTCAATCAGAAAAAAGATGATTAAATAATAATTAAATTACAATTTTTATGTATAAAAATTATGATTTTAGAATTATTTATGGATCTTTTTCATTATGCCAATAAATGTTTTTTTTTTTACCGAATTAAAAATGTATAATAGAAATTATTTGTCAATTTTTATTTAAAAGTTGAATATTAAAGTTATCTTTCAATATTTATATTAAATGTTAAATCATAAAAATTAATTTTGACCTATCTTCTGAACGACAAGGAAAAGATATTGAAAATAAGATCATTTACAGACTTTTAAAATACATTACTTAGTTCCGAAGATATTCAAAATCAATTTTTAAGTTTAACATTTAAAATTTAAATTAAAAAATAACTTATATTTTCAACTTTTAAATGCAAATTAAAGTTTTATTATAATTTCACAATTTTTTTAATCGAAAAAAAAAAGTTAAAATTAAATTTTTTTTTTTTTTAAATATTGAAAATAAAAGTTGATTTTGCTTCCAGAATCCTGCATTTAGAATTAGTAAATCTAAGATTTTTCCATGCATCTAGAAAAAGGTTTTCAGGCTTGATTTTTGAACTCATAACTCTTATTTTCGAACCTTGAGTTTGATTTAAAAAAAATGTTATTTTTTAACTTTTATTATAAATATTGAAAATACTTAAAAATTGAATGTAAATATTTACAAACTTTACATCCATTTTTTTTTTTTTATTATTGTTTGTTAAGTTTAATGTTAGTTATTGAGAAATAACAGTAAAATTACATTTTTCACAAAAAAAAAAAAAAAAAAAAAGTTTGAAAGGAATCGTTTGGTTCAAATAAATTATTAAAAAAAATATATATATAATTTTAGCTTGATATTATAAATGTGACTTTTAAATGTGACTAATTTGAATATGCAGAATTGCTGCGAGAGAGAAGAGAATTAGATATGTTTCCACCATTTTAGTTGGATTGGTTATAAGAAGGTAAAGGCCTCTCCGAAATAGCTAACTCACTGAAGGCTTATACCTTCTGGACATTGTCCCAACAATTCTGTGGCTTAGTCAACAATTTACGATTTTTATTTTTTTTCGTCGACCGCACGACTGCGTCAAGCACTTTTCGTCGACCGATTCATGCTTCGTTTATGTATTGACATTTTCTCTTGCTATTGAATCACCTAGACATCGCTGGTTTATATAATGTCGCAATTTAAGAAAAACAGTTTTTCCAGTATTATAAAAAGCCCCTCACTTACCGTACAGCGCAGTACATGGATGTCAAAAGTGCTGCGGGAAGAATGACAATGATCAGACCCATGGAAACGGCAAAGAGATTGAGAAAACCTGAAAAAAACAATAAAAAACGCGATTGTTAATCATTTAAGTCTTTTATTATTATTTTTTATAAAACATACCATCATAGTCGGCTAGGGGATCCTCCGATAGAGCTGTTGCATTGCCCATGCGCTCCGGCAACTGGTTGCCACCGTGCAGCAGTGGTGCCATTGCCGATGCCGCATTCATCTCCGAGCCGGAGCCGGAGCCGGAACCGGATCCAGAACCTGAAGATAATCCTGCTAGGCTATCATTACGCTGTTGCAATGTGGCATTGAGTAACTCTGCAACGGGCAACTGTTCGCGATGCAGATGACTATAGCCATGATGGGGCAGCTGATGGGAGAGGCCATGTGCCGGATGATGGACATCCTGTTGCTGCAAACGATGCGCAGGACTGTCAAAGGGATAGGAGCCCTCGACACCATCAAAGCCACCGCCGGCGCCATCATCAATCAAATCGCCACCATATTGTATGGAACTTTCGATGACATCCGGATCATTGCCAATGCCATTGCTATCGATGTCGTTCTCATAGATGCCCTGGCTTTGACCCACCAGCTCACCGGGCATATAGTCAATCTCCTTGAGCTCAATCTGCGGTGGCAACTCCCCAATAACGGGCACTCCAATGGCCAAATCTGGCAACACCGCCGGCTGTATAATAATATCTGACTGGGAGCTGCTGGCGGAGATCATGGATTGACTTGTTGAGCTGGCGCCAAGTGGCACCGGCTGCTGTTCCACCTCAATTACCGATTCACCCACATAGGTGACATCTAATGGTGGTGCACCGTCTCCACCGTTGTTGTTGGGACTACGTAGAATCTTCAATGCATCCGCCGTGTTGTGCAGCGGCGAGAGTATGATATCCTCCTCATAACGTGGCGTGGCAGAGGAGCTACGTTGCGGCTGCTGATCCATAATGTAGCTAGCCGGGAAGAATTGATTTTCTAGTTGATATTTACGCTGTTGCTCGGTGGCGCCACTGCTGGCTGTGGGCAGAGATTCGCCCACCTTCACCTCCGTATTGGATATATAGAATATGGTATCTGAATCGCGATCAATTGTTGGCTTACGTGGCATTGGCGGCGGTGGCGGTGGATGCGGTGGACGTGGCAAACCATCAACTTGTATACTCTTCGTATCCGCCATAAATAATTCATCGGCATCCTGCGGTTGCGGAGGACGCACCGCTGGCACCGAGGCATCCGATCGATAGGGATAGCTAAACATGGGATTCATATTCATGTGCTCGGAGCTGGAACTGGCTGAATTCTCGGTGCTATTATCACCAGGCGGATTATCAATGATCTCCACAACGAGTATCTCGTCATTATTGGACTTGCTCTTCACCTGACTGGGCTGGCGATAGGAGAATTCCAGATCTTCACTCTCATTGCCAAATGCCTCCGAAACATTTATGTGTATCTCAATTGCCGCCGGTTGGGGTTTACCCAATCCCAATCCCTCAGCTGCGGGCTGTGTGGAGACATCTGCACGATCGATGACGTATTGGGTGAAGCGTTCTTGTGCCACAGGGGAACTGGGCAATGGGGGTCGGGTGGTGCCCAGTGCTGGTTCCAGTTCCGCTTCCGGCTCCGCCTCCATTGGCAACGGATAATAGCCTTGATTATCACGGAAATTGGTTGAGGCAACTATGGAATCCACCGTGGAATCATAAACCTCAATTTGTATATCCGATATTTTGGATTCGGTGCGTGGTGGTGCCGCTAGCACCACTGAACCCGCAACACTAATCTCTGCTGCAGCCAGGGGCAAACGGGTGCTGCTCGTTTGCAATTCCGGAACTTGAAATACGGTTGTCGAGAGCACGGATTCGGGTTGAATTGTTGTGGTTCTGGATGTTGTTGTTGTTGATCTTGTTTCTTGATTTGATTCAAGCAAAGCTGTGGGCGCTAAAATCTCCACCAGGCGTCCCTCACGCACTTGCGTCTCTATAAAATCCTCCTGCAATGGTTGCTGTTGTTGTGGTTGTTGTGGTTGCTGCTGCTGTTGGGTTGCCTGTGGCTTCTTGAGCGGATGCACCACACTAAATGTTTTCTCAGCCATAAAAATGGGACCCAAATAGGCTTTGGGCTGGCTCAATTGATTGCTGCCGTCAGCTGTTGCTGTTGCTGCTGCTGCTGCTGCTGTTGCTGCTGTTGTTGTGGTGCTTGTTGCTGCTGTTGCTGGTATGGCAAAGTGTTGCTGTTGCAATTGTTTCTTTTTGGTTAACTTGCGTCCATCATGTCCATTGTTAATTGGCGGTGCTGCTGTTAGTTCCAAGTCCAACAGCTGCAACACTGCTGGCAATTGTGCATTGCTGCTGCTGCTGCTGCTGGCAACTGTTGCTGCTGTGCTGCTGCGAACAGTTGGCGGCAATTCAGTGCTGCTTGTATTGTTAGCAGCAATTGTTGCTGCTGCTGCTGCTGTTGTGCTTAATTTGCTTGCATGTTGCTGCTGTTCGACATTTAACTCTTGTACAATTGCTGTTGCTGTTGTCGTTAGTGCTGGCGCTGCTTGTGTGTGTGCATTGCTGTTGTTGCCTAACAGCAGCAGCAATGTTAGCCACAAGGCAACAACTGCCATGTTGCAAGTTGTTGTTGCTGTTGCTGTTGGAACTAGAATTGTTGCTGTTGCTTTGATTATGCTTTTTTGTGCGCTTTTCTTTTATTTATTTATTTTTCTCTTTTTTTTGTTGGTTTTTAGCTCTCGTTTGTTATGTAAATTTAGTTTTGATTTTGCTGCAAAAAGTTGTTGCTGCCTTTGGCACTTAATTTCCCCTTTTGTTGCTGTTGTTGCTGTTGTAGTTGTTGCTGTTGGCACTTGACATTGTCCTGTAGCACTTGAGGCTGCTCGCCATCTTCGTCATCATCTTCATCAACATCTTCAGCAAACCGCGCAGCCGTTGCCGCTGTCGCTGATTTCATTCATTTACTCAGTTTGTCAATATGCCGCAAGTTGCTGCTGCTGCTGCTGTTGCTGCTGTTGCTGTTGCTGCTGCGGCCATTTTCTGCGGCTGCAGCGCCGCGGCTCGGCTTGTTGTTGCTGCTGCTGCTGCTGCTTGTTGCCGGCGGGCTTTGTTGCCTTTGTTGGCACACAAATTCAAAGATACAAATAAAAATATATATATCTAAGGAAATAAAAATAAAAAAAATAAATAAATTGCTGCTGCTTTTAGCACTTAACACGAGGCGCGTTCTGAGTCCTCCTGCCTCCTGCCTCCTGCGTCCTGTGTCCTGCCAGCAAACGTTGCTGCTGAAATAAATATATATATATAAAATTTTTTTTTTTTTATTTTTTAAGCTCTTCTCGCCTTTTTCTTTGCTCTCCAATGAGTTCTGCTTGAGTGGAAATAAAATTTAAAATAACGAAATATGCTGCAGCAACAACAAAATTGCTGCTGCTGCTGTTGCTGTTGCTGCTGTTGTTGTTGCTTGCAATGCAATAAAAAGTAATGCAACGACGCGCAAAAGTATGTAGTAGCATAAAAGTATAATATAAAAATAAAAATGAAAAAAAAAGAGTAAAGTGGTAGAAGAAGCAGAACAAGAAGCTGGGGGAAGCACACACAAAACAAAAGCACAAAAGCAAAAGCAAAAGCAAAAACGAACTTAAAATAACGACCATAAATAATGCTTACAAATCTAACTGTGTTCCTGAAAACGTTTTCAGCTCAATTTAATAAGAGAGAGAGTTTTTTTTTTTTTAATTTTTAAATAGTGAAAAAACGAAGTGTAAATACCCTTGAAAAAAAGGTTTTTAATCAGGTATTGCAACTCTTATAATTTTTATGTATTAAAAATTATGAGTAAGAATTATTTGTGCATTTTTTTTTTTGTTTTTTTTTTTATTAAAATTGACAATAACACTTTTTTTTAGCCCAAACATAAAAATTATGAATATAAATTATATGTCAACTTTTTTTCTAAGTGCATTTTTGATTGATCTTTGCTAAGATAGAAATTTCGCACTTTAAGCAAGTTTACTAAATATTTTTATTTATAATTTAACTTGAGTTATTTAATAAATTTATAAGTGCGATTTTTTTCTTAATTTGTACTTCTAAATATTATTTTTGTGTATCGTTGCAATATCTTAAAAAAAAAAAATTTTAGTACCCATAGAAAGGTTTTCCCAACATTTTTTAACTCTTATCTATTAAAAACTGTTATTTTAAATAATTCAAGCCAACAAAATAATAAAAATTTAAATTTCCAAGCAATTATTTTTATGGCTGCTGTAAATAAAATATTCTAATCCGCGCAGTTTACACATAGCTTAAAAATAGCTTTAAATTGAAGAGATTAATTTAATCTCTATACTTTATAGGATCGAGGAAAGTTCCTTTTAATCTGTTTCATATTTTGTGGCAATATTTATAGAACATATTTTTGCGAAAACTACTAATTTTTATACTCTTTCTATCAGCTCTATTTTGAATTTCATTTTGGCATCAATTTAATTGAAATATATAACGAAAAATTCGAAAAATTCCCTTATCGGAAAATTATACCGAAAATTGAATTTTATTCTTCTGTACAATATTAATTTCTCATTCATTATATAATTATTTAGGCATATTTTTATGATTTAAATATGTAATTGTTTTTAGTTAAATGATTGGAATGAATTAAGCCTATTAATTAATTCCTAATCGATTTTAAACCTTATATATATTAATTAATAATACTCTGCAGAGTCTTGAGAATCTCTTATAGTTTAGATTAAAATCTGTATTATCATAGACTAAATAAGCCTATAATAATTTTGCAAGTTTGGGAAACAATTTAGCAGCAGTTTAGAGTCAAACTATTTCAACAAATACTTTGTAGTTTTATTAAGTTAATATATGTTTAAGTATCTTAGAAATTTTGACGAAGAGTTGAGAAATATGCATTTAAAAAGGGTTTAATTTTTTAAAGATATACATACTTGATATTAATAAAAAGTTATGCCAGAATAAATTAGAAATTAAAATTATTTACGGCTTAGAAAAACAAAATTATTTTAGATAAAAAAAAAATGGCACAAAAATTCAATTTTAATTTAATTTATAGCACATAAATTAGAAAAGAAAAGAAAGTTTAAAAAACATTTATTGTTTCGCATTAAAATTGTATTAAAATGCTTTACAAAATTAAATTTAATACAAAAATATTAAAGTCTTTTATTATAAAAGTTATTAATCTTTTAGTCAACTTTCAGTACCATATTAATACTTTTTTTATGAGAATATACAGAATCATTCAAAGACTAATTTTCTTCTTTTGTACACAAAATTAAATTAAATAAAAATATTGAAGTCTTATTATTTATTATAAAAGAAATTAATCTCTTAGTCAACTCTTAGTTACATATTTTTTTTTTTTAACTTACAAAATCTTCTTTTGATTATTGACATTGTACACAAAATTAAATTAAATGAAAATATTGAATATTATATCAAAAAAAGGCATCAATCTCTTAGTTAGCTTTCAATTACATATGAAATGCAATTTTCTTATCAAATTTCACAAAATCATTCAAAGAATTATTTTCTTCTTTAATTCACAATCAAAACAAATTGTTTGGTAAAACATGAAAATACAAAATACACACATCAATAATCCAAATATCCAATTTTCACACGCTGACCGTAAAATAAATATAAAAAAAAAGAAGAAAAGTAAAGAAAAGCCAACCAAGGTGCCAAGGAAAACTTGTTGAAAATTGTTCGAAAATTGCTTGTATTTTTTTTTATTTTTTTTTTAAGGATTATTGCTTTTGTCTTCTGCGTGTGTCCCAAAAAAAAAAAAAAAAAAATCCCGAAAATGTCATGCAAATTAAATATAAAGCCTAGCAAATGATTCGATTTGAACTTTGAACCGTAAAACTGAACACACACACACACACACACACACAGAGAGAGAAAAAGGTCCTGCAAAAAATTCAACCCTGTCCCCCCTGTTCCCCCTTGGCGTAAAAAAGCAAAAGGTTGCGGTTTAATGTTTACGGTGGCTTGAACCAGTTGCAAGTGCCTCACATCAAGATTCCGGCCAAGTATTTGCTGCTGATAGCATGCTTATCAGCCCGACGCCAGGACCTTCACCCAAAACCCCCACCGCAACATTGCCGCAGCCCCTGTGTTGTGCCTGCCACAAGCCGTTGTAGCTTCTACACTGTGCACCACAATATCAACTTCAAAGCAACTTGAAGAACAACAACAGCAGCAGCAACAGCAACAAATTATAATCATGTTGATAGAGCTGGGATTTTGATAGCAGCCAACCCCTCCCCCCGCTCAAACCCCAAACCTCAAACCCCAACCACCATTTTGTTAACTTACCGGCTAGCGGGCAGTTTCCGTTTCCGTTTACGTTTCTGTGCCAATTTCAGCGTATTTTTTTGGATTTTTTTTATATGTTTTCTTTAGCTTTTATTTTGGCTCGCAAGGTAATCCAAGGGTCCTTGCAGAGCCTTGTCAAAATGCTCACGTGTCAAACGCACAAAACACTTCACAATAGTGCTGTCGTCGTCGTCGTTGTTGTTGTTGTTGTTATTTTAGTTCACAATAGTTTAATAATACACTGCACTAAAAAAAAGAAATTGGGAAAAAAGGATTTGAAATTGCACACGCGACAGCAGGATTAACAAGCCAAATGTAGGCGCAACGGGGGAGGCGCGTTAATTGTTGTAGTTAATGCGGTCACAACAGCAACAACAGCAGCAGCAACATCAACAATAGCAACACACAACAACAGCAACAAAAAAACGCGCGCAAACATGTTAAATTGTTAAGTACTTGAACCAAAAAAAAATATAAAAAAAATTGATATTAAAAAAAAATAAATATAAAATATGCTTTTCTATTTAAAATTTATTTTTATTTTTTTTTTTGCGGTCCACGTTTTTTTATAAATTTTTTTTTACTCTGTCAGTTGTTGTTTGTAGTGTGTGGCAAGAGTAGGCAGGCGTAGGTGTGGGGGAGAGGAGAGGGCTGAAGCTTGTGTGAAGTGTAAAAAGTTGTTGTTGCCTCACACGGCTCGAATTGGCTGTTGCTCGATTGCTGCTGCTGCTGTTGCTGTATTTTGCCGCTGTTGCGTCCTTAAGCTCCGAAAACCGCACGCAAACTGCGCAAATATCGTAGCATCCTTTTGGCTTGAAAGGACTCGCCGCTGTTCAAGCTAAAACACACACACACACACACACACATATGTCTTATTGCCGATTTGCGCACAGCTGACGAATTGTTGTTGCTGGAAGCTGCGCAGTTGTCGCTGGGTTTGTGTCTTCACTAGGCGCAGTGCTGCCAGCTTGTTTTTAGCGCGGTGCGTGCAGAGATGAGAGCGTGACACGACTAAGCCTGTGTTTTGAAAATTAAAAAAGAAAATAATTATAACATTTTTTATATTTATTTATTTTTAAATAGAATAAGACTTTAGAAATTAAATTATTTCAATTTTTATATATATTTATTGTAAAAAAAAAATGCACAGCTTAAGAAATTGAAAGATTTTGATAAACAATTATATAAAGAAAATTAGAAATTGTTCATAGTAAATGGTTTTAATCGTATATCTGTCGATTTTTACCTCTTTCACAAGATATATAAGATAAGCTTTTTAAGTGCGAGCAAAAAAAACAAAAATCGCAACACAAATATTGTTTCAGCTCTGACAAAATTATAATATTTGAAGTTTGGAGGTGTTCAAATAGTAAAACATCTTCATAGATTCCAAAAATTCATAACTTCATCAAATTTGCAACACTTTGCCTGCGGAATGTCTTTCATGTTCTGATTATATATCTTTCTTTAAAAATAAAATTTACTTATTTCACAGCCATTTTGGCTTAAATAAAAAATTTTATCAAAATAAAACAACAAATTTAATTTATATGATTCCTATTTATATCAAAATTTCAAGTTAATTAAAGTTTATCTAGTGTTTCCTTACCTAAAATTGCAACACAGATTATATAAGAAAAATACCTGAACTTTTCAGGTTCCTCCCTTTTTCAGAAATCAAATCAAGCTCTTGCAATAATATGCAATTTAAAAAATTCTTTATATTAAAATTAAAATAATAAAAAATTTATAATCAAAATAATATTTCTTCAATATTGTAAAACAACGGCATTGACAAATAAATTTAGTGGAATAAGAAAAAATTATTAAAATCTTTAATAAAATATTTGCTTGTATTTGAACTCTGCAGTCAGTCTGGCAACGCTTAATCAACTAAAGAGTTTCGTGCAGCTTTCCAGTCTACACCAATTGGCTAGTGAGCGCTTTCCAGTTTACAAATGTGTTGTATATATTTAAAGGTGAAAGCTTACCATGGTTTGTGTCTTCGAAATAAGCTCAAGCTGCGTCGTAAAGCTTTGACCATTTATGAATGAAATTGCGCTTTGCTTATTACAACATTCGCAGCTTATAACCGGCTTTGTTCGGGCCAAGTCTTTTACCAAAAATTCTATACACAATCAGAGCAATTTTGAGGCAGCTATAATAAAATATAACTCATTAAATATTTTATTTTCATCGATTTAAGTCCAAACTTAAAATATGAAACAAATGAGCTTTTGTCTAAATTATTTGAAAATAAGCTTAAAGCTTGTGGAGTCTGTCAAATTATACGAAATATTTCACTTTTCCTCAATCTCTGTTACTCTCTTGTATTCTTCGTTCTCTCTTGCATTTCTCATCACATTTATTTTGAATGTAACAAATACATATATCAATTCGATATATTTTAGTCTGGATTTGATCCAAATTTTGTGGCAGATATTCGAAAAATGTAGATACGAACCTGAAATTTGGTAAACTTTATAGTCACAGTATATAAAAAAAATCGGAGAAAAAATTTAGACCGATCGACCCACGCCCTCCCAGCCACTCCATAAAAACCAATAATCTTGAAAACAATTTCAAACTCTAAAATATCTAAAAAGATTACATAATTATAATTATATCCTATAAATCTTTAAAATATATATAATTTTTTTTAAACAAACACTCTTCTCTTCTTCCCCAACAAATTTTACTTCACAAACACGACAAAAATTATAAGAGGCATTTTATATATTTATATATTTTCATTTTTCTATTTTTCTATTTTTTTTTTTTTATATATTTTCAATTTTAATATATTTTCAATTTTAATATATTTTCTATATTTATATATTTTCTATTTTACATATTTTCTATTTTTAAATATTTTCGATTTTTATATATTTTCTATTTTTATTTAATTTATTTATTTTGGTAAATAAATCATAAACCAAATCATTAAAATAATTTTTTAAGCCTGGAAAAAATTACATTAGTTTCAAAAAATGACACTGTCACAGACAAGTTTTGTTTACCAGTCTTGCCAGAATTAATTATTAAATTAAACATTTTTAAAATTTATAAACTTTTATATTCAATGAAAATATTGAATTACACTAATTTAAAAAGTAATTTTATTAGCAGGGCTACCAGACAAAGTTAATGAAAAATATTTACTTGACTTTCAGGGCTGCCTAAGTAATTTTAAAATTACTTAATTAATTGTTTCAACTGCCCTAAAAAATGATCTTAAATAATATATATTTTTGGTTTAACTAAAAAAAAAACAAAATTCAATTTCTGTCAATAAATTTGGATTTGGCACCAGTGTGCAGTGGGTACATACACTTCGCGAAGTTCAATTAGAGTCCTTGACATTTTCTTGGAAAACATTGAACAAAACAATTTTTTAAATACGCATTTTATTTTTTTTTTTTTGCTTAGATATATAAAATATACGTTAAGTAAAACCAAAGTAAGTTAATTATATTTATCAGCAAATTTACAATGCTCATTTAAAACATTAAATTGCATTTTTAGTGCGAAATTCAATTAAAAGTGATTTCTAAGCCTCATTAAAAATTAAAATTTAATTGATTTTTGCGGAGTGTAGTACTACATATTACATTCCAATTGATTCCCGTTTTGTTCAATACTATTCCCTTCTTATTCCCTTTGCTGCTCCCCTCCCTTCCCACACTCGGATTCCCTTGATCCACTTGATAATGCGACGCGCACGTTAATTCCCATAAATAATTCGCCATTCGATTATGTAAACATTTTTTTTGGGCTCTTTTCTTCATTCCACGCCGTTGACTTTGTGGCAGTTTCTTGTTGTTGTTGTTGTTGTTGTTGTTGTCGTCTACGCTGTGGAATTTGAGGCAGCCGCTTGAGGCGACACTCCCAAACACCACAAAACACCGCACAACACAACACAACACAAAACAACACATCAAATCACATCGCATCAAGTAACTGTCGCTTGTCCGCCGTTGGCTTTAAACTCCTCCTCCTTCTCCTCCATCTCCTGCTGCTTCTTCTCCTCCTGCTTTTGGCAATCTTCATCCTCTTGGAACCCATGGATTCGTGAACTATTGCGGTTGACAGACATTTGAGCCACAGCAATTTGGCAAAATGTTGGCAACGCATTTGCGCCACCTCCACACATAATCGTAAACTTGCCGGCTTAATTGAGTTTTTTTTAGCTTTTTAGCTTTTTTTTATTGAAATTGCCACATCAGAAACAAAAAAATATGCCGAATGACCTCAAAGCAATTTCCATTTGATTCATTTTATATTATTATTATTAATATTTTTTTGTTTTTTGGCGGAACGCTTTCTTCTTCAGCTGCCGTTAGAGTCTGTCGAGGCCGCTCATATATATATATATATATATATATATATATTTATGACCACTCTGGATGCCGTTAAGCCACAGAAATGCAACAAAAAAAAATATATTAAAAAAAAGAGAGAACAGTTTATCTTTAGCACGCCGAAGCTATATACCCTTAATGCAATAGTCTTCCAAGAAAATTTTGAATACTCAACCAATTGCACCTTTGGCAGCTATATGATATAGTCGACCGATTTCAGTAAAACTTTATTAGTTAGTACACATTTGGTGACCAAATATATAACCCTTTTGTCAAGAAATAAAAATTGGCAAAAAAAAAAATCGCTAAAAAAAATGTTTATATATTTAACAAAAGTCTTTTTGAACATAGAAAAATTTTTAAAAATTATTTTTGTCATTAGGAAACCTAAGCGTACCAAAATAATATAATTTCATCGCTACTAAAAATTGTTTACCGGAAAATTTTATATTAAAAAACACTTAAATTAAATTAAAATATAAGTATTTCATTACAAATTTGTTCATTTTCAACCAATTTAATTTAAATAAACGTTGTTGTACACATAAATTAAAGATTGGTTAACAAAATTGTTGCGAAGTAAACTTTTTGACTAAATGGCGATTAAAGTCAAAGAAATTTAATGATTTTCAAAAAAAAAAGCTAGATTGACAGGCCTATATCTTGACCAATACTAAATATAAAGTATGAATATATATATCATTTGAAAGATCGTTTAATCTCCTTTTATAATCGGTATAGCTAAGTTTTATTCGCTTGCTACAAAAATTATTATGACTTGTTAAGTGAAAAAAGTGTCTCGAAAACGTTTTTTGGCCATAATTCCAAATTTTGGGGGCCATCTGAAAATTTCAAGTATGCAGTAAAACTATATTTGAAAAGGACTACAATGTACATATTCTCATTTCCTTATTTATTATGTCGCACAGTGTAATTTAAGCTATGAATAAGATCGAAGTTTAGGCATTAGCTCAAACTGAATTCGCAAATCAAGCTAAAAGAAAGAACAAGGCTAAGATTAAGATTAAGGCAAAGTTTAAAATAAGACAAGTGCCGAGAAAATATTTCGGAGAAAGTTATTAATTTGTATGTAACAAAATTATGATTAAAAAATATTTTTTTATAAAAAATTGTCAAAAACTTTAACTTTTATATAGACTAACAAATTTAAAAATAATTGTACACACTCTGTATTAATTTGTATGTATAATTATTTATGGTTGCCAGTGTAATCGGTGGATTGGCAACCCTATTTTACATCTTCCTAGCTACATGCCTAGCTCGCCCGGTGCAGTACTGTCCCACAAGCTAGACCGTTTCTTTGTATTGCTCTGACGTTGTGACCCGGCGCTGCATCAGCGTAGTTCAACCATGGCTCGTCAACTATGGACAACAATAAAAATTTAATAAATTCTGTTTTTGAAATACACAGCTTGGTTGAGAAGATTTTCATAATTAATTTTCGTTTTTAACAGGTAAAATATAAATTGAAAAATAACTTCTTTTTTTTAACTTTTAAATAAAAATTGAAAATTTTTAATATTACTTTAAAATTTTATTTTTTATATTTTATTTAGCTTAATCTAGTATATTAGTAGATTACTTGTGGCTTCTAAAATTATTTAAGTTATATGCCCTGTTTTAGCCATATATGCTGACTGTTCTAAACAATAAATAAATATTAAAAAAAAATAAAATATAGGCAATTTTTTAATAAATCTTGGAAATCAAAGTTTATACTGTTGTGAGGTTCCTGTATCCTAAATTAGTCTATCTAAGATTTTTCCCATTAAATTAGAAAATATTTTTTAGGCTGGATTTTTCTTAAGTCATAATTTTTACTTGCGATCCTCCCTGATTTAAAGGATGAGGTTTAAAGCCATGCTTTGGAATTTGGGCTAACATCAATCAATGTTCAATGAGCAATCGCTGGCCATCGATTTGTCAATCTGGGAATCCAGCTAAACCAAGCTGCGAATAGCGATTTGCCGTTGTCAGCGGCTTTGTTAACGGCTTATTTTAATTTGAATTGTGCGCCGCTTTGGAATAGCGCCAAGTTGCATGTTGCATGTTGCAAGTTGCAAGTCTCACCCCCCGTGGGGCCAAACCCAATAGCCATATGCGCCTCTTGGCATGCAAAAGTCGCACACAAAACTTTTAAAACTCGTTGACGACACGTTGACAACTGGCGTCGATTTATGTTGCAAGTTGATTTTTTTTCTGTTTTTGTTTTTTTTCTGCTTCATGAGTTTTTCCCCAATGCATTTTCCAGAGACTGCTGCTGCGCGTGCCTGCCATGCCAAAAAGAGAATTCGTTTTGGCTAAAATCCTCCATTCTCCCATTGCCAATTGCCAATTGAAACCGAAACGGTAAACATGGCCAACAGTGTGCCCGTCGATCGATAAGCCAAAGCCAAAGCCAAAGTCGATACCCGTTGTCAAGGCTCATCCATCAGCGTTTTGTATTGGCCATTGGCAATTGGCCAAGAGGCCAAGCGGCTAAGCGGCTAAGCGGCTAAGCGAATTGTCGCCTCATCTCATGACTTGTCTCTAATGCCCGTGAATATCGCTGTTTTGGCCAAACTCGCAGCACAGATGGCCAATCATCCTCGTTGCCTCGACTAGGTCAACTAACTGCCTGCTGCCTGGCACTGTTACCACAAATTAGCCACAAATCGTAACTTTACCAGTTTACGCTTTTTTTTTATCACTTCAAAAAATGATATATGGATTTTTGGTTCAAAAATGAGTTGCTTCAATAACACCATGCAACAGCATTTTGCATTCCGGTCTTTATAGAGTTGATCTAGATGTAAAATGGGTCACTGATTCCAAAAAAAAAATATTAAAAAATATGTTCAAGATAATCGAAAAAAAGCTATATTTTCGACTTATTAAAAATGTCACAAAAATGTTGAAAAGTGTAATTAGAATTTCCAGATATTAGTATTATGGTATGTAACACATTTCTTTTTTTTTGGTTTTTATTAAATACATATTAATTTTTAATTTTTAACTGGAAAAATATATATTTTATGTAATTGACGTGAATATTTATGTTTGGTTTTATTGCATTTTTTTTTTTATGTATATATATAATTTTAATTAAAAAATTGTTCATAATATATAATGCACTAGAATGTTACCAATTGTTTTTATTAGGAGAATTAACAAAAAGATAAATATTATGTTGTAGCTTTTTGGAGTAAATTTATTCCATTTTTTTTTTAAAAGAATAAAAAATCGTACAGAAACTAAAATATTTTACGGTATTAAGCTTAAGGACATTTCAAAATTTGTTTAGTTATTAAAAAAAGGCGAGAAATAAATATTTTAAAAATTGCAAAAAATGTTATCTCTTAATAGAGAGAGGAAGAGAGAGTGAGAAAGTGCGAGCTAATAATTTCAATATAATTTTTGTGTTTATCATTATCATTAAAAAATGTCGCTGTAAATTTAATTGAAAAATTCAAAAACTATTCCTTGAGGGAGTGAGAAATAATAAGTAAGAGTATTAGACAAATACCTTTAGAATCTTTAAATCAAATCCATAAAAAAGTCCAAGTAAAATGGTTTCACCCTATTTCGGATCTTCTAAATCGAACTGCATCATTATTGTTTTTTATAAAACAACACTTGAAAAACAAAAAAAAAGTTTTCATGAAAAACTATTTTTTACCCGCAGAGCCTATAAAATTGGCTGCTATTTAATTTATTTACTCCAAAACAACAACAGGACCTCAATTTTAAATAATTGTGTGCTTATTAAAGTTGAAGTTTGGAGTATTTAGAACAACTTTGCCAAAGTAACTTTTTGGAGAGAGAACCAACATCAACAGATTTATAGATGGACGAAAAATGTGCGATTTTAAAAAAATGGGAAATTTTTTCTTTTGGAAGCAAATTCGATCTTTTTTCGTTAACATTTTTTATTTCTTTATTTCATTTATGGATATTACAGATATATTGCATTTAAAAAAAAATACTTTAAAAAAAAATCTTCATTCTCTTGGATTTCTTCTACAAAGATCTCAATTATCGAACAATATTAACTGGTAAAAGTTGAATGGATATAATTTTAGGGACAATGGACTTGGATTCCTTGGACAACAATTACTATAAAAAATTGCAAAAAAAAATTGTTTACATGGATTTAAATGAATTAAGATATTCATTCTTTACCTCTAAAATTTTTTATAACTTCTTTCCGCTTTCTAAGAATTTAAACAAAATTTAATCATATGTTAAAAAAAAATGCAATATATGAGCTAACACTAACTCTTTATATTAGTTTAATATAATCTATAATATGATATGATATGTTCTGGTATATCAAATTGTCGCCTTTGTCTTATTTATTGTCACTCTCTCCTTTACAGTGGCTTATGTAAGATATTTTAAAGATGATGCTAATCAAGTTTTATATACAGGTAAAAACTCCCGACCCTCCCTAAAAAAAATAAGAAACGTGTGAAAATATTTTTATAGTAATTTTGTTTTTTTTTTTCATTTCGATATATTGAAGCATTTAGTTTTATGGCAAATTTATGTATGAGTGGGGAGAGTAGGGAGAGAGATAGATAGATAAATTTATGGCATGGTGATAAGAAACTTTCGCATTTTTTTTTTTTTTTTGGGATTTCTCAAAATGCAACAGATGAATCAGATGAATGTTGTGTTTTTTTTCCTTCTTTCTGTTGTAATTCAATAAAGTTTATGACTAAGCTTTGGAGTTGCCGATAACTTGAACTTCAGCTTGATGACAGGGTTGATCTACACCGCCTTCTCTGCTGTAGAGAGAGAGGCGTGGCAGGTTGTTTGTTGATTGAATCATCGCTTAACATTTCACTTTCATTTCTTTGCGTCTTGTGTTCAATTTCTTTTCATGGGCAAATGCCACGCCTATCGTTTCACTTTCTTTTGACTCATCCTCTTTATGTTGTTGTTGTTGTCTTTTATGTGCTCTTCTCTCCCATCTTTATGACTTGATTTACGTGGGTGAGACGATTGCAACATCTTCAAGTTGTCGCTGAAGAGCTCAATTTTAAGACAATGCCAAAGCACTGTGCAAGTATTTGTATACTCTAACAGAGGGTATTCGTAATTTGTTAGAAAATGTGTCATGTCTGAGCATAAATATAAATATATATAAAACTGTTCAACCTGACTGATTGACTGACTGATTGGCGACTCACGAGTAGGCCAAACTGTAGAAGCCAGAAAGCCAGAATAATTTATTATAGTTTGGCACTCTGAAAAAATTTTGAATATTGTTAAAAATATATCGGAAAGTGGTTAAAAAATGCATTTTAAAATTATATGAAAATCTCATCTGGAGCATATCATTTGGCGCAGAAGGCTTCAATAAATGTCACATTGTAGAATATTATTAGTTTTTTTTATTTTTCTAATTTTATTTATTTTTTGTGTAGCTGGAGCGGGACGTAGCAGTGCACGCCGGGAAGAAGAATCAGTATCAATAGTCAAGTTGATTTATCTTTGTCTACACATCTATTTATTTACCTTCAAACTAGCCTCGTAAACTAAGATTTATTTTCATTCATATTTTATTTCAGTAAGCAGAACGTATATAAGAATTGACCAGATCATGATTAATATAACTTATAGCTGTCATATAGAAACAATCGATAGAAAATTCAATTGTTGCATGAAATATTTTTTCGATTTTTCATAGCTTTCAAGTCTTTCAAATTCAAGCTACTTTATTATACCGATATAATAGAAACAATTTGTTAAAAATTTGATATATATATAAAAAATTTTTTTGCTTTTACATATACATATATGTATATGTTAAGATATATCTTAGTCTATCATAGAAATTATAAATTAAAGCATATACATATGTAAATATCTTCAACCCTTTTTCTCCTGATAGAATTTGTTAAAATCGTAGCTTTATATCTTATAGCAACCAAAAAATCAGTGGAAAATCCGTTTGTTGTATAAACAACTTTAAGAATTGCAATTTTAATTATAAATATATATTATATAGCCAAATAAAATTTTATTCAAACCTGATAACTCTAACTTAGAGCTGCAAAGGAAATAAATCGAACAAAAATAACTTTTTCCTATGAAAAACCTTTGGCAAGGGTATACAAATTTCAGCAAAACGCAGTTAGATTTGTTTTATTTTTTTTTTGTTAATTGTTTTTCTTCGATTTCGTCATCTGTCAGTTGACACTCCTCCCCCTCACACGCAACTCTACCCCTGCCTCACTCTTCATTCATCATACACAATTAATGTGCATTATTGTCGCCGCAACCTAAAAAAAAAATTTAAAAAAAAAAAATTTTTTTTTTTGAACTAAACAAAACTATAGTTAAGAAAGGAAAAATATAACGATATGTGTTTCTTTAGTTGTTACAGTAGAAATCGTTAAGCAAATATTTTTTTGGGCCGAAAAAAATAATGAAAAATAAAGAAATGAAAGGAAAAATACATAAGATAGAGCAAGAAAGAAAAAAACAGTACAAAAACCTGTCGTGAAATTGAGAAAATTTATTTATTTATTATTTTTTTTTTTTGGGCTGCTTTGGGCTATGTGTTTATACATATTTGCACAGTTGTTGCTGTTGTTGTTGTTGCTGTTGTTGTTGTTGCTGTTGTTGTTGTTGTTATTGTTGCTGTTGTTGTTGCTGGGCAATGTTTTCGATTTCGTTTTCATTTTGGTTCGAGTTCGCATTGCCAGCGCATGACTCAAAGGCCAAGCCAAAAAGAAAGTAATGAAATCAATGTCAAGACTAGAAAATACCCTGTATTGTTTTCTATAAAAAAAAATTAATGATCGAGCTGCAATCAATAACCTCAGAAATAAATAGAAATAATCTTTTAAAATATTTTAAGAGGAAAAAAAAATTAAAATTTTAATTTTCTTTTTTTTTGTAATTTTGAGAACAAATTACAAATTGCTGAATAGCTGCCACATTTATTGACCGATTTGGTCAAATGTATACTTAAAATATTTTCAATAGAATTATCTAACATATTAAATCTTAAAAAGTATTTAAATGAATTTTTTAAATTTTTAAAAGAGCAATTAAAATTCAGCAATTTTTCAAAAATGCAAAAAAATTTCACATTTTTCAACTTTGAGGGTTTGTAATGGCTTCAATTCTTATTCGATCTGCATAAGCGGCATACTGTTAGAAAGGGGTTACAATTATCTATTGGATTGTGTAACATTATTTAAGATTAAGTAAGATCTGATGTAGATATGAACAAATTAGTCCAAATACTGCCAAAATGTAGCTATTTGCCGAGAATAGGAAATACAAATAAATAAGAATACTTATTTTAATAATAAAAAAAAGTATTATTAAAGTATTATCCATTGAAAATTTTCTTAAAAAATCTTACATTTATTTATTACCATAAAAAAGTTTTTTGAAAAAATATTTTATTTATATTTTAAACAAATTCTTATATAAACTGCTTAAATCAAATAGAATCAAAAAATCTAAAAAAATATATAGAAACTATAGCTGACTTTTTACAAAAAAAATTGTGTGTATACCCTGTTTGCTCAATTGCTGTATACAGGGTATTAAAGACAAAACTTTGCTTGCCTTTTGCCCGTTCAATGGTTGCCAAAAAAAAAAAAAAAAAAAATTAAATAAAAAAAAATTTAAACTTTCTTTCATCCGTGGGCTCAATTCTGGGACAGTCACGTTCCTTTGGCTGCCCTGAATTGTTTCGCGGGTTCATTCGCCGCTGCATAAATTGATGTTGTTGTTGTTGTTGTAGCTGGCTAACCAAGTGGTCAAGTGATCAGGTTAAGGCATTGGGCTATGCACAAGGCCTGTCCACAGTAATCATAATTTGCTAATAAATTTTCGTTTCCATGTCGCGTTGTCGTCGTCATCGTCATCATCATCTTCATCATCATCATCATCAACATTTTTGTAAAGTGAAAGTTTCCCCTGCTCCCTTGCCCCTTTCTCTTTCCATGCCAAACTGTGTGAACAAGTTGCCAAAATGCTTTAATATGCTCTGGTCACACTGAGCTCATTAAATACGAAAGACTTAGAACACAAACTTGAAGCTGTTTATATTGAATGCAATTGGTATTATTTTCAAATTAATAAAATCATAAACAAGACAGACAAGTGCTGAGAAAAGATACACAAAGTGGTAGATATATTTGTATATATTTATATTC
This sequence comes from Hirtodrosophila alboralis, assembly GCA_035043045.1. Taxonomy (NCBI): domain Eukaryota; kingdom Metazoa; phylum Arthropoda; class Insecta; order Diptera; family Drosophilidae; genus Hirtodrosophila; species Hirtodrosophila alboralis. Next base: position 760,310 of record JAWNNH010000563.1, on the reverse strand, counting down.
TAGTTAAATTTAATTCATATTAGCTCAAAAATTTACCAACATTTTCAAATTAAATAAGCTTATTTCATGTCTTACTAAAAGTTTTCTCAAATCTAACAACATTTTTGAAAAATTGTTTTTTTTTTTTTAATTTAGTTGTTTAATTTAAATTTATAACACCCTACCAATTATAATAAACATCAAATGCTGCTGTTTGTTTAACAGAAAAAAATTTCACTCTCGTTTTCTGTTTAGAAAACTTGGTTTTAAGTCAATTTGAAACTAGTTTCTTGTTACTTACTTTACTTCTCGTTAACAGTTGTTAGTTTCACTTTTTATTAAGTAATTTCAAAGACGGCAAACGGCAACCGCAACTGACACTTGTCAATTATACAGAGAGAGATACGCAGATACAAAGATACTTAGATACAAAGATATGCGGATACGGAATGCTGCCAAAGATACAACAACAACTATAATAATAATAGTAATAGCAATGGCAATAAATCGCTGATTGAGGAAAGCATGTGGCAAATGGCAACTGGCAACTGGTAAATGTTAAATATTAAATGGCAAATGAAACAATTAGGCATCATCAAAACGAATTGCCGACAAAATTAAAAAATCTTAAATCTTCTACTTAAAAAAGAATGCCAAATTGAGATATACCTTTAAAAACGAACAATCTTCCAGGACATATATTTACTTCATATATTTACCTTACCAAAAACCGAAATACTTTGCCTCGAAAGATGCCGGATTAATGGACTCCAACTGATGTGTTCCGGTTCCAAAAAAAATTCCAAAAATTCTAAATCATCAATAATATTAAAATCAGCTTAACAACTCGATTAAGTTCAAATTCATTCACTATGAAAACCCAAAAAAACAAAAATACTCCAATATTGAGTGGATTAATGCAGCTTTCAAATAAAATGTTATTTGTGACAACAAAATTTAGTTTGCTTAAAGCTTTAATGTGCTTTTAAAGTTCTTGTATATGTTATGCTTTTTATGAGTAAACAACACTTTTAAGAATGTGTTTCAAGGCTCTATTAACCATTTTATTAGCAAATATAAATTTAAACAAATATTAAGTGCAATAAAAATCGATTTCAAAATGTGGTTATCGAGTTTTTTGGGAGTTTTTGGTAAAAATAAATAAATAAAAATAAATTTGAATAGATAAACATTAATAGTAAGGGCTTAGGTATAATTTAGCTTTTATATGAACAACTTTTCTGCAGAATATAATTTCGACAATTTTGAAATAAATTTTCATTGTTTTTAACATATATATTTCCCATATTTTTAACTTTTCTAAGCCTGTCTGAGGCTATGATTGATTTTGCCCTTGAATCAGATCCAAGAATTCTGCTTTTACTTCTCATCAATCTTAACATGTTCAATTTAATATTACTTTGTTTATATTTTAATATTTATGCAATCTAAAATTGTGTATATTATTTATGTGATTTAACATGTTTTTAGCATATTTGACATATAGTGATTAATGAATAAATTTTAAATATTCATATTACTTATTCCAGTGCTTTGTTATTCTATAGTGTCACCTTCTTCTTAACTAACTATTATTTTTTATTTATAAATCATTCTGACCTTATTGATTTTTGTTTTTTAATTGTATTGCAAATACATTTTATATTTCTGATTTTCTACAATCAAAGAACGTATCCTATGACTTTTTTTGACGTAGTCGTACAGTCGTCAAAAGTTTTATATGTAAAATTTTTGTTGCAATTTGTACGATAAGCAACAACAAACCTGAAATAGTAAATGAAAAAATATTGTATAAAATATATGAACATTTTTTTGATTAATTTAAAAACGGATAATATATGACGTAGTTATTTGGTTGATGTATTGTGTTTGTGACTGAATATTTGATGCAGTCGTACGATCGACGAAAAGGGACGACGGAAAATGTTTGACGCAGTCATACGGTCGACGAAAAGAGACGGTGAAGAATATTTGACGCAGTCGTACGATCGACGAAAAGGGACGACGGAAAATGTTTGACGCAGTCATACGGTCGACGAAAAGAGACGGTGAAGAATATTTGACGCAGTCGTACGATCGACGAAAAGGGACGACGGAAAATGTTTGACGCAGTCATACGGTCGACGAAAAGAGACGGCAAAGAATGCTTGACGCAGTTGTCCGGTCGACAATAAGAGACAACGAAAAATTCTTCAAGCAATCGTACGGTCGGCGAAAATTGCTTGACGCAGTCGTACGGTCGACGAAAGAAAACAACGAAATATGCTTGACGCAGTCGTACGGTCGACTAAAAGGGACAACGAAAAATGTTTAACGAAGTCGGTCGACGAAAAGAGACAATGGAAAGATGCTTGAAGCCGTCGTACGGTCGACGAAAAGAGACAATGGCAAAACGCTTGACGCAGTCGTACGGTCGACAAAATGAGACGAAATTGTTTTTGTATTTCAGCTTGCTTATGACTAAGCCTTAACAAAGACACAAAATTGTTCGCACAATGCCAAAAAGACAAAATTGCAGGAATGCATATGCGCTGGGCTTCCCTGGATTAAATTAGAAAAAAATAAAAATAATAAATTGCTGCCACAGCTAAAAACCAAGGGGTAAAAAAAAAAAAATTTGGCTTGTTATAATTATCAGAGGGAGGAGTAGTTGAATAGCTAACCAGAGGGGGGCGGGGGGAATTGAGGGCAGTGATGTGTGTTAGATGCATGTGCGTTGATAGTCATAAGAACGTACATTTCATGGCTGCACATTTGGCACACAAAATGCCACAGCAAATAACCAAAGCGAATTCATTCAATCAGGGCAAAGCAGCCAAGTAGCAGTAGGAACATTGTCAGGGGGGGAGTACAGCACAAGAGGGGGTGCGGGAGGCAAGCAATGCCAAATTGTACGGACATTAAACGTACATACGTATATGGCTTGATAAAAATCACAGCATAAATTGAGCCAATTTCAGGCCAGAGTAAATTTCTATGTCTCTGTTGCTGAAGCCGTTTCTCGCTCACACAACTTCCCCAATTCTCTGCTACCCCTCCGCACCCCGCCCCCCTCTCCCTCAGTCACTCTGCCACACAACAGTTTTGTAGCATCACATCAAAAGTGTTTTACCGTCCATATTGCCGTGACGACTCTCGTTTTCCAGCACTTTCTTCAACGCTGCACATCATCATCATCCCAATTCAAATCTTAACTCTTTGATCTATACTTTTGTTTAGTTCTATCGTAAACAACAAAATTTCTTTTGTTTAACCTATGCTCTGTCAAAATTTAATTTCACTTTTATTTTTTTTTTTTTTTTATAAAAATTATAACATTTATTCAGTTGCCACAATTAAATATTTTGATTTGAATTCTGGTGAGGTAAAAAATTATTGTATCTAAGAAAAAGAACTGCAAATTCATTGAATTAGGCAATAAAATATTCGTAAAAGAATTATCTAACATATAAAATCTTAAAAAGTATTTAAATGAATTTTTTAAATTTTTTAAAGAGCAATTCAAATTCAGCAATTTTTCAAAAATGCAAGAAATGTTCACATTTTTCAACTTTGAGGGTTTTTAATGGTTTTAATTCTTATTTGATCTGCGTAGCACTTACTGTTAGAAAGGGAATACAATTATCTATTGAGATGTTTAACAATATTTAAAATCAAATAAGATGTGATGTAGATATGAACAAATAAGTCGAAAGACTGCCAAAAAAAAAACTAGCTATTTGCGGATTTCTCGAAAACCATTCTTTGAAAAAAAAAAAAAATAGTTTGCATTTTTGAAATCAGCGCCTGAAAATACATCAAGAGTAGTTTATGAAAACGCAGCTCTCTTGATTAAAAAAAAAAAATTTTAAACTGTGTAATCATTCAATTTATTAAAAATTTTTTTTTATTTTTCATCTTTTTTTTTGCTGTTGTGATTCTAATTATTTAATCTCACTGTTATTTTTCAACAACTTAAAATTAACTATAAAAAATTAAAAAAAAATCAAAATTAAGTCTGGTTATTATTCAATAGATTTAATTATGAATTATTTTTTTTTTTAATTTTAGATAGTACAGTCGACGATTACAAATTAAAACCACTTTGTTTATATGGTAACTTTAATTTTATATATATTTTAATTTTGCATATAAATAAAAAATATGTAGAATATTTTCTCCAAAAAGCTAAAATAACTCTCTTGTTTTATATTTATATATTAATAAAAACAAGGAAACAAATGGTAACAATTCAATGTAATTATAAGTTCTTTTTTTATTTTAAAAAGATAAGTATAGATTAAATCAAAAAAACAAAAAAAAAAAACAAGTTACCAGACTTAATTTTGTTTTTTTTTTGTTAAGCTATTTTTTTTTATTATTGTTTGTTAAGTTTAATTGAAGTTGTTGAAAAATAACAGTAAGATTAAATGACAAAAAAAAGAAGCAAAACATTAAGATTTACTCCAATTACATTAAATATATTTTTTTTTTTCAGTTAAAAAATAAAAAAAATCCATATGTATTCAATAAAAATCTAAAGTTCATTACAATAATTTTTAAAATAACGTATTACACAACCTAATTCTAATTTTTAAAAATTCTAATTACTGAAGGCTTTATTTTTTGTGCGTCAACTGTATTGACAATTTTAAATTTATTATAAGACTTAAATAAATAAGATAAAATAAAAAAAACTTAACTTTTCATTTTTCATATTCGAAAAATGACGTCGATCCAGCTAGATTTTCACAATTAAACAAATAATACGTCACTAAAAACCTTGCCAATTTTAATAATCATAATATTAAAATCTAAATTAATATATTTCTTTTTAAACTCTTTTTAATAAATCTACTTATTATTCCATACCTTCTCTTCATATTTTTAGACCATACTGCAATAGATCTCCATTAAGAGATATTTTTTTTTATTTTTTTTTGTATTTTCCCACGCATTTGTCACGTAAATTTTTCTCCTTTCAGTTTTTCTGTTTTTTTTTTTTTGTTGTCTTCAGTTTTAATGAGCGGGTCATCAAGGCAACATTTGGCCATGTCGTTAATTATATTAACTGTATTTCGCATATAAACTCCAACACACACACACACACACACACACACACAACTTAGTTCCCTGGCATTTGTCACTTGCACAATGTTTTTCATTTTCATTTTCATTTTCGCGTTCATTTTCATTTTTCACATGTGTGTATTTTGTGGCATTTTTATACACTGCCTACTACAAACCCTTTAATTTCAGGCATTTCTATTTTCTTATTGAGTTTGTAAATAAATAAAACTATAATTTTATTGTAGGTTTGAGAAGAAACTCTTTTAAAGCTAATTTTTCAGTTTAAAAGACAAATAAGAATTTTAGTAAATTTTTTTTTAAACTCAAAAATATATTTTCATTAAATTTTATTTATTTACTAAAAAAATCAAACTGTGTATAATATTCCAGAGCTCTAAATTACAAATTAAAATCATTTATTAAACTGCCTAGTAGGGTTTTTTTTTGAGTAATTGCAGGAAAATTAAAATATTTTTAATTTTAATATTTTCTAAATTCTTAAATTAAATTAATTAATTTAAATAAATGATCTTCCGACCGATAGAGCATATAGATGACATTGTAATATACACATATTTTTTACCATCTTCATTTCATTTCTGTTTTTATTGATATTTCAATGATAAGCGTTGTTGCTACTTAGTGTAATTGCTGTAGCTGTTGCTGTAGCTGTTGCTGTTGCTGTTGCTACTGTTGTCGTTGTTGTTGCCACTGTTTGTGGTTGCTACTGCATTGTTGTCGTTGTCCGACTGTTTTTTCTGTTTCCCAGCGTCGTTTACAGTTGAAACGAGGCGTATGCGCAATTGGCTGAGCTACCATTGCAGATGGCAACGGACTTTGGACAGGAAATCTTATAGCTTGAAAAAAAAACATTTGAGGTGACGGTTTTTATTTTTAGTTTTATTTTTTTTGGGAATTGACCTTGGTGACCCATCTTCAGGTGCAGCTTTCACGGCAAGGCGTTACGTTGCGATGCGGAAATGTGGCAACTGTTGCTGCTGCTGCTGCGGTTGCTGTTGCTGCTGCTGTTGCTCCTGTTGCTGATTTTTCTTGGCGTTGTTGCTTCTGCTGTTGCTGCTGCTGTTGTTTATGTTTTTTGTTGTCACGTTCCCTGGTAAAGGTTATTTTTTTTATAATAAATAAATTTAAATAAAAACTTTTTTCGATAAATAAAAATATTTAAAAAAAATTAATTTCAATTTTATTTTTATTTTTTTAGCTCATAATAAAATATATTTTACAATTTTTTGGCTGAAGACTTTTCATATAAAACATCATATATAATTTTTTAGAGTTATACCAAAAGTATCCCTAAATCTTATAATAAAAATTGAAACTAAGAGTTTTGCTATGATTTTTAAATAAAAATTTAAATTTAAGTAATAATTCCATTGTTAATATAACTTAGATCAAATATAAGATTTAAAATAATTTTTATAATCGAAATCAAAAATAAAAGTTTATATTTTTTCCAGTATAATGCATTCTGAATAAATATATTTGAGATTTTCTCAGCTATTTATTGTAGATAATTTTTTTCCAGGTATAGTGAATAATAATTACTGTCAACGCTTACAAATTAGAAACTTCAGTATTAAGAATTTTCCGAATTTAGAATATAGGTTTTTAATATATTACTTTAATCATTATTGTAATGATATTTAGTTTTTTATTGAATACATATCAATTTTTTATTTTTAACTTAATTAATATACTTAATGTAATTGGAGTTTATCTTTATGTTTTATTTTGTTGTATCTATTTTTGATTTTATATACATATATATTCATTAAAAAAAATTTATTTATAATTGCACTAAATTGTTACCTGTTGTTTTCTTGTTCTCTTTAAAAAAATTAACTATAAACGAGTTTTATTGCAGCTTTTTAAAGTAAATTTACTGTATATTTTTTTTATTTATATATGAAAAAAAAATTGGAATATGTCGGAAATTAAAATTACCTTAAAATAAAAATAGTAATAAATTTGTGAGCGTCCACTGTATTTTGTCTATTAAACAGAAAAATCATTTATTGAAAATTTTGTATATTTAATCATTTTATGATAATTATTATTAAATAAAAATAAAAATTAAAAAAAAAATAAAAATAAATAATTTTTCTTTTTATGCAAATATTTTTTTCAAAAATAGCTTGAACAGATTGTTCTTGGCTTACTAACTATAATATCAATATTGCAACACATGAAATAATCATTATTTATGATTTTTTTTGTGTTTATTGAGTTGTAAAGTATAGCTCAAAATTAATTTTAAAAAATTTGAAATAATTATTATTTTGTAATTTTTTTAATAAAACTTAAAACAGTTTCTGTTTTTTTTAAGGTTTAAATTTTTAAAAACTCAACTGTTATTTTCGATTCCTGGTTGTGGGTTTTGTTGTTGCTGTTGCTGCATTTCTTACTTACCATGTTGCTCCTTTTCCTGCTGCAATCATTGCTGTTGCTGCTGCCGTTGCTGCTGCTGTTGCTGCTGCTGTTGCTGCTGTTGCTGCTGCTGTTGTTGCTGCTGTTGTTGCTCCTGTTGTTACTGCTGCTGTTGCTGCTGCTGCTACAACGTTTGTTGATGTTGTTGCTGTTGTCATGGCTGCTACAGTTGCTTCTATTGTTGATGTTGTTGTTGTTCTTCTTGTTACTTCTATTGTTGCTATTGTTGCTGCTGTTGTTGTTGCCTTTCTTGTTGTCGCTCCTATAGCTTCATTTTGTTTTTTTTTTTTTTTGCTGCTGTTGCTGCTCTTATTCCCGCTGCACTCCACCAACTGGCTGCACTCGCTGCACTTCCAGGCCATTCGTCACACGTCTCGATTCGCTGACAACTTGCAATCCTCGCAGCAGCAGCAGCAACAGCAACAGCAGCAGCAACAACAGCAGCAACAACAACAACTAATCATAATTTCAGCCAATTTAGCAACAAGCGACAAGTGTTATTTTCTGTTGTTGTTGTTGTTGCTGCTGTGCAGTGACTTTCTCCTGACCTCGTTTAGTTCGAAGCGATTCCGATTCCGATTCCTAAAATAAATTATTGACACACAAATTGTTGTCGGCATTATTATTGCTGTTGTTGTTGCTGTTGCTGTTGCTGTCGCTTGACATGCGTCTATTGACCCGCAGCAGCAGCCCCAAAAAACTGCTTTTAGAAACTCTTTTTTGGCCAGGCCATAATCATAAGGCCCAAGTGGGAAGCCAAGCTGAAGCTAAAGCCAAAGCCAAAGCCTCGCCACACAAAATTTATTTGCATATTTCTTTTAATTTTAGTTTTTTGTTTTTTTTTTCAAGCAACACTGAACGCGTTGGCAGCACAGGGAGGGGAGCAGGCATATACTTATATACATATATATATATATATATACATATGGGGGCTCGGGTCACTGGGCAATGCGTGGAATGCGTTAATTGCCCGGGCAGCTGGCCAGAAACCAAAATAATAAAAATAAAAAGCAAGCTAAGACAGCTGTTTTTTAGAATGCCGAACATTTAAATACACTAAAGTTTTTTGAACAGGAAAACGTATTTTTCTATCGATTTTCCTATATATTTACAATAATTTGAATTAAAATAAATTTTATTAAGCTATATTTATATATATATATAAAAGGTGTAACAAATTTAAAGGAAATATTTTTCTATCTTTTAAAAACGTTTGTCTCAATTTTTTTTCAGTTGTTTGTAATAGCCAGGAGAAGATTTCTAGAAGATTTCTTTCAAGAAAAGTCGCAAAACACCTTAACAGATGTGCTCAGTGTTAACGTATACAGCACTGTTAATTTACAGAGCTGTGCTAACGTATACAGCACTGTTACAGCAATCACAAAGAGCAGTTTCAAATTACAGAAGGCAGTATTTTTTTTTAAATGATTAGGAATAAAGTTATATTATTTTTAGGGCAGGAAAAAGTTTTTCGGTTCAACTAGAATATGAAAAATTTATTTTTAATATTTTTTTTTTTGAGAAAGTGCGTAGCAACGCACGCCGAGTACATTCGGGAAATATAATTAAACTTACAATTTTAAACTTTGAAATGTCACAAATAACAAAAGAATTTTTTTTTTAGATTTTTTCAATGGGAGCTACAAAAAATAATAGTTTCGATGTAAACTCAATTTTTTTATGAATTTTGATTTGTATAATTTTTGCCGCTTTTAAATGTTATTTTGTAGTATTAAACATTTTTCTATAGTTGTATTATTAAGTAGAAAAGTCTAAGTTGTCTGTTCTCTTTATGGACACAATCCTATAACCCCACTTGTAAATCGTTATTATTAACATTAAAAAAAATTAAATTGAATTGAATTAAATTTTATCATTCAATAGGAGCAATATCTTAATATACCATCTCGTGAGTTTTGTAAAAAAAATCTATGAAAAATAATAAAAAAATAAATTAATATATTTCAAATTTATTTTTCAAATCTATTTTTTTCTATTAAAGCTTTAAAAAAAAGGGGCGCGATTTTGGCAATATAAGAATTAGGTTAAAATTTCTCTTAAAAAAAATAAAAAAAAGTATTTTTGCAATAATTGCATTTTTTCTAAACGATTCTAAGACAGCACTACGATATAGTAATTCGACCGCTAAAATTTAAAATAAACATAACAGTCTTAAAATTAAATTATGAGACCCAAACCAAGCGTTACATATTTCTTGAAAATTTTATATAATACCATTTTGCAAAAGGGTATCAACAACAAACAGTTAGAGGCTCAGCGCTAAGAGCTCATCAGGTGTTGGCAGCCCAATAATTCACTTAGAAACCTAACGAACCATTAATTCTAACTGGGCATATAAACAACAACAACAACAACAACACACACACATACACACACACACACACTTGCTACCATTAAAAAGGCATCGAAAGTGCTCAAAATTGCGCGAAAAATAAAAAATAAAAAAAAAGATTTCTAAATGAAAATTTTTCCACACACACACCATATTCAATTATCAAAATGAAAGTTCCGAGAGTTCCAAAAAAATACAACAAAAAAAAAACGACGCATCAATCGGTCAATGAGCACGTAGTGAACATCAATGAAATTGTCAAATTGGCAAACTGCACACACATATATATATATATATATATACATATATCTATATAGTAAGAAGGGATAAGTCAGCTTTTGGGGCGTGGCGCACGTGCTTCGCATAATCATAAGTCAACAATTTGTGTTGTGTTTCTGGGCGCGGCAAGTGCGGCGCTTGACGCAAAAAAATTTAAAAAAAAATACAAAAATAAAACAAAAGACTCAGGCAACGAACTTGTGCATTGCGGGCCACAAGTAAAAAGACTTAGGCAACAAACTTGAACAGAACTTTGTACCTGAACTGGCGCTGTAGTTAAGCCATTGGATTAAGGGCTAAAAGTAATCATGATAAGGTTCAAAGTCAAAGCCAAATGTTGTGCAGAAGGCGATTGAAATATGCCCTAAGCAATTTAGTAAAGATATAAAAAAAAAAGTTTTGCATAAAATTGATCAAATATATTAGGAAATATATATTTAAAAAATTGTATAAATCGAAATGTATGATAATAAATAAAACTACAATTTATAATTAAGCCATTTTAAAACTAAAAAAGAATATTTCTCTAGAAAACTATCATGGTAAATATTCAATTCATTTATAAATTTTAATATAATCATTTTTCTACATATTTTCAAAGGCTGAATTTAGTTTTATTTTAACTTTTCCTATATAGTAACCATATAAATATTAAAATTCCTTACACAAAATAAAAACTCTTCTTTAGTTTTCTTTTTTATGTAAATAAAATTAATAAGAATAAATGTTTATCAAAATATGATCATTGTAAATATTCAATTAGCATTTTCAATATTTTCAAAGGCAATATAAAAAATTGAAAATATAAAAACCTTTGTGTTGCCTTGAATTTAATTTTATTTAAAAATTTTATTATATAGTAACATTACAAATAATAAAGTTTTTCACAAAGAACTTAGTTCTTAATCGTTTTTTTCTATGAGTCATGAAAAATGTGATACAGCGATAATGATTATAATAATAATAATATAATTTGTATTTATAGAAAAAATTTCAAAACAAATATGTAATTAAAAAAAATAGAATAAAAAAAAAAATTTTAATTTTTTGCCAAAATTTTTTAATTTAAACTGCCGCGACTATAAGTTTCAAAGTTTATTTTTTTTATTGACAAAATCTGAAAATAAATGTACACTATATTTTATTAGAACAAAAAGAAAATTGTATTTAAATTGTAAATAATATAAAAAATCTTAATTTCTTTAAATTTACACATAGCTCGATTTTCTATGAAATATTTTTTTAAATTCATTTTTTAATGATAAAATAATTAAATATTAAATATATTTAAGGTTGCTTAAGTATCAATATCTATTATCTATATAAAGAAAATAAATGTAAAAATCTAACATGCGAAAGTTCCTTAAAAACTCAAAAAAAAAAAACATGTTGCACATATAGTCATTTTACTGGGGTAAGTAAGTATGAGAATTTTTATATTTAAAAATTGTTTAACACTTTAATTTGATTGATTTTTTAAAAATATTAAAAATATATTACTATATAAAATAAATAAAAATAAAAGCTAACTTGCAAAAATTCCTAAAGAAAAAAACCCAAAAAAAGCTCATTTTACTGAGAAATATCATATTCAGAAAATATTTAACACTTTCATTATTTAATATACAAAATATTACACATATTTTTGCTAGGCTATTTTAAGTGCTTTGTTTTAAAAAAATATTGAAAAAATTTTACTATATAAAAAAACTAAAAGTAAAAATCTAACATGCAAGAGATTCTAAAAAAATCTCAAAAAAACACATTTTAATTTTTTGAGTAATATCATATTTAGTAAATTTTCAACAATATAATTATATAGTATACAATATATTAAAAGTTTGTCAAAAGGCCATTTTTTGTTCCTTGATTTTAAAATACATTTTTCAAATATTTTCTAACAATTATTCAATAATATTTGATTATAGTTTAATTTCTGGTACATTATGTAGTGGCTTTAAGATTTGATATTATTTGACATGATTTTGCTGTTACAGTTGCTTGCTTCATTAAATGGAATGTGACACAACCAACAACAACAATAATAACAACAATAATAGTAACAATAACAACATTAATAGCTAAGCAAGTCAATCTGTCTGATTTCAACGCAGCTGGAGATGTAGATGAAGCTAAAGTTGAAAATGTAAATCGAGTTTGAGCTGGACTTATGAGCTGAAGCTGAAGCTGAACAATTGTTGAAGATTTGTCCAGCCGGCCGGCTAGCCCAGTGCACCACTTAATGGCTTTGCATTATATATTTTTTTTCTATTTTTTTTTCTATTTTTTTTCTATTTTTTACTAGCTTTTTGCAATGTTTATTGTTGTCTGGCTGTCACACAATTGTTGTTGTTGCTGTTGTGTTTTATGTAACATCGTTGAATTCTTCGCTGGGGCAGGCATTTCACTTGGGGTTTCTGTTGCAGTCATCGTCATTAGTGTCCAAAAAAAAAATGAGAAAAAAATAAAAATATATATGAAATGATTGCAAATACTTGTATGCCTAATATCAAAAGACTCAAGTGGTTCAGCTGCAGTCTATGTTGGCTTATTGTGCTTGTTGTTTAGGGCTTAAAAGCTTACAATTTTGTTTTAAAAATTTACTTAGCTTCAAATGTAACAAAAAAACAAAACAAACAATTTTTACTTTCGTTCCATGTAAGCGCGCACATTTCACTTTACTTTTGGCACAATCTGTGTTTGTTGTGTGTGTGTTGTTTGTTGTGTGTGTGTTGTGTGTGTAGGCTGAGGCCCAGCATAACCCGAGCTTTGGGTGGTAATCAAGCGTCCAAGTCAAGTGGACTCGGACTAATCCCAGCCTCCAACTTGGCTTGCGTTTTCAAAAGTGCACTCACTTTTTTTGTACCCTATGAATATATGGATTTATGTAGGGTATCTTAAGCCAAAGAGGAAATAAAAAGTATAAAATTCTTAATCAAAAAGATACACTCTGTACTTTGTAAATGTGCTAATTATGTGGGGTATCTTAAGTTTACAAAGAAGTTCAAAAAATTAAAAATTCCTAATCAAAAAATTAGAAAAAAAAAGTTAAATCAAAAATAGCTGGTAAAACAAAATTAATTTAAATTATTTTCTAAATCAAAAAACTGAGTGGACAGTAAAATAAGACATAATAAATTTAATAAACATGCAATTTAGATTGTTTTCTAATTATTTCCCGTTAAAACTTAAAAAAAAAAAAAAAAATAAATCAAATTAAAGAAATTCAATGAATTTATATAATATTTTATTATATTTTAGTTTTTTAATACTTAAAGCTATTTTGAAAAACTAGCGAAGCTCTATTCATTTATTTATTTATTAATTATGATTTATTATAGTGTTATAAGCTTAATTAATTTTATTTTATTTATTTTATTTTTATTTTATTTTATTTTTTTTAATAAGAGTAATTATTTAAAGATTTCTTAACATTTTAGAATATATAGAATATTATTGTAGAAACCGCAAAAATTAATTTTTGCAACAGATAGTGAAACTTTATTGTAAATAATATTTTATGAAAGAAAATAAAATATTTAAAGCCCATCTATTCCTTAAAATTTGAGTTCAATCGGTACATAAATAAATAAATATAATTTGATTCAAAGTTCATAAACATTTTTGACACCATTCTGATTGATAGTTAAAGATTTCTAAATGCTGCAGCTACAAAAATATATAAACAAATTTAAATATTTGTTAACTAAATATGCAAAAGAAATCGAAAAGAATTACAAAAAAAAAACTGAAAATTTATAAGCAAAAACAATATTTAGATTTCAGGGGAGTACTCTGTACTGGGTATCTTTACGTCAATCACTCTTAACTGGAGCAATTTTATTTATTTTTGTTTTTCTTCTTTTTGAACAGCTTTTTCATATTGTATAAGTAATAACCACATTGACTTACTAGCCAAGCAACTAACTAACTAAGCAAATGGGAAGCTGTAGCTTAAATTTTGAATTTCAGTTTTTCGAGTTGAAGATTTTGTAATCCACAACAATGTTACTACTGTCTTTGATGTTGCAACACATTGTGGGCGCACAGTGGTGCCAAAACATTCAAATATATACAAAACACTTGATTGCAGTGTTTTCAGTAAATTCAGTTCACATTCACCACATTCAAAAACATTCACATTTTTTTTTATTATTTTTATTTTTTTTGAGTGTTTGCAAAAGCCACTGGACTTTTTTTTTTGTTTTTTTGGATGACCACTTGGGATTAATATACTTTTATTTAACATTTTCCAAGTGCTTTTAATTGTTATTATTATTATTGAATTTTGCAATCATATTTACCTTCATTTCACACAGATTTAAAAGGAAACAAAATGTATATTAAATCTCCCACGCACTTTTATTTACATTATGCATAACACAAATTCCAGCACACATCCTACAATTGTTCCACATTCTATATATGCTATGCCTAATTCAATTTACCCTATAATCTATACCCTACATTCTTTATTTCTGTACATTCTTCTAACTTAATTACCATACTTTTCTTATTTAGATGATTATAAGATTATGTTTCGAGCAGAAAGTTTCATCAATTATTTTTTATTTTATTAATTTAAAAAATTTTTTTTATGTTATTTTATATATAATTGATTTTTTATGTGTTATTTATTTTATTAAATTTTTAAAATAATTTTAGGAGATGAGTTTTAGTCACCTCGAGTCGACTAAACTCATCTCCTAACAAACAAAGGTCACCAAAAAATCATAACAAAATAATTTCATTTAATTTTTTTTTATTTTTTTTTTTTATTAATTTATTTTAAATTGAATAAATTTATTTGTATTTTTTTTTATTTTTATTTAAAATATTTTCTTTATTTTACACCAAAAAATCATAGGAACGTACAGAATAAATCACACACTCTTTTAAATTAATATCCTTTCATTTAAGCCTGCTACACTATTTATAATGTTGTGTTTTGTATATTTTATAGCTAAAATATACACAATTCCATATAAATTATATACACACTACTTATGCATATTTTTTTATTTAACTTGTCCAGGAAAACCTTATTTTAATTTCAATTTTTATTTAAAATAAATTCATTATTATTATTACTAGAAAACGCAAATAAAAGTAATGAGCTTTAAAATATTAAATCTGAAAAAAATTATCTAGATGATTGAACATATCTAAAAATAATCTAATTTAATTCAGTATGCCCAGAATACGAATAGGAATATTTTAAATTTATTTATTTTATTTTATTTATTATTTATTTTATTTTAAATAAATTTTAACTCTTATTTTAAGCCTATTAAAATAACATATTGAATAAATAATTTATTCATTTAAATTATATATAAAAAAAATTTTTCCAGAAATTAAAATTAGGGCTTGTAATACATATTTTCGATTTTTTTAAAAAAAAATAAAAGTGTTTTATTTAAGCTATTTGTTGTAAATATACTGTATATTTTTATTTATATAAAATAAAAGTATATAACATAAAAAAACCATTAGAAATTAGAATATTTCAAACATTACCTTAAAAATTCTTAAATTTTTATAATAGTATTTTAAAAATAAAATTTATTTTGATTTTTTAAAGAAAACGTAATAATTATTAAATATTATTTTTCTTATCGAAAAAGAAGTCAATTTAAAATTTTTTGATAAAAATCAATTTAATTAAACTTTTACTGTCCTTGATTGTTATTAATGATTTACTTGGAATTTTATTTCATTATTTATTTTATTTTTGTGCTATATTATTTTTAAATTATTTTTTTTTTTTAATACATTTTTTTTGTTTGCATTTTATTTAGTTCAAGCATTTTAATTTAATAATGTCTATAAAACCAAGTTTTTTTTTATTTAAAGGATTCACAATCTAATTAAATCTTTTGCTTATTAAGAGTGTGCTTAGATTTATATTTTCTTTTTATAATGCTTAAGTTTTATACATTTAATAACAAAAAATTAAATAAGAATTAAATATTAACTAACATTAAATTATAAGTTTCTGATTGTAGTGCTGGGAAATCCAATAAAAAAATAAATAAAAATAAAAAAAAGTTTCTTTTTGAGTATAAAATAAAAGAATAGAGTTTTATTTATTTTTTTATTTGACTTGACTTACATTTGGTTGCACATTGCTCATTTTCAACTGGGGCAGACATTGTAAATCCATTTGCCCAGGCATTGGCTCGTGGCAATGCAACAGAGGCAACAGGTAGGGAGGGAGGGAGGTAGCGGACTGCAGGGCATCTGAAGAAGCACAATCTGTTAAGCTGCAACAGTTGCCGAGAGGCATGAACAGCAGCAGCAATGGAAGCAGAAGCAACGACTCAGAACATTAATCTTGAGACTTTGCTGGAAATTAAAAATAATAAAGCACTAAATAGAAAATGAAGCGAACCATTTTGATAGGGTTACGAGAGGGGGAAGGGACTTAGAACTGGAAGTTAGACTGGGAGACGGAGACTTGCCACTTGCGTCTTCTAGGTAGAGGAGTGTGAAAGTGGAGCTCACTCTTAATTGAGCATCGTGAACGCAAATGCAGCAATTCGTTGTGCTTCGACGATTGCAATACGTTTGGCCAGGGCCAAGAGGGAAGAGGGAACGAGAGTTCGGTAAGGGGCAGGGGCAGGCATTAGGTATTAGGTTATGTACAGAAAAAAACATTCTTTTGGTCTTTTTTGCAAAAGATATTGCGTGTGCCGCACTTCAATTTTTGCTTCTTGTGTTGTCCGGTGGGCGTCCAAAAGGCATCGCACGTGGCAAATGCTGCAACAAAAATCCAACTGACCACCAACGGGCCAACAACGGGCCAACTGGTGTTGCACCAAGCGTAACAATTGGGCGGTGGCCCCCAGCTCCAACTCCAACTCCAACTCTGGATACAGTGGCAGGCCGTGCCAAAAGCCGTTTCCTCATTGTCTAATTAAATGTTTCTGCAGTCATAGGCACAATTTGATTAGTTAACTGTTAACTCTACCTTTCGACCATCATTTGGGCCATAAACCTAACCCTCTAAATATCACTATGAATGGAATTCAATTAAGCAGACAATATGAATATTTAGTAAAAGTTTCTAAGCAATAAATGAACTAAGAAATAAATTTAAAAAAAATGGCAAATAAAATTTATGAGTTCTTAAAAAAAGGCTTAAGAATATTTTTTAAATAAATGGGAAAATCTTAGATATGCTAACTCAGAATCCTGGAAGCAGCATTAACTTTAATTTCCAATATTTATTAGAAAATTACATGTTAACTTATATCTTTTGATCAAAAAACAAAATTCTTATACATATATTAATTAAATTTAAATATTTTTTTTTTTCAATATTTTATTTTATTTTTCAATTTTTTTTTTTATTTCAATTTTATTTATTTATTTAATTTTTTTATTTTAACTGAATTTTATTTTTTTATTCAATTTTTTTATTCAATTTTTCTTTTCAAATGTTCCCTATATAAATGATTTGAATTTCAATATCTTTTCAATTGTTGTGACAACTTTTGCAGTTCACAGCGTTGATTCGGATGATTTTTTTAATCAATTTTTATTATTTAACATATTTAACAAATTTCAAAATTACTTTTATATGAAAATTTTAAATAAATGTCGCAAATAATTTTTATTATTAATTTTTATTTTCGGGTAAAAAATATGAGTTTTTGGCAATTTTAATGAAAACTCCAAAAATAAGTTTAATTTCAATTATTTATACATGAAAATTATAAGAGTTGCGATTTCTAAAAATTAAATTAAAATTTTTTTCTAATCCAAAAATATCAAATTATTGTAAAAAATTTTAGTAACCATAATTCTTGCTCAACTAAGAGTCTAAAAAAATAGTTTTGTGTTTAAAATTAACTCAAAATCTTTGGCCTAGTTATTTTTTATTTTGATTAAATTAAATCAGATTATTTCGAATATATTGAAACATCGAAGAGGCATGTTTGGTTGAGTTATCTCTAGAAACAAAGATTTTGAATTTTTTTAGATATAGATAAAGATATAGAAATAGTTATAGATACAACGATCCGATTTTAATAAAATTTGATCTACAAGATTATAATACATCGAACTGGTTAATTTGGTTTCAACATCTTTTCATAGAAAAACCAATTTTTTCACTC
The DNA here is from genome assembly GCA_035043045.1 of Hirtodrosophila alboralis. Taxonomy (NCBI): domain Eukaryota; kingdom Metazoa; phylum Arthropoda; class Insecta; order Diptera; family Drosophilidae; genus Hirtodrosophila; species Hirtodrosophila alboralis. The sequence continues at coordinate 742,061 of JAWNNH010000563.1, read as the reverse complement.
GATTCTTCCTATAGCTGCTATATGATATAGCTATCAGATTTTAATCAAATATTGTCAAACTGTATAAATTATGTTTTTTCATTGATCTAATGATTTTTGTTATAATAAATATATTCTGAAAAACAAAAAAAAAACTTTCATACCAGCATATTTTTTGCGAATTCTTGTTCCTATGAGAGCTATAAGATATAGTAGTTCGATTTTGTTGAAACTTTGTCAGATTATTTGGATTATAATACAACATCGATCTGCCAAGTTTGGTTATAATAACTTGAGAATTTGTCGACGAATCTACTTTAAGTCGAAACCGACTTCAATTCCTGTCACGTAACGCCACACCTGTTTTTTGCTTATATCTTTTAACCGGAAAGTACGAATGATTTCATCTCTTTTACTAAATATAGTCCAGCTGAATTGCTACTTAAATATAAAATTTTTTTTTTTAAAATTTGACTTTTTTCTAGCGTTTTTCACATTTAGGCGTACGACTGTCACGTAACGCCACAATGTAAATGCCCATATATAATTAATGTTCTCACAGCTGTCTCCTTTTATGCATCACACAAGTCGTGACAAAATTATAATATCCTTTTGCAAGCGTATAAAAAAGCAAGCTACAAAAGTGAGGTTAGGAATGATGGGAATCGTAGTAGAAAATGTCTAATTAAAACCGAAAAAAGTGCAACATTTTAAGCTATATATACCACAATAAACGCAATCAAAGTTCTTCTGCAAACTTTAACTTAAATCGATCATAAAATGAGGTTAGAAATGAACGAAATTAAAGTTCTTGTCTAACCTCAAAATATTTGAGGTTAAGTGTGTGCGACAGGTGGCGCCACCAAAGTGCGGTTAACAATGATTGACAATGTATGTATATATATAGATATATATATATAGTTTTTCCTTTAACTTTGACTCCAAAAATGGAGCAGCTGCTGCTGCTGTTGCTGCGCCCAATTCTATTGGCAGTTGGACAACTTGATGATGTTGCAATCAATGTTGTTGTCAATGTTGTCAATGTTGTTGTTGCTACTCTGAAGCTGTCATCACTTGCGGCAACGTTTTTCATTGTATTTTTTGTTTGTTTTTATTTTTTTGTTGCTGCAGCAGCAATTTAAACTGGGTTAAAAGCACAAACAACACGCAAAAATGTGACGACAATTCGCCAAAGCAATTCCTCAAGAGAATTAAGTAAAGCACAAACAACAACAACAGCAACAACAACAAAAAACAACAACAAAATTGTGTTTGTATAATCAAATGATCATCAACATAATCATAATGACATTTGTTGGTTCAAAACAAATCCAAAATAGAACTGACCCAGCCCATAAGGAAAAAAAAAAGATCTCAAGATCTCAAATCGAATGTCAAATCGATCTTCAATGTGGCATAAATGATCTAGGTAAAGAATAAGGTTATAAACAGACATTACTTGGAATAGTTCAATCGTTTTTATCTAATTCAGACTTTAGTAATTTGTGGAACTAAAATAATATTATATAGTTTATATATATCAGATAAGATATTAAAGCTGGGCACATTGAGAAGTTTATATTTTTGAAAATTAAAAAAGAGATGAGTTGATATTTATTAAATGGAATTTTAATATTATATAGTAAATGCTTTAGATTAGCTTTATTAATACTTAAACGACATTGATTTTAATTTATTGTAGGCTATAAAAAAATAGGAATTATTTATTATTATTGTAATTTATATAATTTTATAATTTCATTCTAAATATCACATTGATTTCCATTTTATATAAAAAATATTTTTTATTTACAGCCAATAATTGAATTATTTAATATTATAATTTAGATAATTTTATAATTTCATTCTAATAAATATTCACAAATATTTTTTTTTACTTTTAATAAATGAAAATGTAAATGAATTTAAATATACAAAATATTTTGACAAATTTATTAAATTTTTTAAATTGTTTTAATTGAAAATAAGAATGTAGTTAAATATTCAAAACATTATTCAAAATTTTATAAATCAATTATTGAAATATTTATTATTATTATTTATATTATTTTATAATTTTATTCTAATTAATATTTACAAATATTTTTTTACTTTTAAAAAAATTTAAAAAAGACAATTTATTAAAAGGGAATAAGCGAATTATTAAGTTTATATTTATTTACAATATTTCATAATTCAATTTTAGTTAATATTCACAAATATTTTTCACTTTATTAATTAAAAATATAAATGAATTTATATATCCAAAATATTATGACAAATTTATAAAAGCATACAAAATAATAATTGAAATATTTTTTTTATTTAATTAAGTAAAAAATAATTGTTACTGATCAAATTTTTAATTTAAATAATCAGTTTAAAGAAGATAAATTTCAGTTTAAATTACGTCAAATTGTTTATAGTTTCAAAAGTGCCAACAAAGTCTAAGATTTTCATAAAAAAAAAAAAAAACTTGTTACTTTTAAGTAAATTCTATTAATTCTAACAAATATCACAAAATTATTTTATAGTATCTATCATATAATAAAACCACAAAAGGTATAAAAAATTAATATTAGAATATATGGAAATTCTTATTTTTTTCCTATTTTTTAACACGTTTTTCTTCAATATTTCCAAAGATTTTTAAAATTACTAATAAAATTATTAATAAAATTGTATTTTAAATTAAAATCTTAAATGAATTTTTTATTGAAATATTAAAGTCTTTGGTGACTTTTATTTGATTTTTTACCAATAACAGTTATCGATTAATGTTATTCAATTAAATCTTTAATAAATGCCATGAATAACAGAAAAATTAGTTTAAATTGTAATATGCAGACTAATTAAATAAAAATATATGTTTTATATGGATATAATAAAAATCAATTGTAATAATAATTTTTATAATTCTTTTTTTTATATATCTCGAATATTTGTTAGCTATGATAAAAAGTTTAAAAATTATAAAATAAATCTTAAGTGTGACATTTTAATTTATTTCTCATAGCAGTTAAGGTCTTTAAGAAGTAGAAAATGAATTTTAGGCTTATATGGATTATTTTTATTATATATTTAAATATAATTTTCAATTTTCCATAAAAGCAATTAATTTATATACAATCAATTTATATATTTATTTTATTTTTTTCTTCAATATATAGCACAAAAATATGTATTTAAAAATATATATTTTTGTTTATAATTTATTTTCTATTAGTATGTTATGCTAATGCTTAGTTATTAGTTCTAATTTAAGCGTATTTCTTGAAGTTTTGGCCAAAAATGGATTTAACATTCAACATTTTCACATGCCCAAAATCTTTGCCTGTTTGGCAACATATTTTTTTTTTGTGGCAACTTGTTTTTTGTTTTTTGTGGACTTGTCTAGGCTATACAGGAACATGCCACCTCATAGATGTCTCTGAAATTGTGGTTTAGCATTAAGTTTTGGGTTTGGCGTTTTGGCCCACATGTGTCACACACACACACACGCACACACAGCAATTTGTGCGTTGGCCAGGCCAAAATCGAGACATTGCATTGAACCGGGATTTTGTGGCAGTTGCGGCTGCTGCTGCTGCTGCGGCGGCTGCTCCAATTGCTGGCTGCTCCAATTTGCTGACCATTTGGCTTACTTAAGCCCCAGTTGTGGCATGCAAATGCTTGTGCAACGGCATCGTTGTTTTGTGGCAATGAATGAGTTCAAGATGGCAAAGCGCTGAGCGCGCAGCATGCGGCAAGTTGCAAGTCCAGCATGGTCACGTTGCGATAATTTGGTGCAGTGGCAAGCACTTGGCCAACAGAGTTAGCTGCCACAGTTGCATAACCTGTATTAGTTGTTATTACCGTTCGTTGTTGTAGCATCCACAGCGCACAACTTTCTTGTTGTTTTTGCCGCTGCGTTTGCCACATTTATCGATAGACGCAGTCATCGATAGGCCCTAAGCTGGAAGCTTTAGCACTTGCCAAAAGCGCAGCAGCGTCAAGTGGCTGCGACAGCGACGGCGACGGCGACACGCATGCAGTCGCTGCCAACGTTGACGTCGCCTTGACGCGCGCACACGCTTACAGCTTACAAGACGCACAACGCAAACGCGCTAACTTTCAGTTGCTTTCAAGCTGCACAAGACGACGGTTGGTTTTTTAACTCCAAAAAAAAACAGCTGCTGAGGCTGCAAGCAGAAAGAGCGAGAGAGAGAGAAGAAGAGAGAAAAGCGTGAGAGCGAGCGCTAGAAAGAGAATTCGTGCGCGTGAGAGTGTGAGCATGCGCGTAGCGTCGTACGATACGTGAAAAGTGAAAGAAACGTCTTGAGCTTTCGTGCTTGTGTGCGCGTGCGCGTCGGCAACGTCAACGTCAACGACAGCGCTTTCGGGAGAGAGCCGAGCTCGCTTTAAGCTCGACTTGGCGAGCAATTTCAAATTCAGTTACCGTGCTGAACGCCAAGCGAACGGAGCTGTGCGCATCGCGGCGCGTTGAAGTCTTCTTCTCATCTATTTTTTTTTTGGTCTTCAGTTACACTTGATATTCGAACTCGACTCATAACGGTTAACGCATAACGGTCAGCGGTACGCGCGTATTGTGTTCAAAAGAAATTGCGCGTTTTTATATTATTTTTTGTTTTTCTTTAAAAAGTTTTTTTTTTACATTTTTGTTAAGTGCGTTTTGTAAGGATTAAAAAACAATTTGGTGCACCTGTGTGTGCTAAATTATAAATTTTGTAGCGATTTTCGTTAATTGCTTATTAACATAATTATCATTATTATTATTATAATTTTTCCTTTATTTATTTTTTTTTATTTGCAAAACACAGTTATTGTTTGTTGGCATGTTGAGCAAGTAACATTCATAACTTTTGCTCATTAAAAAACGTGTAAACAAAAGAAGAAACCACAAAATAAAATACAACTAAAAAAAAAAAGCTGCAAAAATAAAAGTAGTATGAAAACAAATTGCAAAATTCTAAGAAACAAACAAAATTAAAAAAAACCTAAAAAAAAAAAAATCATCAAATACAGTTGAAGATCAACGACGAAGATCATACGACGACGGAGCGACAAAATGCAACGCACGCAGTCGCCGCTGTCGACGGCAACGACAACGACAACGCTGCTGCTGTTAGTGCTGCTGGCGTCAGCGCAGGCGCAGGCGCAGAATATAGGTGAGTGTGTCAAGCGAAAGACGAAAGACGAAAAGCAAACAAATTTTCTCTCATTTTTGCTGCTGGGCTGCCTGCCGCCTGCTGTGCTGCTTGCTGCGCTGCTCGCTGCGCTGCTTGCTGTCCGTTTTCTTTAGTTTTATTTTTTTTTTTTTTTGGGCGCACCTTTAATTTATATATTTTTAATTTTGCATACAACTTTTGTCGCTGGCTTTTGATTTCCGGTTCTGTTTCAAACAAAAGCGACGCAATGTTTCTGCACATTTTCCCACGTTCATAAAGCAACAACAACAACAACAAACACAGGAAAAACAAAAACAAAAAAGTCAAGTGCCGGCAACTGGTCAACTTGTTGTTGTTGTTGTTGCTGCTGCTGCTCACTTTTATATCGGTCAGCTTTTGTACGCTCGTTAATTATTTCGTGGGATACGCGCGACAAATGAACGAAAGAACAAACTTAACGAAATGGGTCATCAAATTGTCCAATATGACAAGTACAGTATGCGCTCGCTAATGTGTACACTAAATATGCATAAACTTAAAGTTTATGTTGGAAAAAATCTTATTTTCAAGTTAGATATGATTTTTTTAATTAAAATTAATAAATAATAATTTTTCATTAAAACTATGCAGAACACTTCTCAGTTGCTGATTAAAATAGAATTGTTTAAAATTCGGATGCCCTGTAAACAATTGTTTAATTAACAAGCAAGCAGTGATTTTCAAGCAGTTCAGCGGCTAACGCAAGCAAGCAGTGCAGTTTGAGTTTTATTTTGTGACTTTTATGTTATTTATAAAATTCATTCTAAGTCCTTAAATTAAGGTTAAGTTTTCCTATCGATTCAGATTCAGTTTTTACCATTTAAATGTTAATATTTTTAAATTTCCGTTTTTTTATTATGTTTTACGTGTATATTCCATCTCAACTGGTTTCTTTAATGTTTATATATTGAAATCTAATTATTAAAAATTTTATATTAAAATATATAAAATTATCAATTTCCTTGGCTTTAGCGCTTGAAATATATCTTGGAAATATGAATTAAAATTTAAATTTTTTAAATGTCTAGGGTTGCGTTTTGCTAATGAAAAAATTTTCAACATTTTTTAATTTTTGCTTAATTTTGAATATTTTTTCTTTTTTTATATCAGTACTTTTTTTTTCTTCCGAAAAAGTTCTCCACATTTTTCTAATTTTTGCTTTATTCCAAATATTTTTTTTTGATATCAGTACCTTTTTTCCTTCCGAAAAAGTTCTTGAAACTTTTCATATTTTTGCTTTACTCCAAATTTTTTTTTATTTTTTTTTTTTTGGTGTCACTACATTCTTTTTAATTAAAAAATAAATAAATAAATAAAAATGAAATTTATCTATCAAAATTTATAATATTCAGCTTTTATTAACTTTAAAATCTATAGGAGTATATAGCTAAAGCTAAAGATCAAGAATATATATGTTGATTTACTTTATAGAGTTAGAGCTGCATTTAAAACATTTTACTATTTATATTTTTTTCTTAATTTTTCCAAGACTTTTGGTTTATTTTTTTACTGCATTTGGATGCTCATTTTAGTAGCGTTTTATTTTATTATTTATCACATTAGTTTATTTATGAAATTTGCAAAATAAAAATCAAAAAAAAGAGTTTATAATAAACTTTTTTTTTTGCTTAAAAATTAAATTTTTCCATTGTCTTTGAATATAAATTCTCAAGAGTTTGCACAACATTTTTGATTAAAAGCCATGATATTACTTTACAATATGATCTCCCTCTCTCTCTCTCTCTGGCTCTCTGTCTCTCTCTCTTTCTCTATTATCTCTATATCTTTCTTTATCTTTATTCTTTCACATTTTTATCAATCTAACAATTCCGCAACGTCATGCCAATCAAAAATAATATTAGTTTTATTTATGTTCCATTGCTCTGCTGTTGCCTGCTTACAAATGTGCACTCAAAGTGGCGTTTACTGTAGAAATACTTAAAAAAAAAATAAATATAGTTAAATCTATATATATACTATATAGTATAAATTTTTTTAACATTTTTGTGGGCGTGTCTGCGCAAATGTTGACCGCAGGAAACGGATGTTTTCTTTGGGGTCAGCAAACAAATCACAAAAAAAATGTTGAAAAAATAAAGTGTCACACACACACACAAACACACCAATACGCACAAGCACAGCAAAAACAAAAGACTTAGGCAACAAACTGGCTGCTGCACGTGGCAATAAGACAACTGCCCCATAGAGGCAACCAGAGCAACCTGTTGTCTGGTTGTTCTTGTCTCCAATTACCAAAACCAAGTTTTGCTGACGCCGCTTGTTGCACGTGGCAAGCGATTGGGTTACAGTTACAAGTTGCAGCAGGTGCAGGTCCAAGGGGTGGGGTGTGGCAACACAATAACACATTGAACTTGAGCACAAAAAAAAAACAATTTAAAAGGAACTTGCGAGCGAGCTGATGTATAAAACGAGCGTGTCAGCAATTTGTTATACTCACTTTTAACTGTTAGCTTTACAACAGTTATGTCTCAATAACTGTAGAACATAATATATAAATAGAATAACTAACTAAAATGCAACACAAATCAATAGAACAACAAAACAAAACAAAAAAAGAAATAGAAATAGATAAATAAATAACTTAAATGCAGCTCTAATCGAAACAAGTTTTCACAGATTCACAGATTTCTTCTAAACCGTTACACAACGTATAAAAAAAAACAAAAAAAAAAAAAGAATATAAACCAAAATTTTTTTAAGCTATGGGAAAGAAATTAATTTAAATTACAAATCAAAAACTAAAAAAAAAACTCTAGAAACTCTAAAAAAAAAAAGCAGAAATGAACACAAAAAAAAATTGTCTAAGAAATTAAAATAAAATTTACGAGCTGGAAGAAAAAAATGTTGCCGCAACAAATGGGAAAGTTTTTTAGCTTTTTTTTTTCTTTTTTTCTTGTAATATATTTTTCACAATTGTATTTCATATTGTGTGTTGACAATAAGAAAAGTAAAAGTGCAATGCAAACAACAAGCAGGAGAAATGGCAACACAGAGTTTCAAGTTGAAGATAAAACTGCTAAAAAAAAATAGAAAAAAAATAGATAGAGAAAAAAAACAAACCTAACAAACACTCATAATGATGTGGCGGGGCATTACGTATAGATAGATACATATATGTATCTGTATCTGTAGCTGGTTGTAGCTAGACTTATATTGGCCGTTGGGTTGTCTAATTTAATGCTTGAAGACTTGGCTAGAGGCCCAGTAATGATGATATTGTATATTATAATCATCATCATCATCATCAAATAATGCTCGATTGCATTGCGGAAGCTGAGCGTTTAATTGCAATGCGAAAAAGAAAAAAATCAAGCATAACTATCCGCAGATGCTCGTCGTTGTAGTATCTACAAGATACACATAACTTTCGTTGTTTTGTATCTTGTTGTCTAACCACACACAATGCCTGGATGCCAGTTGCAGGGAGGGGGGGAGCAGGGGCAGCAGTTGCAAGCCCAAAAAACATGGGGCGTGGCACATTGTGCGCGCATGCGTGCAAACATTTTTTATAACTATTATTATATTATTTTCAATTTTTTTCAATTTTTTTTTTTTTGCTTTTTTTTTGCATCTTTTGCTTTTTATTTTCTCGTTTGCGGTTTTTGCATTGGGCAAATCCCGAAACGAGGCGGTGGCTGCCCTTATATAATCACAGTTACAAACAAACCAGCCACAACAAGGAAGTCCACATTAAGGAAGCCAAAAAATGAGCTAACATGGGCGGGTTAATACGCACCAGCAAAATAGTTAAATATATCCTAAACATAATTTTAAAAAAAAGTTGCAACTACTTTAAAAACAACTTTAAAAAAAAATAAGAATTTTTTTTTTAATAAATTTCAAGTTTTAAAACAATTTTATTAAGCAAAAAAAATCATGTACTTGCAGCAGCTTTGTGGAACAGAGAACTACAGCAATGTTAATTATTTTTTTATTTTTTGTAGCTTTTTATTATTACAACTTTTTATGTTTGATTTGTTTATATACTATATAAATCAGAAAACATAATTATTTTTGCTTAAAAAATTAAACTTAAAATTCGCTAACAGCTTTTAAATAGCTTAATGTGGCCAGGTTGCTATTTATTCCCAATAAGATAGCCAAAACGAACCAAAAAAAAAAAAAACATTTTAAATATATAAACAAAATTTCTTTTTTTTTCTCTCTTTTGTTTTAAAAATATAAACAAAATTTCTAACACAAAAAACATTTTATTCAAATAATTTTTAAACTTGTAGACTTTTTTTTTTTGTTTGGCTTGGTTTTTTATTGCAAACAAAAATAAAAAAAAATTTCCACATTCATGCTCTTAAAATAAATTTTGAAATTTTCTTATAACTTTTTAATAGCTAAATATGGCAAGGTTGTTATTCTGCTCAATAAGCAAGCCAAAATGAACCAAAAAAAAATATTATTCAAAATAAAAAAAAATTTCTTACACAAAAAACATTTTTTCCAAATAGTTTTTAAAATATGAAAAATATTTTTTTTGGATTTGTCTTGCTTTTTTTTTAGGCGAAAAAAAATAAAATAATTATTTTTGTTTATAAAATCAATCTTCAAATCCTTCTCTGACTTTTTAATAGCCAAATATGGCAAGGTTGTTATTTATTTTCCATAATATAGCCAATCGAAGCGAAAGGAAAATTTTTAAAATATTAAAAAAATTCTTAAGCAAAAAACATTATTTTGAAATAATTTTTAAAATATTAAAACTTTTTTTTTTTTGGTTTGTTTTTAATTTTTTTTATAGCAAAAAAATTCCACTTTTTTATTTTATTGCGAAAAAATATCAAAATTTCCACATTAAATTATACAAAACCCATAGCTGCATTTAAACGATTAATATCGATTATTTTCGAGTTTTATTTTTTATTAATCAAAAATAATTATTATTGTCCAAGATTTATTTAAAACTTTGGAAGTAAAAAATATTCAAAAATAATCATTGTCATATAAAATAAAATATAATAATCTAGCCAACATTTTCACAATTTTTGTTTTATCAAGTTTTAGAAGCTATAGCAGATATATCGTTTAAAAAACATAATTTTTAACTATAGCATACCAAATTTCTCATATATTTTTATGGGATTGTTTTGCAATTTCATATTTCAGTTTCATTGTTAAACATTGGCAATTTATTTAAGCAACATTTAATGATTTTGATTTTGGTAATTTAATTTTTAATGATACTTAGCTCGGTTGGGAGTGTGACAATTGTCACAGGGCAAAAGTCACAGTGTCAGCTAAAAGTTTACGCAATTTTTAGTGCACTTGTTTCACCAAAAATAAAAAAACAGTTTTTGAATGCCTCTCAATATGTTTGGCCTCACAATTTTACGCAATTCGAAATAAATTTTGTCGAATTTATTTTTTTATTTTTTTTTAAGTTTATTTTTGAGGTGCAATCTTCATCAAGTGGCACGTAGGAGGCCAATCTGTGGAATGGGGGGAGTTGTATGTGTGTAGTGAAATGGAAATGAGGCAACTTGCGCAAGTTGCAACATATGGCCTTGTCCCCGCATATAATCACAGAAAGTTGATGTTGGTGTTTTGTTTTGTTGATTGAAATTGAATTTTGATGATGCATAGATATGGAATATATACAAGAAAGTTTGTATAAACATTGCAGAGTTACAACATTTTAATAGGTATAAATTAAAACAAGTTACAACTTGGTAGATATGTGATTAAATAAAGCCAAAATTAACATTAAAAAAGTGCTGATAAAATATGTATAAAAAATGCAATACATGTGTCTAAATTTAAGCTAAAAGATTAACGATTGAAATTGGGAGAAATATTTAGTTTTATTAGAAAAAAAAAATATAGCCATATAATTGACAAATAAATGCTTTAGCTCCAAAATCAAATTATAAATAAATGATTTTAAATTTGCTTAAAAATATTTATATTTATTGAAAACACAATTATGAATAAATTTCTACATTCTACAATAAATAAATGATTTTAAAATTGCTTGAAAATATTTATATATAAAGGAAACACAACAATGTTAAGGAATCACAATAAATAAAAGTTTTTAAATTTAATTTCAAATATATATTTAAAGTAGACAAAACTGTGAATATCTTTTTACATTCTACAATAAATAAATGCTTTTAAAATTGCTTTAAAAACTTAGATATAAAGGAAACACAACTATGAATATCTTGCTACATTCTACTATAAATAAAAGTTTTTAAATTAAATTTAAAATATATATATAAAGTAGACACAACTGTGAATATCTCGCTACATTCTACAATATAGTTATTGGATTATTAAATAAATTAGCAAATGTTGTGAAATGTTGTTATTTTTAGCATTTATATAAAATATTTACTATCTTTATACCGAGTAACCTTATAGAGAAGATGAGCCTACACCTAAAATTATAATGATTGCTCATGCAGTTTTGTATAGAGTTTGCGCAGTTCCATTATAATCTTTTGATTGAAATCATCAACAAAAGTTGAAGAAAATGTTATTATGCATTTTTTTTTGAGGGGTGCAGCTCATTTGTATGGCATACTCATTGGAATTTGAAATTGAAATGCAATAAATACAATAAATGTCAGCTGCAGTTTTTTTTTTTTTTTAAGTTTTTTATTTTTTTGATGATAATGTTGGCCTGTAACTTTCGCGTTCGTTGCCTAAGTCATTCGTTTGTTGTGTGAAATTTTAATGTGTGTCGCGCAGTTGACGTTGACGTCGCTGCTGGCAGCAGCACAGTGAAATGCTCAGAAAGTGAAACTATCGTCTAATAAATAAATGAAATTGTTTGCTATTAGTAGCGCATTTAAATGACAATACACAACAATTAAAAGCGAACCAGTGCGGCCACCATGAAAGCTGAAAGGAAAAAAGGTGTAGCTTATGTTGAACGACAGAATTTATGCGCTTTTTAATTTAATTAATTATAATGAATGTGCGACGCGTTTATTATTGTTGTTGTTATTTCGAAATAACTGGCAACAATTGTGTGGCACCTGATTCATATGGCTCGTTTTGCAGCCATCAATGCCACAGCAAAACGCCATCGAAATTGTTATAAATAATTGCCTTTTGTTAATAACTTTAAACGTTGCATGCGTGTTGCTGTCTGTATGTGTGTGTGTGTGTGTGTGCATTTCGTCACTGGCCTACAAAATATAAAAAAAATCTGTTGCAATTGCCATCAAATAAATGCCATAAAATTGACTGCCAAATGCGCTGTATAATTATGCAGCTAATAGTTGAGTTTAATAGTTAAAAAAAAAAATATATACATATATATATACTTTATATATAAAGTCAAAATTTATTAATTTAAAATGTATTATATATTACTTATTTGTATATAATATTTTTGATTTATTTTCAATGTGTTTGGTACTAAAAAAATTACAATAAATTGAAGCAAATTTTTTATATTTTCGAGCTTTAAAATATTTATTTTGTTTGTCATTGTGCCCAGTATTTTAATTTTATATATATTTATTTATTAAATTTAAATTTTGCTTAGTTTTTTTATGCTAAAAATAATATACAATTATACAAATCTAAAATTTTTGCGCTATTTTTCTTAGCATACATACAACTCTCAATATTAACAAAAATAATGACACAAAAAAATATACTTAAATTTTATAAGAAATTATAAATAAAATTGATATTAACTAAGGTTTATTTGAATGTTTTTTTTTTGTATTTAGTCAATTAATAAAATTGTTTTAATTTATAAAAATTTTTGATTTTTATGCAACTTTCAATAAAAAAAATTACCTTTATTCATAAAATTAATTTTTTGTTTTTAATTTCTATGAATGTTGTTATGCAGCCAATTCCATGAAATTTAGTAGCATAAATTTAAATTTTAAAAATTTTGTATATTAATAATAAATTGAATTATATTTAAAATTAAGAATTTAATTTATTATACTAAAAATTCATAATTTAATTCATATCCAAAATCATTAAATATATACAAGTGCATGTATTTATATATATTTAAAAAGAACATCAACAGCAAAAAAAAACTGAATGGACAATCAGGCTTTAAATTATTTTGATAAAAAGTTGACAAAAAGCTAAAAAGAATATCTAAGAAGTTTTTTTTTATTTTTAATCAAAGGATTCTATAGCACAATTATGTGTCATACATAAATAAAAAGATTTTAAAGTCGGTTTATTTAACAGTTTTCTGTATCATAGAATATCTTAGAAGAATTTTGGTTTTTAAACAATTATGTGACATATTTAACCAAAAATCTTTACAACTTTCAGATCTATTTTAATTGTAATTAAAACTCCAAAATAAAGAACTTTTTAAATATATTTTTACAAATTATATGCTTTGCTTGAAAATAATTTTTCTTATTATTTTATGTTATTTATATTATTGTTTTTCTTTATAAACAAAATCTGCAACAAAAATTTCGCTTGCTAACAAATATTTTAGGGTACATTAACTTTCACAAACAACAGGTAGCAAATAGGCAAACAAAAGCAACGAAAATTTTGCAATTTCAAGTGTAGAGCAATGGAATTACATTAAAAGAGCGCCCACACACAACAGCAACAACAGCAACAACAGCAATACACAACAGCAATACACAACAGCAACAGCAACAAACTGAAGAATGTTGGGCAAGCTGTTTTTTAATGTGGGTGAAAGCCAAGCCCATTTTGTTGTGCCTACCACACACACACACACACACACTGAGTGTGTGTATGGCATATATAAAGTTATAGCCAGCAAATTTGATTTGGAACCACTGTGCAACTGTTGCTGTTGCTCTTTGCAATAACAATAACAATTGCCATAGATTATGGCGTCTGCTTGCCTAGAATGTTTGCCTTATGGATATATATATATATATATATATTAATATATATTTATATTTGCATTAAAGTCTTCAGCTAATTGCGAACATGGACTTGCACTTGGCGCTTTGTGGAACCATGGAAATTGCTGAGCAGTTGCTATTGTTGTTTGATGTTGATGTTGCTGTTGTTTGATGTTGCTGTTGTTGTTGTTCCGCAACGACGTTGGCGCCGTCATTATCATTATCAGCATAAACATAATGTTCATTATTATCATCATCATCATCATGAGGCAAGTTCAATGGCCGTTTGGCTGCTGCTGTTGCAGTTGCAGTTGCAGTTGCTGCTGCTGCTTATCCCGGGTTATCGGAAGTGATGATGACGCTGCGCTTTTAATGCGCCGCTGTTGCCAATCAATAAACGCAGCAATAGCAGCAGCAGCAGTAGCAACAGCAGCAGCAGCAACAGCAGCAACAACAAGAGCACTTAAAAAAAAACCAGCGATCCCAAATAAGAAATATGAGTTAAAAAATATAATCAAAGCTGTTAAATGAGAAAATCTTAGTTCTAATCTAATTCACAATGCAATATTCTGATTTATTCTCATTATAAAAATTGTTGTCATCTCTTAATTTTGATTTAAATCGGGATTGTCCACGCCCTTAGCACTTTGTGCAAATTTATTTTTGATAAAATATCTTTTAAAAAAGACGCACTTTTTATAAGCAAACTGAAATACAAAACGCAATTTTATTTTTTATTAAAATTTTTTAATTTTCTAATTTTATTTTATTTTTTTCGTCGACCGTACGACTGCTTCAAGCACTTTTCGTCGACCGAATCAATGCTAAAACAATTTCATTTGCTGCGTTTATGTGTTTATTTGTTTGTTAGTGAGCTCTACCAATCGAAGCAATAATGAATTTAAAATTATATATATAAAAGGTATAATATAATTTTTATTTTCAATAATTATTATACAAATTGAAGTGTAACTCCATTTCACCAAAAAATAGAGGATAGATGATTTAACATATGAAAGGTATTGGGCTGCATATCGTGAATGTTTTTAAATTTTGTTAATACATATTGTTAATACTAATACTTCTAAGGCTTTAGAAAATTTTTCGAAATATATTATGAAAATTAAGAAAATTTTTTTTTATTTTTTTTTTTTTAAATTATATAATATTAATTGAGAAATAAATGTTATTATATTTTTTGATATGAAAAAATCGTTTTTTTAATTAATATATTAAAATATATAATTTTTAAAATATATTATGAAAATTAAGACACAATTTTTTCAAATGTATATTTTTTTTATTTTAATTTTTTTTTATATATATATAATATTTATTGAGAAATAAATTTTATTATGATTTAGATATGAAAAATAAGAATTATTTTTTTTTTTATTAATATATTAAAATATATTGTTTTTAAAATATTTTATAAAAATTAAGAAAAATTTTTATAAATTTTTTTTATTTTTTTGTATATATATTATTTAAATTGAGAAATAAATTTTATTATGATAAAAATAAAGAAACATTTTTTTTTAAATTTATATCTTTTATATATTTTTTGAAATTATAATATATAAATTGAGCAATAGTTTTTATTACGATTTTTGTTTAAAAATTAAAATTTAATTATAATTTAATAATTTTGTTTTACCGAAAAATAAAAGCTATTTTATTTTATTTAAAAAAAATTTTTTTTTTTGATTAAAATCAACAAATCATTTTTTTGTTTTATAATTTTTATTTGAAGAATTATCAGTTACAATCGCTGGCAGAGACAACAGCAACATCAAGTGCTACAGCAGCAACTATAAGAGCAAGAGCAATTGCAACAACAGCAACACATGCCACACATGGGCAATTGTTGCTGCTGCTGCAGTTGTTATTAGGCGTTTACGATACCGTTGTCTGTTGTTGTTGCTGTGTTGCTGTTGTTGTCGTCCACCTGCTGCCCCAAGTTTAAGCTGTTTATCAAGTTGCAAGTCTTGTCGATCTTAAGCGTCTGATTTCATAATGTTGCTGCGGTTGCTGTTGCTGTTGCTGTTGCTGCCAGCCAGCGGCAACAACAACTGTCTAGCGGTAAAAACTCAAGCACTTGGAATGCCAGCAACACAACAAAACTAAAGCGACAACAGCAACAACAGCAACAACAACATATACAATTTGATAAACAAAGCACGCCAGCAACAATGAGGCACGAGAACAGCAGCAACAATATGAATTTTTTATTAAAGTGAAATTTTCATAATAAAAGACGCTGTCCACTGACTGCTAAATGGCTTCTAATTTTCTCTCTAAATTGTTGTTGTTGTTTAACTATATATATATATATATATATATCATTGCGACGTGTTGACAAAAATCTTTGTGAACTTTGCCTAGGAGGAGAAAGGCCAACAATAGTAAAAGCAACAACAACATTTGATTTATTTGATAAATTCCAATTTTTTTCTCTTTTTTTTCATTATTTCTTTTAATGTCTTTTTTTGGCTGGGTTTTATGTAAATTATTTACAAATTCTTTTTGAAATATTTTCTATATTTAATTGGCGCCTTGGTCTAGCAAAATAAATATAAAAATAAAGTTTCATATTGAATAGAAAGAATATATATAAAGAAGAATAATAAAAAATAGTTAAATGCATAATAAAAAATATTATTATATTAAATATCTTGAAAAAATGCTCATGAAAAAAAATTACATTTGACTGCAAAACTATATACAATAATTAAAAAATTAAATTTTTCATAAAAAAATATTGAATTCTCAAGCATTTTATTATTTTGATATTTTTAGAAGAGAAATTGCACTATTCTAAGCCAATTGCTGCTATATGATATAGTATAAATTCAGACCGATCAAAGCTGCCATTTAATTTAATATAATGTATATCAAATAAATATATAAAAAAATGAAATATCAAAATAAATAAATATAATAATAAAACAGAAATAAATATAAAATAAAAATTAAGATAAAAAATTTATAAAATAAATAAATAAATAAGCAATATCAAAAAATATATAAAATTAATAATAATTCAGAAATATAATAAATTAAAAATAAAAAAATATATAAAATAATTTAATTTTTATATATATATATCAAAAAATAAATAAAATTAATATTTAAACAGAAATATAATAAACTAAAAATTGAAATAAAAAATGTATAAAATTAATAAATAAAATAAATGCAAATTAATAAAGAAATTTGTTTAATAATAAAACAGAAATATAATAAAATTAAATTTAAATTTAAATAAATCAAAAATAATAATAAAAAGGCATTTACATTAAATTTAAGAATAAACTAAATATATAAATAAAAATATCAAAATAAATAAAATTTATAATAAAACAAAAATAAATATAAATTAAAAATTAAAATAAAATATGTATAAAATAAATAAATAAAAAAAGCAATATCAAAAAATAAAATTAATTATGATGCAGAAATATAA
The DNA here is from genome assembly GCA_035043045.1 of Hirtodrosophila alboralis. Taxonomy (NCBI): domain Eukaryota; kingdom Metazoa; phylum Arthropoda; class Insecta; order Diptera; family Drosophilidae; genus Hirtodrosophila; species Hirtodrosophila alboralis. The sequence goes on along the minus strand of JAWNNH010000563.1, from coordinate 724,554 downwards.
TAAATTAAATTGAAATTAAAAAAGGATAAAATAATTAAGTAAAAAAATGTAATATGACAAAATATATAAAATGAATATTTAAACAGAAATATAAAAAATGAAAAATTAAAATAAAAAATGTATAAAATAATAAATTTAAAAAAAGTAATATCAAAAAATATATAAAATTAATAATGAAGCAAAAATATAATAAAATAAAATAGAAATTTAAATAAATCAAAAATAATAATAAAAACACTTTTACATTAAATTTAAAAAAAAATACTCTGTCTAATGCCCTCATATATGAGTTTATTATTAGGATGAGAACTAATTAAATAAATAAAAAAAATATATATATATTAAATAAAGCAGTGATCACAAATATATATCCACTACATAGAATCAAACACACCGCCGTCACACACATTCCTGAAAATATTTGAATTTATACAAATTAGCCACAATTTTTCTACAGCTTTTTTTGTGTGTGGCGGCTGCTGCCAAACAATTTACCGCAGACCACAAAAATGCCATAATAAAAAAATAAAAAAATAAAAAATAGTTATACAAAAGCAACATATAAAGATGCCAAGCAACAACAACAACAACAACAACAACAAAAAGCTTCACATAGCATTGAAAAATGTTCACAACAAAGTCTAGAGAACTAAAGAAAAAAAATATAAATCTTTGCAGCGTGTGCAACAAATTAGGCACAAACCAAAAATAAATGCAAAAAAAATAAATATATATATATAGAGACTAATGAAAAATTGTGAATCAACAGCAGCAGCAGCAGCAAGTAGAAAAATTGCAACTGCAAACAGTCCCGACTGCAATATATAGCGTAATTTTTAAGTGCTGCAAGAAAAACTTATTATTTAGACTTTTATATTTTTAGAACAGATTTTTGACATAAATATTATTTTATAAAATATTTTCTTTGATTTAGCATTATTTATTATTATTTTCTTTTATTTTTTTGTAACTTTTTTTATTTAATTTATTTTTAATTTTATTTTAGAAAAAAATAATTAAATTTTAATAAAAAAAAAAAATATATATATATATATATATATATATGTATAATTAAATTAATAGTAAATAAAAAAGTTTAATACATTTTAAATATTTTTTTTATTTATTTTATTAATTTACATTTATTTTATTTCATGCAAAAATATACATACATATTTAAATAAAATAAAAAATGAATAAATAAAAAAATAAATTATATAAATATAAAATAAATTTTAAAAATCCAATAAAATAAAGAAAATTTTAAGTAAATTAAAATAAATAATAATAGTATTAAAATTGCTAATAAAAAATATAATTAAATTAAATAAAGACTCGCAATAAGCAATATTTATTTAATTTTTTTAAATAACTTATAATTTTTGTAGCTTATTTATTTTAATTTTATTTCATAAGTGAACTAAATATTTAAACGTTGATAAAAAAAAATATATATATATATATATAGTTAAATTAATTGTCAATAAAGAGTTTAATTTGAATTTTTGTATTTATTTTTGTTTTACTTAATTAAGTTATATTTATTTTTATTTTTATTTTTATTTATTGCTAAAATAAAATAAAAACTTAATTAAATTAATAAAAAGTTGGACATACAATAAAAAAAAACAAAATTGAAGTAACTCAAAATAAAAAATATAAAAATAATAAAAAAATAAACGTTTAATAAAAATATAATAAAATTAAACAAAAATTCGCAGTTATGCAATAAAAAATTAAAATTTTGACCTAATACATTTTAAACTTATTAAATAAATTACATTAATGAATATTTAGAAATCCAAAATGCCCTTTTTATGCAATTGCAAACAGCGTATAACATTGCAGTACATACAAAAAAAATTAGCAACTGCAACTAGAACGCTTCTCAACTTGCGCACAACAACACAACACACACAACAGCAACACACACACACACAGCAGCGCACGAGCCGTGAAGCGAGTTGAGCATGCGCAGCGCTTGAATGTTGCTGCCGTGCAAGCTGTTGCCCCTGTTGCCGCAACCCTGCTGCTGCTGCTGCTGCCTCGTGTTGCTGCTGTTGCAGGTGTTTTCGCAGCTGCGGCTGCTGCTGTTGCTGTCACACACACACACACACACACACACACACACACACACACACACAGCTGGGCTCGTCTTGACCCAGTTTGTGTCCACACAGGCAGAGAAGGACGACGGCAACAGTTGCTGCTGCTGCTGATGCTGTTGCTGTTGCTGCTGCCAACACCTTTCTTTCTACGCTTGCACATTGATTTCTTGGCTTGTCTTTGGAATGCGGTCAACTGGCAGAACGACAGCAACAACAACAACAGCAGCAACATCGCTTTGGTCAATGTCGTCTGACAATTGCCAATTGCCGATTGCTGTTGGCAAACTTAGCCAACAGTTGCCAGTTGCCAGTTGCCGTTGCTTGGCCTTGCTTTGCTTTAGCGGCAATCAAGCGTTGTTTCCTTTGAGTCAACAACAGCAACAACAGCAACAGCAACAAAAAGTGCCGCTAAAAATCGTATCGAACCTGTTATATGAATCTCTTTAGATTCTTTGGGCTCCACTTTCAGCGAAGACCTTGTCAGCAGATGAAAGACTTTTCTGGGCCGCAAAAGGGGAAGGGGTTGCTGTTGCTGTTGCCAGTTTCTAAGTTGTTTTTTTGCTGCCGATGCTGTCATTGTCTACAGATTGTTGTTGCTGTTGTTGCTGTTGTCTGTGGGGCAGCGTTGTCAACGTTTTATGTAACTGTTTAAGCTTGAAAATTTATTATTGTCTGTTTGTCTGTCTGTTTGTCTGTCTGTTGCTGTTGTTGCTGCCGCTGCTGCTTACCGTTATATAAAACGCCAAGTCAAGTTTTAATACGCTTAACAGCTTTTACAGCTTGGACAGCGGCAGAGAGAGAGAGAGAACAATCATTTGATGTCTTACTAGAAAAGTTCTTCAAGTAATATATAGAATTATATATATATATATATATACATGATTCCGCAACAACAACAGCAACAGCAGCAGCAGCAGCAACAACAACAATGAACTTGAACGGAAGCGCAAATCAAAAGACTTAGGCAACAAACTCGCATTCAATTGCTTGATTTTTTTTTTGATTTTTTTTTGATTTTTTTTTTGTAGACCCAAAAAGTCGCATCCATTGCTGCAACAACAACACTTGCGAAATGCCTTTTAACGAGCTGCTACTAATTTTTTATTTTTTTTGTTTTTTGCTCGCCAAGCAACTGCAAATGCAGCAACAACAACTTTAACTTCAACTTCAGCAGCAACAACTTCTAACTGGGTCAGGCAGCGTCTGCCACAAGAAGTTGCTGTTGTTGCTGTTGTTGCTGTTGCTGCTGCTGCTGCTACGGCTTAAATGAAATTCTCAAAAACCGGCCAAGTGAAGCAACCAACGCGCCAATTTATGTAAATCCAAAACCAATCAGCCTCAAACGGCGGCAGCAACAACAACAATGAGCAGCAGCAGCAGCAGCATCGTCATTATGATCATTATAAGCTCTGATAGACTAACGGTTTAAACCGTTTCTTATTTGACAAAAACATATCAGGCTAGAAAGAGACTAAAATAGAGTGAGAAAGAGAGAGAGAGAGAGAGAGAGAGAGAGATAAATTGAAACTGCGCTTTAGAAAATAGTCTTAGTTTATACCCTCTACACATAATTATGATAAATATTAAATTGAGTATAGAGACAGCTTTTGTGAGGCTATAAAATATGCAGACAAAAAAATATATATATTTTTCGGATCATAAAATATTTGTAAAAGAAAAATAAAATAGAAAACTCTGCTTATTTTTCAGTTCATAGAATAAATTTTATAAGAGAATAAATAAATAGAAAATTATGGAAAATATAAAATATGCACATTCCAAAAGAAAACTTAATTTTTCAGTTCCTTAATTAAATTGTGCTTGAGAGAAAAAATAAAATAGAAAATTCTAGGGAAAATATTAAATATGCACGCTTAAAAAAAACTTTATTTTTCAGTTCATAAAATAATATAAAAAAAAAAAATAAAATAGAAAATTCTGATAAAATGAATTTCTCAGTGCATAGAATAAAATTTGTAAGCAAAAAAAAATATCGAAAATTCTAGGAAAAATAAAATATGTACACTATTAAAAAAAAGCAACTTAACTTTTCAGTTTATAAAGTAAAATATAAAAAAAAAAACCATAGAAAATTCTAAAATTTTAAATTTAACATTAGCTTATACAAAAATTAAATAAAATGTGAATAATAATATTTATAATATATTATGCAATTTTTAAATATCTTACCAAGCATTAAGTGAAAGAAAAAATGTTTATTTTAGCACAATTTTCAAACAGCTTTCTTATTTTAAATACATTTAATAGAATGGAAATAATAATTCAAAATAAAAAGCTTTACAATTTATATATATATTATACCAAATATTAAATGATTTAATTACAAGTTTTCATTGTCTTCAATTTTAGCAAAATTTACCAATTTTTAGATCTATTTTAATTTCAATAATTGATTTTTACTGAACTAGGAATTTAAATAAATTTAAAAATAAAAATAATATTTATTTTATTTAAACTATTTCGAAATAATAATGATTTAAAAAGGGAAAAATATGTTAAATAAGAGTTGGTTAATAATTTAATAATTTCATAGAATTAAAAAAAATAAAGCTTAATTTTTTTAAACGCCAAAAAGCCGCTCCGCGGCTGCTTCGCGTATAAGATGGATAAAAAAAATATAAGGCAAAGAAAATAAAAAAATAAGAATTGGTTAATAATTTAATAATTTCAAATATGATGTCTTCATTCGCAGTTCAAAACCAGTTGAGAATTTTAAGTAGGCATAAATGGAAAATGCTCCTAGAAGTATGCAGTACGTTTATGTTAAGCTAACAGCTGTTAAAACAAATTAAATTAACCTATAATTATTTCTGATTTTGGATTGACAATTTATTGACGATTTTAAAACAATTGCAAAATCTTTTAGAAAATTAGTATTGACTTAGTTCAAAAATTATTTTAAAGCGGATTTTTCTATATTTTTAAGAGCACTGCTATTAAATTTAAAGCAGGTAGTTATTCAGACAAAAAAAAAAGAAAAAAAATGTTTTTAAAAATTACAAATAATTTAATTTGATTTTAACATAAATTTCAATATAAATACACCAATAAAGTCAGATGACATTGATTAAAATGAAAATTGGAATATCTAACACATTTTGAATTTTTATTTTTCATATTTTTTGTGTTCGATTAAAATTACTTTTAATCTGCTATTTTTATATATTTTATATTAAATGACAAATTTTAGCAAATTTATGTAGTTTTTTGGGTAATACAGGGCATCTAACAAGTCGACTATATAGTTTTTCATTAAAATTTTATTTCTCTTTTATGTAGCGGCAATGGGCGCGCGCTCTCAGCACGAAATTTAAAAAATAAAAAAAAAATTAGTTGGCCCATGAATCATTGCGGCTAAGACTAGACCCCTGGCCGCGTTCCTCACCCTCTCTTTCTTTATATGCCCAAAAAAAAAACAGAAAAATGAAAATAAAAAAAATATAAAAGAAAAACAAAAAAGGGAAAACCTTTTTAATGGTCGCATCTCTTGGACACGCTGCGCTTTTCACTCGACTTAAAAAAAAAAGAAAAAAAAAAATAAAACTTTGAACTATCTCAATTGGGTCATCAGCCAAGGCAAATGATGTTTGCTTTCCTTTTGGGCCGCACTTGCACTTTTCAATTTCGTAATTGAAGCGGCAAGAAGTGGTAGTAGAAGAAGAGGAAGAAGATAAACCAGATGAGATGGAGGTATACGAGCAACTAGAGCTGAAGAACTATATCACAATTGCCGAAGCGTGGGCGTTGAGCAATCAGCGCATGACGCGACCTGCAAATCCAAAACAAAATACAAAACTTGCCACAGTACCTGGTCCTACCCCTCCCTCTAATCTGTTGCCAATCTTTCATCTTCAATCTTAACTCAAATTAGCCACAAGTGTTGCCCCAAATAATGCTAACAAATTCACACGAAACTTAGGACAGTGGCCCAACAAATTGTTGAACTTTTTTTTTTTTACAAATGCTCAAAAACTACCAATTTGCTGCCCCACTCGCCACAAGTCGCTTCATGCCACTTGTTGTGGCATTTAAAATGAAATTAACCGGCATACGCAAATTGTTGTCGCCGTGGAATGCAAATTGTTTATGTGAAATGGCTTTTGACTTGCCCCCAAGTTGCGTCTCATTTGTTGCAAGTAGAAAGCGCATTGCCAGCCAACAATCAGAGGGCAGCAACAACAGTCATTGGGGCGGGGCGGGGCATGCAATATGCAACATGCAACATGCTTATTAAAGCTGCAAAGAGGAAGAGTTTATTAAAGCCCCCTCTGTGGAATTTTAACACGTTTATTTAAATTAAATATATAAATTCAACTTTTCAAGTTGTTAAAATTAGCAAAACTTTTGAGTGTTAATAAATATTAGAAATACAACAAACTTTAATACTTTCTACAGCTGTTGGAATTGTAGATGGTTAAAAATAATAAATAAAGAATATAAATTATGGTATAAATATTTTTTGTTTAGAAAAAGAGTTAAAAAAAATCATAAGAAAATATAAAAAATTAAGTAAATAAAATAAGATGAATTTCCTAGCTGTAAAACAATCATGAATTATTTAATTTAAATAAAATATTTATTAATCAAGCATCAAAAAATCATAAGAAAATATAAAAAATTAACTAAATAAAATAAGATGAATTTCCTAGTTGTAAAACAATCATGAATTATTTAATTTAAATAAAATATTTATTAAAAAATTGAACAGTCTGGCTTGTACTTTATTTTGCAGTTGTGTATTGTTGATATAGTTTCTGTTTTGTGTTTTGTTTCTATTAGTAACAAATTTACTATTAAAAAAAAAATGTATTTTAGTAGCGTTATCTGTGGATACAGTTTAAAAAACAATAAAAATTTAACTTTATAAATTGAAATGTATTAAATGTAGGATCTAGAGTACACAGTATGTGCATTATAAAAAAATATATTATATAAATTAATAAGAATTTATTTCTGTTATAATTATTGCCCTAAAATCATAATCTTGCATTTAAAAAAAAAAAATGTATTTTTAGTAAGCAGAAAACTAAATTATTCTAATAGAAAGAATATAATTTTTCATTTATTTTAAATAAACTGTATAAACAAATTTATACCAAAGTAGTTTTACATTTTTAATGCTTTAAATTTGTTCAGACTTTATTGTGTAAATTTAATTTTGCAATATCTGTTTAAATTTAATTAATTGAAGAACTGAAGATTTGAGCTTAAGCTCAAGCTTAATTTTAAGTTAATTTAATGTGCTTTTTAAATAAATATACTTATTTAATTAATTTTATTTAACTTTCCAGTTATGAAACTATAACATTAAGTTACGTTATGCACTTTATTATCTAACTTTTTTTTTTTATTTTAACTGCATGAATTGTTGACTTTATAGGCTTCATACATATATTTTTACATATATTTTTATACCCTAAAAAAAGGGTATTATAATTTTGTCTCGAAATGTGTAGTGCATTGAAACAGACGTCTCCGATCCCATAAATTATATATATATTCTTGGTCGGGACGAAGAGCTGAGTCGATGTAGCCATGTTCATCTGTTCATCTTTTTCTATTCAAAGTTTTTGGCTTTATCTTTGAGCTATCTTAATAAAACTTGGCACAGATGACGCTTTATAATATATGTAGTTTGTGTGTCAAAATTAGCCCGATCGGACTACTATATCATATAGCTGCCATAGGAACAATCGGAGACACTTAATTTTCATGAAAAGTTTTTGTATGAAATTCTTTTTAGTTTTTCAAGATATAAAACCAAACTTGGCATATCGATGTATAATGACGATTTGTATAATCAGATTTAGTTTAAATAAAATCGGACTACTATATCTTATAGCTGCCATAGCAACAATTGGATCAAAAATTAATTATTTTATGCAAAAGTATTAAAAATTTTCTTAGAACACCATTGCAAGCGTATGTAGCTTCTTTTTATATATATATATATATATATATATATATATATATAAAGCTGCTTATATTTTATGAAAAGTGGCAATAAAATGCACAGTTCATTGAACTAGTTCCAATTGAACTAATTGTCTATTCAGCGCCCATTCAATTCACATGCAATTAACATTTCACCTGCGTTTTGCCAAAAAAAAACCTTACAAAAAAAATTTTTAGAAAATTAAAAATTAAAAAATAAAGTAAAAATAATAATAGAAGAAAATAAAATTCGCATCTTTCAGTTACCTACCCCCGCCATAGCCCCCTTCAAGCCACAATACACACATTGTTTTGGCCTTGCTGGCTGGACAGGCAAAAGCTTTCGCTTTTTTGCTCTATGAATGTTTTTTTTTGTAAGTCCGCAATCACCCCCCTAGCCGCAATACCCCTTCAACTTTTACCCAACAATTGCCGCCTCTTTTTACCCCCCTCTCTCTCAGCCAAATCCAATTCAATATTTCAAACGTTATACAAATTATGGCTGCAACAAATAACAATTGTTGTATTGGCCAAGGCGTTGATGGGCAATTTGTTACAACAACAACAAAAGCAACAACAACCATGTCCAACAAGTAGTTGTAAATTATAACTGTTATTATTATTATAACTTATGTCTATTATTATAATTATTATATGATTGTTATGGCCAGGCAAACAATGAATATTCCAAAGTCAGTTCAAATATATTTTTTCTTTTTTTTTTCTAAATTGCTGTTGTTGTCACTTGCAGTGTGTGTTTGTTGTGTGTGTGTGTGTGTGTGTGTGTGTGTGTGAGCTATCACTTTCACTAAGTTCGCGCACGTAGAAAGCAAATGAAAGCAAAGCAAACAACAAAAACAACAACAACAACAAAATACCATATACAAAATGTGGCAGGTAATATACAACAGTATATACAACAACAGCACATGCCTTACATATACCCTACATCTAAGCCATATACTCGTAAGACCTGTAGTTCCCAAACTCTCAACTGAGTCAAAACCCAAAGCCAGATAATTTCCATGCTTGGCCACTTTTTGCGGAACTCTTTCAAAATCTCTCTCAAACTTGTAAAGCTACACTCAAAAAAAAAAAAACATATAATGTATATTTATAATTTACAAAATTTGCATAAATTTATAAAATATATATCCATTTACAAATATAAATATTTATTTTAATTCTATAAATATTTATTTTCTATTTAATTTGATCAGTTTTAGTTTCAGTTTTCGAATTTTCAGTTATTAATTCGAGAAATATTAATTTATTTTATTTCTATTTAATTTGATATGTTTTAAGATAAGTTTTCTAATTTAATTTAGAATTTATTTATTCATGTTATTTCTTTTTAATTTGTTCAATTTTTATAATCAGTTTTTTTAAATTTCACTTTGAATTCAATTTAATTTTATTTTGATAAGTCAACGAATTTTTAAATTTTAAATTTTAAATTAGCTTTTTGGCAATTTTACATTCGATATATTATCATATTTTATTTTTAATATATAAACAAAACTTTTTCTACCAAAAATAGCCCTTCAAAAATGTAGAGAAATTTATTTACAATAAAAATATAAATTTTTGAAAATAATTTGAATAAATACTTTGTATTTTTGTGTCGAAGTATTACAAATAAATTTACCAAATAGATAATAAAAAAAAAATAGAATGTATATTTTGAATTTAGAAAATTTGCATAAATTTATAATATTATTTACATAAAGTATATTTACCTATAATACAACTATATATGTACATATATTTATTAACTTTTTGGCAATTTCACATCCCAACATATATAATATTTTTATATATAAATGAAGCTTCTAATACTAAAAAATAGACGTTCAAAATTTGGGGAAAAAATTTTACAATATATGTATATACAAATATTAAAAAAAGTAAATAAATACTTAATAATCTTGTATCTATGATTAAAATAAATAGGTTTTATACATTTATCAAAACTCTGATTAAATACTAAATATGCCCCCATTATAAATAAAAAAAATACAATTTTTAAAAAATTTTAGTAAAATTGTACAATAGAAATATAAATAAACCAAAATTTTAAACAACATTTTATTGGTCAAAGTGAAAAAAAAATTATTGGCAAATTTAGTTAGTTTTCTGCATATTTTAGAAAATATGCATTAGTATTTTAATAAATAAATAATAATAATTTTCTCTGAAATAATAAGCATCAAAAATTTTGATTGAATACTTAATATGCCCACATAAAATATAAAAATAAATATTTTTTTTAAATTTATGTGAAAACTTACAATAAAAATCTAAGTAAACTAAAAATCCAAACAACATTTTATTTATATAAGTAAAAAAAAATTTGCTTGGAAAATTATAATTAATTCTCTAAACATTTTAGAAAATATTCTTTACTATTATATTAAAAGAAGGCCAAAAATTAATGGAAAATTATAATAAATTTTATACACATTTTAGAAAATATTTTTTACTATTATTATATTAAAAGAACGCCAAATTTTTGGCTTTAAGTCGCTGATTAACAAACAATTTAAAGCTGTATATAAATTATAGAACATTTATAAGTCTTGAAAGAATTTTCAAATTTTTGTAGAAAATTTTAAACAATAATTTCATATTTTCTTTTTTTTTTTTTATTTACATTACACATTACACATTTAACTTAATAAATTGAAAACCTTAATGACGGTAGACAATTTGCAAAGTCTTAATTTACTTTTAGTTCTAGAAAATGTTTTTTTTTTTTAATTTTAAGGTAATATTTTTTTCTCAGTGCATTATTCAGCTGTATGTCTTTTGTTTGTTTTATTTTATTTATTTTTTTTTTTTTTTTGTTTTTTTCTCCCCCTTTTATTTTGTTGGGCTACGTTTCAGCGCACAGCGTGGGAGTGTTGCTCTCTTCCCCCCCTCCCTCTCACTTGCCACAATTTGTAACTGAAACTGAAAATGAAATGAATTTTCATGAACTTGATTTCTTAATTTTTTGGCCTGGCATTACAAATGTCTCAGTTATAATGCTATATAATGCCATATATACTTTGGTTTTTTTTTTTGGTTTTTTTTTGGTTTTTTTTTTTTTTATTTATTTTGTTGCCTTTTGTTTGATGAATTTAAATTTGGCTGAACTAATTTGATTTGTGGCGGCACAGCAATTTGTATAAAAGATTTAAGCGCAGGCGCATCCAAAGCAGCAGTAGCAGCAACATGCGGCAACAACAGGGGGCAACTTGGAACCGTTATGATGAAATTGCTCGACATTGATTGTATAAGCAGCGACTGTCTGCCACTTGCAACTGGCCGAACACGCTAGCAATTGTTGCTGCAGCTGCTTGGAAAGTTGCATCGGTCAAATGATGCTGCAAGTTGCAAGTTGCAAGTAGTATATATATTTTCAAGCATTTATGGCATGACTGCGTCCAGTTGAACAACAACTCAAAGCTCCATATGCACAGTCCATAAAGCAAGCGATGCCTAATGATCTTCCAGCTGTGCAACATGAAATGACACACAGCAGCAACAACAATAGCAGCAACAGCAGCAACAGTAACAGCAACAGCAATAATCACAACAGCAGCAGCACCACTTAGAACTACATTTACTACACTGGGCAAAAAAATTGTTGCTAGCTTTAATCTCAAGTTACGAAAAATTTTTTTTTAATTTTTTTTTTTTTTGTGATTTCATGATTAAAAAAAGATAATTTAAAGATTAGCAAAGCTTACTTAGAAATTATAAATAATCTGTTAATATAGATGATTAAAAATAAGATAGAAATCTTCCATAATGCAATTCAAATGCGTTGAAAATATTATTTTAATTTATTTTAAATTTCTACAAAATCGAATTATTTTATTTCGAAAATTCTTTAAATGTTTTTCAATTGAATTAAAATCATGGCGTGTGTGAAAAATTTTCTTATTTTTTTTTTTTTAATTTCTACAAAATTTTAATGGAAAAAATGGAATTTAATTGTTTTTAAAAATATTTAAATGTTTTTTAATTGCATTAATGTCATGGCGTGTTTTTTATGTCTTTAAAATTGGATAAAAAAAAATATACTATGTTGTTTGAACAAAGTAAAAATTAAAAAGATATTTTAAAAATTTATATTTAGCATAGAGAGCTTAGAAAACTTGTTATATGTATATCAAAATCAAGGAATTCTTATTAAACTTATGTATTTAGCGAATTTTTTATATATATAGAATTCAAGAAATTCTTAAAGAAAAATTATTTTTAAAAAAATTCAAAGAATTCTTATTAATGGATTTATTTAACGGACTTTCTATATATAAACTTTACGGAATTTTTAATAAAGAATTTATTTAAAGAACTTTCCATATATAAAATTTAAGGAATTCTCGTTAAAGGATTTATTTAAAGAGTTAATTAAGCAAAGCAAGGAATTCTTAGTAAAGAATTTATTTAAAAAATTTATTTAAAGAATTTTTAAATATAAAATTCAAGGAATTCTTTCTAAGTTATTTATTTAGAGAATTTTTTATACATAAGCCTCAATGAAAGGAAAAATTATTAAAAAAAAAATTCATGGAATTCCTATTAAAGAATTTATTTAATGAATTTATTTAAAGAACTTTCTATATATAAAATTCAAGAAATTCTTATTAAGGAATTTATTTAAAGAATTATTTTAAAAATTCAAGGAATTTTCATTAGAGATTTTATTAATATGATTTTCTTGAATTTTATATGTAAGCAATTTTCTAAACTTTTATATGCTTTTAATAAATTTTTTACTTAAGCTTTGAAATTATATCTTAAATTATTTTTTAATGCTGATATACAAAATTTGTCATTATAAACTAAAATATCCATAAAATCTATAAATTTTATTTTATAAATTTAAAAATTTTCCCAGCAATTTAAAAAACATTTTCAGAATTTTTTCTAAAAATTCACACTATAAAAATATTTGACTTTATTATTTTTAGTGTATATACACTACATATAAGAGCTAAAAAATTCACAGGGGGAATAGCTAATGCTTAACTTGGAATTTGCAATAGACTCAAAAGTGCCACAGATTTGTTGTTGTTGCAACAACAGCAGAAACAGCAGCAACAGCAGCAGCAGCAGCTGCAGCATTAACATCTAACTTTGAATGTCTCACTAGATAGATGGCCAATGGTCAGCATTTTGCGAATGGCAATCCAATGATAATCACAGATGCATATATATCTATATATATATATATAGTCTGAGAGCTCATGATATATGCAAATGTGCCTGGGAACTAACTAAATTGAAATTGTAATCACTGAACAACAGCGACAGCAACAAACAGATAGACAGACAGACAGACAGATAGGTAGATAGATAGATGGACTGAGATTCGAGTATCTTACAGATACAAAAGTTATTAAGATACATACACACAATTCCATGCCACATGCGTCACGACATGAATAATCATACAAAAATTTTGCAATAACGAAGATTTATTACTCTTGCAATGAAAAAGAACTTTAAAATTTTAACTAGCGTATAATTTTGAATGAAACTTTATTAATTTTTTAATTTTTATTGTGCGCAAAAAGATTAAATTATTTTTTTAATAGTTATTTGAATTGGCAACAAATATTCTTTAAATAATAATAATAAGTTTTTATTAATATTAATTTAAATTTTGTATGATTTCTTATGAAGAAGGTAAACATTTTTTGTATCAGAAAAAAATAAATAAATAAGTATGTACATGTTTCTATATCAATCTATATATCTATATATAATCTCGTTTTAATAAAAGAAATATGTAACAGTTCCATATTTGATGCTATACTTTGCATATAAATATAATAAAAATAACTAGAATTTTTACATAAAATATTTATACACCATATTAAGACATAAAAAGAACTTAATTCAAATTCTTTCCATTATTGTTTTCAATTCAAATATTCTAAATTTACTTATTCATACTTTTAAAATATCAAAAAATTTATTTACACTCTTTCCATTTCCATTTTCGTATTCTATTAAAATATTTACACAATATCAAAAAATCTATTTAGTAAAAAAAAAAATTTTTCTAATTACTTATACACATTATTAAAACACTCAAGAAATTTAATAAAATATTAAAGAATTTAATAAAAAGTTCTAAATTTACTTTAGCACAAAAAAATCTATTTAATAAATAAAATTATTCTATTTACATTTTCAAAAATTTATTTAAGACTTTTTTCTATTTTATTTTTCAACTAAAATATTCTAAATTTACTTTTACACAATTTAAAAATATCAAAAAATATATTTAGTAAAAAATAATATTCTATTTAATTATACACATTATTACGATATTAAAAAATGTATTTGAGACTTTTTTCCATTTTTGTTTTCTATTAAAATATTTGAAGTTTACTTAAACACATTTATTTAATTTCAAATTAAATATTCAGAACTAAGACTTTAGCTGTTCTGGTTTATGAATTATTTACTGAAAATTAAGCTTCTAAAGTATTGTGAAATCTATCAAAAAAATGTGCTAAAATATCTTAGCTATTTTATTAATAAAAAAAAATACAAAAAAATATATATATATTTAGTTTATAAGACTTAGTACGATTCAATTTTGGAACATATAATTTATAGCTTATAATTTTAATAAAAATCTACACTTTACAAACTTAATCACATTTTTTTTTGTTGTAGAAAAATCTCTTTTGATTTTTGGCTTTCAAAAGTAGTTTATTAAATTGGTTTTAATTAGAAAGTTTATTGTATATTTAAAATTTTTAAACTCTTGAAAAAATATGCTTAAAGTCTCTTTTATTAAAAAAAACCAATTTCAATGTTGCAACAAATAAGCATAGTTTAAAAATTAGTTTTTTAATTAAATTTTTTTGTTTACCTATTTCTTAAAAAATTTGCAAACAATTTTTTTAAAATATTCTTATCATTTTATTGATCTATTTTTATTTAAAATATAGCTTGTCAATTTTTTGCACTATTTTTATTTAAAATAGAGCTTATCAATTTTTTTAAGCATTTTTTAATTAAAATATAACTTATCAATTTTTTAAACATTCTTATATAAAATATAGCTTAATTATATTGTTTTTCATTTAATATAAATTTAACTAGCGAACATATTGCATCATATATTTGTTAGACTCAATTCAACCATGGTTTAAGGGTAGAAAAATGCTTACTAAATTGATGGTTTTTGTTGTTGCTGTTGTTGTTGTTGTTGTATTTTTTTTCTCTCTGCTTGACAGTTGCCGCCGCAGTTGTTGTTGTTGTTGTTTTTATTGTTGTAGCAATTTTCTCACGCTTTGCATTGACAACAAAATGCAAAAATAGCAACAAGCTGAGAACATTTTGCAATGTTGAATACCTGGCATTTTTGAGGCGTTTTGTTGACGCCATCAACAACAACAACAACAACAACGAAATGTTCAACACCAAAACAACCCACAAACAACAACAACAACAACAACAGCAAACAACCAACAACTAACAACAACAACTTAAAGTCCAGCAAACGATGCAAACTGGAACGGAACTTGCTTAATTGCCAGTCCATGGAGTTGGCTAAAACGTTAAAGCCATTGGCCAAGCCAGTTAGCTTGAGAATTTGACAGGTTGTTGGCCGACAAAATGTTGAAATAGCCGCATATATTGTTAATGCCATGTAACCCAGGATCACAGCTGAGCACTTGATAACACTAGTCTACAAATTTTATAACTATAAAGCGAGAGCTTGATTCTGTAATATATAAAAAATGGTGAATTAAAAAGTGAATTTTTTTTTAAGTGAATTTAATTCACCACCTTAAAATACAAGTAGAATTGAGCGATTTTTAAAAAATTTTACAAAAAAACTATTATACTTTTTAACCATTTTGTTCGCATGTTATTCTTTGAAGTCTTATTTGATCCTAATAAATTGCGTTACTCTAGAAAGAGGATTATCTTTAGATATGTATAAAAAAATAAGTTTTATGTTTTATGTTTGAGAAAAATGGTTAAAATACATTAAAAACCAGAATTAAATATCTATTCGAATCTCTATACCCTTGCAATGCTCTTCTAAAAATAAAAATTCAATATTCGACCGATATTATTCCTTGGCAAGCTCAAATTAAAATGATGTTGACTTTATTTGGAAATTTGTATTATTAATGAATATTAATTCTAGTATTATTATATTTAATTACTTTATTTTATTTTGTAACTATTTTTTATTTGAAAAATCTTTTCAGTCTTTGTTATACCCTTGCTAAAGGATATTATAATTTTGTTTTTCATATTTTTTATTTTATTGTTTTTTTGGTTTGGTCAGCTTGACTGTTGAATGCAAGGGTATAAAAAAGTCTATGATATCCCAGCTTCTTATTTATATAAACTAGGTAGTATAATGTGCAGTTAAGCTAACTGAAAGGCTTCTAAGAACTTTAGAATTTAGCTTGTAAAATGTCATCAGAAACTATAATAGATAATTGATACAAAATCCAAAAAAATGTAACTCTAGTCAGCTACAATTTAGCTATAACATTCAATATGCTTAAGCACTCTATATACGAAATCTTATTAAAAGCTTTCAGATGCTTTTAAAGATGATTTATTTGTAGCTAACAGAATCTCAATTAAAGCTTTTAGGTGCTTTTAAAGATGATTTAATTATAGCTAACTAAGAATTTCAAGCTTTATTCTCATTTAAAGCTTTCAGGTGATTTTAAAGATGATTTAATAATAGCTAGCTAAGAAATTCAAACTTTATTCCTTACTAAACTAAAGTTTTTCACTTTAAGTTCTTGTTAAGCTTTCAGCAGCTTTTAATATGAATAAAAAGCTTCATTATTTTAAGTAGAACATATTGTAAACACATTTTAAGTGTCATTTTAAGCTTTTAAAACTATTTTGGAACTTTTATGTAATCGCTTGTTGCACTTAATCTTGTGAAAGCTTTAAGCAGATTTTTCTTTATGAAAAAAAAACTTGTAAAATTGTTTATACTGGAAAACTTAATAAATTAATCAAATAAAATAAAAATATATAAGCTACATTTAATGCTACTTTTTAACATTTATCGATTTTTTTTTTAATTTAAATTATTCAGCTTGTTTTTTCAATTAATTAAGTTATAAATATTTTTGGGTAGTGAACGCTTATCAAAGCTCAACTTTTATGTAAAATCTTAGACAAAATTGAGAAATCAATCAAATGGTATTTTGAAATAAATTAATTAGTCTGGCCAGCGGCAATTTTTAATCAAATCAAACGCGTTTTAGAACTTTTAAAATTTTTTTGTTTTCTTAAATATTATTAATGAATTTTTAATAGGCCAAAAGAATTGGCTACGATTGGGGTCGCCTAAATGTGTGTTTAATTTTAAATGAAATTTCACCAAAACTATTTCTAAGCATATGCCAACATTTTAACTAATTCTTCTATATTTTTTTTTATTTATTTTATTTTTTTGTAGATGGAGTTTGCAGTTTCCCGGGCTCGCCGGCGCACAGCAGCGTCGTCTTCTCGTCAGCGAATCTAACGCAGGGCACCGTCGCCTCCTACAGCTGTGAACGGGGCTTTGAGCTACTCGGACCCGCTAGACGAGTGTGCGACAAGGGGCAGTGGGTGCCGGAGGGTATACCATTTTGTGGTAAGTAATAATGATTATGTTAAAAAAAAATTAAAATAAAAAAATAAAAGAAAAAGAACGAAAAAGTTTAGCTAAATTTGGCAAAGATTTGTTGCGCTAGAAATATATCTAATTGGTAAAGAATGGTTAAAAAAACATTCAACAAATATTTATCTTTGAAATTATAATTTAAATTCGAAGTTGCGCTTATTTTAAAAAAAAGGTTTGGTTCAGAAGATATTCAAAATTAAATTGAATTTATAACATTTAATATAAAAATTGAAAAATTACTTTTATTTTCTACTTTTAAATAAAAAATTGGTTTTTTATAATTATTTCACAATTTTATATATACAATTTGATGGGATAAAAATATATCTAATTGATTAAAAATGCTTAAAAGAAATTCAAAAAATATAAAGCTTTGAAATTAGAATTTAAATTCAAAGCTGCGCTTATTTTTAAAATTACTATTACTTTTATTTGTTTTTAGCGTTTTGGTTCAGAAGATATTTAAAATTTAATTAAATTTTAAAATTTAATATAAAAATTGAAAAATTACTTTTTTTTCAACTTTTAAATAAAAAAATTGATTTTTAATTATTATTTCACAATTTTATTTATTTAAATCGAAAATTAAAATATAATTTAATGAATTTTGGAAATAAGAGTTTAAACTTCATATTAAAATAGTATAACTATCATCTAAAAAACTTGATTTTTTGGAACTCATAATTCTTTTTTAAGATCCCTAATATAAACGCCTTTTTAATATAATAAACTAGAATTTATTTATTAAACTTGTGCTAAGCCTAGCAGCGCTAGTCTCTGACTAAGATGAGCTCAAATATGTTTAAAAAAAATGCAGTTTTATTATGCTAGTTGCCAGCTGCTTTTCAGAACTTTTTTTGGCACTCTCTTTAAGCAATTTTATACACAAACAGCGTATTTAAAATGTATATTAAATATTTGGCTAGTGCAAACAAATGACTTAAGACACGAACTTGCCAAATTGGCCAAGCTTTTCAATGCTTTTGAGCCATCAATTAGCACCTTCAGCTGGACAAACTGCTGAAACGGAACAAGCATATGTGCTGTCAAAGAAACTTTCACCAAAAAAACACAAAAAACAAAATCGAACATTCTTAAAGTTACACGCGCCATTGGAATTTGAACTTCCAAATCCCAATTTAAAAAAAAAAAACTGAATTTCCAAATCCAATTCCAAATGCAAAGTTGTCGTGTTGAGGCTACCAAGTGAAACATGATTAACACCAAGCACAAATTGGGCTAAACAGTGTATGTGTGTGTGTGTGTGCTGTGCGTGTGTTGTGTGTGTTGTTGTTGATGAAAGGCGGAACACACAGACACAACACATTTCGATCAACAAGCAACAGAAATATGCGCGTCGAGAATATAACGAAGCGAATTGACCCACATTCGTTTGTTAGCTCGGTGGATCACCCAAAAATAAATACAAAGAAAACCTGAAATATATATAGATCTATTCTAAATATATATATATATATATATATATATATATATATATACACTGACGGAGTTGACATGACAACAACTTCCGTTCAACATGCAAAATTGATTGACAGTAACGTTTCACACAAATTCAATTGAAATTGTAATTGAAATTGAAATTGAATTTAAATGTACAGCTTCAACTAACTGACTGATTGATTGGCTTTAGCTGAGAACAGGTTTTAACCCTTCAACAGTTGGCTAAGAAAATAAAGTAAGATAACTCAGCCAATAGAGTTTTTAAGTAGTTTAATATTAGTATAAAAAAAAATTGGTGTTAAAGTATTTCTTGAAAGTTTTGAAGCTGCAAATCATTTAAGGTCTTTCTATATGTCTATAATAAAAATAGATTGATAATAAAGCTATTGTTAACTTAAAGAAGAATCAGTGTTAATAAAATTACAAATTGCACACTAATTAAAATCGATCATTTTTACCTCACAATATAACAAAAAAAATGAATTTTTTCTAGATTGTGCAAAGAACAATATAAGAAAAATGTTTTTATATTAAATATATTTATTTTATTTTTTATAGAGCTTAAATTTAATGCTAAGCTTAAAAATGTGAATTATAATCTGAAAAATTTAGACTGTAAATGTCCCAAAAATAAAATAAAATCAACTTTGTGAACAATTAATTGCATTTGTAAGACATTTGCCATTTTATTGGCTTTAAAAATAGTAACAGTAATGAAAATTATATATCATTATAATTAAAAGTAGTAACAATATGGAAAATTACATTTCTTTATAATTATAAATAGTAACAATAATAAAAATTACTTTTCATTATAATTGAAAAAAGAAACGTTATTAAAAATCATATTTTATTATAATTAAAAAAAAAATGTAACAATCATGAAAATCACATTTCATTATAATTCAATAAAAAGTTATAATAATGATATATATTTTTTTTTTAAATTTTACAATATATAATGATAATTTCGTTATAGTTGAAAATTCCAAAAAATTAAAAAAAAAATGCATTATAATTTTAAATGAATATTCAATAGTTTAATATTCAGTTTAAAAATACTTACCGCTTAATATAGTTTTTTATTTATTAAAAAATAGCCAGAAAAACTAGAACCTATTCTAAATAAGTTATTTTAAAAAGAAAAAATTATTTCGCTAAACAAATTGAAGTTTTGTTTGTAAACTTCGACATTGTAGTGTTATTTTTTTTTTTTTTAATTTTTTTTACGGGATGCGTTCCCAGATTGAGTTCTGTTGTAAGAGTTTTAACGGGTTTTGGTGTGTCGCTGATTTTCGACTGGTAAATTGCGCCCTGGGGTCAGTTATTTTATTTTTTTTATTTTTATTTTATTTTTTTGTAGTTTGCCAGCAGACAAATTGCCGCTTGGTAACCCATAGCCGGTGGGTTTTTGGGATTTTTTTATTTCTTGTGGTTATTTTTTGTTGCCTTACTACTCGTACCATTGATTAATTGAACAATGAAACATTGAATGAGCGTAACCATCAAATTGAATGGTGTCGATCGATGATTGGGCCAATATGTTGCTGACACAGCAGGCACAGCGCTGTACAATAAGCTGAAGAGTTTTCAGATTAGTTTTTCGGGAAAAATTGAAATTGAAATTGAATTTAAAGATGCAATTAAAAAGCATTTGTCACAGAATGAAAGTGCTATACACAAAAACTGAAGCTGGAACTGTAGACTGACTCGCTGCCACCTGTAGAAAGAAAGTCTCTACTCAAAAAAAACCCAAAAAAAAAAAAAATAAATAAAAGTAATATAAAAAAATAAAGAAGAAGAAGTAAAGATTTTTACGATGCGATCTGTGAAGTTTTTTGTTTTTTTTTTTCTGTTTTTGGCGTCATGAGCCGCTGCCTGTTGCCCGAGTGAGTGGCTTTTATCCGACAGATGCATCTGATTAATGAATCTTGAATCTCAATGCTGCCACACAAATGCGTAGCAATGTAATTAAGCCCAAGCAACAATTGCCACAGCTGCCTGGGCAATGCGAGTTGAAAGAAAAAGTTGAAATTGCGTCTAAAAAAACTAAAAAAAAATTTCACTTTTGCTCAAACTATTTTTCTTGCTGTTGTTGTTGTTGTCTTCTCAGCTAACAACAACAACAACAATTTGCTTGGGCCTTGTAACCCATAAGACAGTGTAACCTCCCCTCAAGCACACCTCCCTTGCCTTTAACAATGGGCCAACAAGCCAATTGGCAATACTAGAAGGTCAGTTAGTTTGTCTAACTTCGACTTGACAAATTTTGTAAGCATGGAGAGAACTTTTTGTATACTCTGTTTGCAATAACAAATGGTGCATACTCGTCAAAAAAAAAATCTTTAAAAAAGTTGGAATAAAGACATTAATATACTTAAAATATTCCCAAATAAATCAAGCTTCAAATGTGTTTAATATTTGTTTTTGGCTGAACCAAAAATAAACCATTTTTTTTTTTTTTGCATATATTTTTAATTATATTTAAATATAATTTTTGTATTTATTTAAGTTGATGTTATTGAAGCTAAAAAAATTGTTTAATTTGCGTTAAATACAATATTAAGGGCGTTAATTACTTCAAAATATACCATGAAAATTTAAGTAACGTCACGTCATGAAACGTCACGGTGCGTAATAAGGCTTTTAAAAAATACAGGAAAAATTTTTTATTAATTAAATTGCCTGCAAAATTAACTTACATTTTTCAAAATCATAATAAACGACGTTTTATATAAAAAGGCTTGCACACTTCGCAAAGTTTTGCGCTTTTACAACTTAAAGTCGAAATCGACTTCTATTTTCGTAACGTCACGTCATCGCTGATTTTTCGCTTATATATTTTAATCAGAAAGTACGAATGTTTTGTTTTATTTTACTTAATATAGTCCAGCTGAATTGCTACTCAGAAATAAAAGAAATCATTTCAAAAATTTGACTTTTCTCTAGCTTTTTTCACATTTTGTCGTACGATAATAACGTCACGTTACTATGGAAATGCCCATATATTTTTTTTTTATTTTTTTTACTATTTATATCTTTCATTATTTTTTTATATCTATCTATTTATATACATATCTATCTATGTATCTGTCTATCTATATATTTATTTATATATCTCTCAATCAAAGATCTATCCATTTAACTTTCTATCTACCTGTATACTCCACATCTTCGATATTAGTATATCTATTTTTGTGTCTATGTATCTATCTATATATCTATTTATTTTTATATATATCTTTTACATAAGTTTAGCTAGACTTGGCAAATTAAAATTCAAAACTACAGATAATTTCTCTAAGTTTTCTTTTAATTTATTTATTATTTTATTGGATTTCGCAGCACTACAAGCCTAAACTTATAGTTAAATGTGTTTTTACTTTTAATTTATATTTTATTAAAAAATTCTATTCAAAAAAAATATGTTTGCAAGAGCTCTGTATACAGAGTATATGACAATCGGTAGTTCTATAACATTTGCCACGTTCTTAAATATTTATTTTGAATCTCTCAGTTAGATAAAAGCATGTCAGGGTCTATAGACTTATGTGGCTAACTGTATTAGCCCTGGCCAATTGGCCAGACCTTGTCTGGGCCTGGGAAACACAAAAAGAAAAAGAAAAAAGAAGAAAAAAAAGCCTGTAACAATATAACAAAAGCCTAAACTTCAACTTAACACTTTGGAATATCTTAAAACCCATATCACAGCACTTAAATCTTTAATCTTAACTCTGTATAATCATTTCCAAAAATTCTCATCTTTCAGTGTTAAATGTGGCCGCTGGCAAAGCTCCAATGCAAATCTCAACGGATGGCGCCGGCGCACCACAGAAGGCCATCGATGGCTCCACCTCGGCCTTCTTTACGCCGGAAACCTGCTCGCTGACCAAGCCGGAACGTTCGCCCTGGTGGTATGTGAATCTCTTGGAGCCCTATATGGTGCAGCTGGTGCGTCTGGATTTTGGCAAATCCTGTTGCGGTAAGTTGCAACTTGTTGAAATTTTAAATAGAAATTGCATTTTTGACTTGAAATTAATTTTAGAGCACGTTGAATTTGATTAAAGAGCTTTAATTTATAAAATGAGCTTTAATCTACTTACTTATGCACTTTTAGTTATAATATGAGCTTTAACTTACTTACTTATGCTCCGAAAGCTTTTAGTTGGTTAAACAAGCTTTTGTAAGCTTCTGAAAGCTTTCGGCTGGCTTTTTAATTTGCAGTGAGCTTTTGCGAGCTTTAATCTACTTGTGCTCACTTATTAGGTAATTTACTTGTTTTACTTAGCTTAAAACGTTTTTATTAGCAAGTTTTTTTTAAACTACTTGTTTTTTGGTACAAATCATTTAAGATTTGTGTATCTTTGGCATATATTTATTTAGTCAAGCTTTTGGAATAAGGCAAGCTACAAATTCTCAAAGTTTTCAGTGGTTTAAGTTCTTTTTTCCATGGATTTCTTTGAGTCTTTAAAATCTAGAGTAAAAATTGTCACAGACTTTGAGGAAAGTCTTTGAAGTTGAACTTGTTATGAGCATTCTGTTAAAGCTTTAGGAGAAATTTTTAAAATTATCAATGAACTAGCTAAGTCTATTTTTTGAGATTAATTCCTAAAAATGCTTACAATTTTTCTATTAAATAAATTTTTCTGAGCTACATATTTGCTTTATAATCTGAAATATTGGGACTGTGCCCAGAAGAGAAAAAAAATCAGTTTTGTAAACAGTTAAATGAATTTTTAAGAGATTTGTCATTTCATTGGCATTAAAAATAGTAACAGTAATGAAAATTACATATTATTATAATTAAAAACAGTAACGATATTATCACATTTCATTATTATTGAAAAAAAATAATGCCAATGAAATAATATTTTCTTTAAAAAAAAAAAAATAATGATAATGAAAATAACATTTCATTATAGTTGAAAAATAAAATAAAAAAATTTTAAAAAATGTTGCATTATTATTTAAATTGTTTTTTTTTTTTTTTTTTAATTTTATTATAGCCTACTGTTACTATTTTTAATAACTTATACTGTAGTGAATATCAATTTCAACAACTTATATACATATTTACATATATACACAGTTTCGTCTATTTGCTAGGTGATATATTTATTTTTAATAAAAATTCAATCGCTTTTGCATTAATAATGATTTTTTAAATATTTATCAGAATATACATAACATTATACATTATATTACAAATATATTATATTATATTATTGTAGATAGATATTTTAAACCAAAACTTATCTTCAATTTGTAGCTGTAAAAACTGCAATAAAGAATTTTACAATATTAAATTTAGAAGAATTTTGGTTAATATTAACTGAAACGACAAGTTGGAAAAAAAGTAATAAAATTTCGTTAAAGTAAAAAATTAAAAAAAAAATTATTTTTATTGGAATATTTATCGCCTTAACACAGATAACACAGAAAAAAACATAATATTATATATTATATATTGAAGTTATATATATTAAACATTTTCAATTTGTAGTTGATAAAATTGCAATGAATAATTTTATAATATTAAATTAATATCAAGTTTTAATATTAACTGAAATGACAAGTTAGAAAATAAACTAATGATAATAAAATTTCGCTTAAAGTTAAAAATTAAAAAAACAATATTAGAAAAATATTGCATTATTGTTTTCATTGGAAATTTCATCGCCTTAGCACAGATGAATAATTTTTTAAAATAGTTCAGAAAAACATAATATTATACGTGATTTATAGTAGTAGATTTTAGTAGTTATATATGTATATTAAACATAGATTTATCATCAATTTGCAGTTGTAAAAATTGCAATAAATAATTTTATAATATTAATTTTGATTAATATTAACTTAAATAAAAATTTAGAAATCATATTTAAATGTGACCTACTCTTAATAAATTCTTCATTAGTAATTTAGTGAATATATTTTTGTAATAAATAATAATTAAATTGATGCCACTGTGCGATATTGGCCAAAATGGTTAAGCCCGGCACAAAGTCACCTGACAGGCTCCAGGTCCAGTTGAGAGTCAAGAGTAGACTCAAAGGGTAGCCAAAACGACGACGGCAAAGGCAAACAACTGTCTGGACAGAAAGACAGATGGACAGGGGAAATTGGTTAGACAGGGGTACAGGGGAATAGGGGCATAGGGGCAGAGTAGATGGGGAATAGAGGAGCTACATTTATATATGTATATATATTTTTCAAGTCTCTGCCAATGAGTTTTTCCCAATGGCTTTCACTTGGTTTTTGGCTAGCGAATGGAGGCTTTTGGCTTTTGCCAAATGTTATGTGATTTTCATGTGGCAGAGTGGGGTTATTGTGTGGCAGGGGCAGGGAAGTAACTCAGTGGTTCAGTGGCTCAGTGGCAAGACAGAGGCAGAGGCAGGGCCAGGCAGACACGTTGCACAGGTGGTGCAGGGATTTAACTATAAAATTTATTATTACTTTCACTGCGTGTGTTGTTTGGCTTGAACTTGGCTGACCCGCTGACAGCTAAGCGGCCACATGCCACATGCCACATGCCACATGCAACACGTTGTCATTGTTTACATTTTTTTTTTTTTAATTTAATTTTTCTTTTTATATTTATTTTTTTTTATCTTTTTTCCATAGGTAACAAGCCTGCGACCATTGTGGTGCGTGTGGGCAACAATCGTCCGGATTTGGGCACCAATCCCATTTGCAATCGTTTTACGGGTCTGCTAGAAGCCGGACAGCCCCTCTTTTTGCCCTGCAATCCGCCCATGCCCGGCGCCTTTGTCAGCGTACATTTGGAGAATAATACACCGAATCCTTTGTCCATTTGCGAAGCATTTGTCTATACGGATCAGGCGCTGCCCATTGAGCGTTGTCCGACATTCCGGGATCAACCGCCAGGAGCTTTGGCCTCGTACAATGGCAAATGTTATATATTCTATAATCGTCAGCCTTTGAATTTCCTGGACGCCTTGTCCTTCTGTCGTTCCCGTGGCGGCACCCTGATCAGCGAAAGCAATCCGGCTCTGCAGGGCTTCATTAGCTGGGAATTGTGGCGTCGCCATCGCAGCGATGTCAGCTCACAATATTGGATGGGCGCAGTGCGGGATGGTAGCGATCGCAGCAGCTGGAAGTGGGTTAATGGCGAGGAATTGACGGTGTCCTTTTGGAATCACCCGGGCGGCGATGAGGACTGTGCACGCTTCGATGGCTCCAAGGGTTGGCTCTGGAGCGATACCAATTGCAATACCCTATTAAATTTCATTTGCCAGCATCAGCCCAAGACCTGCGGCCGCCCCGAACAACCTCCCAACTCCACAATGGTTGCCCTCAATGGGTATGAGGTGGGCGCCCAGATTAAATACAATTGCGATGCGAATCATTTGCTTGTTGGTCCTGCCACACGCACTTGCCTCGAGACTGGATTCTACAATGAATTTCCACCCGTCTGCAAATGTGAGTACCATTAACAAAAATAACTGTTAAATAACTGTTATTTTTAATTTTAACTTTATTTTTATTTTAATTTTATTTTAATTTTATTTACTTTAAAAAAAAAAAAAAAGGCTAACTTATTTTAATTCAAATCAAAAATAAGTTATATTTCTAAGCTAATCGGAAAAATATTGAAAATGAAACTATGCAACAATTCTTGTATTCAAAACTTTTTTGACTCAAATTATATGTAAAAATAGTCGCTGATTTCGAAAAAAAAATGTATTAAATATGTTACCCGGAACGGTAAAAATAGCTAGATTTTCGGCATTACAATATTGCTTTTGTTAAGTAAAAAAAACAGAGCACAGCTTAATGTCAAACAAAATTTTTTTTAATTGGATTATTCGACTAAAAGTTTTTATAGTTTAGTTTTTATTGAATTGAAAAGTTTAATCAAAATATGTTAATATTTAAAAAAAAACTATTTTTTCGTGAAAACTCGAATTTTATTTGTTTTTTTTACCACTTTACATATGTACGTTAACTAATTGTAAAAACTGTATAAATATCAGTCGGAATATATAGAAGTTTTGCATTTAAATTTGGCTCTCAGAAGATCGGGTTTCAAAAGACATGTTGCATAGTGCTACGGATAACTTATTTTAATAAAAGTCAAAAATATGTTTTACTTTTTTTACTAATAAGAAGAATATTGTTTGTAAATATTAAACCGCAATTTTTATGGTTTTAAAAAAAAAATTTGATATACTCGTATATTAAGAATATGCTTTGAACATTCTATTTATTTAATTAGTAATTTATTTTTATTTATTTATTTTTTTTTAATTATTATTTTTTTTTATTAATTTGTTTTTTTTTATAGTTTTATTTATTTGTTTATTTACTTATTTTTAACTCCTAGTTGTCATTAAAATAAAAATTTTTTTTATTGATTTTTTTATAAGGCTATATATTTTTTTAAACATTAACCAACTATTGAATTTAAAACATTAATCTAAAAGGGATTTTAATGACTGGAGACTGGGCTAATTAATATTATATATTTGTTCTTATTTATATATTCTTTTTTCCTAGCAGTCATTGAAACATTTTGTATTTTTAAAATAAAATTTGCTTTTTATTTAATTTAAATTTTAGACATTGAATGCGGCTTACCCGCCAGTATTGCCCATGGCTCCTATGGCCTGCTCAATGGCACTGTCGGCTATTTAAGCCTGGTCAAGTATGCCTGCGATGAGGGCTATGAGATGATTGGAAGAGCTCTGCTTACCTGTGACTTTGACGAACGCTGGAATGGACCTCCGCCGCGTTGTGAGAGTAAGTATTGCACTTCAATCTCTAACTTAAATATTAATTAAATTATTTTTAAAAAACAGTTGTGGAGTGCGATACGCTGCCTGGCAATTACTATAATACGATCATAAGTGCACCAAATGGCACCTACTATGGCTCCAAGGCAGAGATTAGCTGTCCGCCTGGCTATCGCATGGAGGGACCACGTTTGCTCAGCTGTTTGGCCACTGGACAGTGGAGTAGCGCCTTGCCGCGTTGCATTAAACTGGAACCCTCAACACTGGCCACACCGCCAGCACCACCAGCGCCGCCTTCAACGCAAGCCACGCCATCACCGCCGCCGTACAGGCCCAAGATTACGGCCAGCACCAGTCGCACGCCCGCCTATCGTCCATCCAGCAGCAGCTCCGGATCCGGTTCCGGCTCCAGTTCCAGCACTGCAGCCAGTTATCCACATCCCAGCATAAGTACACCACAAGTGGAAATCAATGGCGAACGTAAGTAATATAATATAAGTAATATAATATTATAATAAAATAGTTCTACCGGCGTGCGTTGCTACGCTCCTGCTTCAAAAAAATATTAAAAAAGAAGAAAAAACAAATGCAAACAAATCATATTCGACAATGTTAATTTGATCTTCGATATTATAAAATTTCAATATATTAACAATCAGTCTTTAGGTCTTAGAACCCGACACCTTAAATACCGATTATTTTATTTTTAGTTAGAGGTTTTTTTTTACATAAATTGGCAGTGTAGCTCACTTGAATAGGTTTTTCAATTTTTCTTCATAAATTTGACGATTCCCGGTAATCTATATGCCTACTTAAAATGAGTCTAATTTTTGTACATTGCCAATTTTATTGGCTCCAACCTGTGTAAGAATTGAAGGTACTGAAAAGCATTTCAATTTGCAACATGTCCTAAATAAAGTTCACATATTATTGACTCGTCAGAATAGGTTTACACAAAATAAATACAATTATTCAAGTGAACAACACTGTGACTTTTATTTTCTAAGCTTTAAATAAATCCAGGGCCATAATAATAATATTTTGAGTAATAAAAAATACAACTTTAAGATACTTATTTTTCTCAAAATAAACCAATAAAGTTTTTATAGCAAAATGTCAAAAGTTTGTTAATTTAAAATTAAAAAAAAAATATTTTCAAAATTTTCAAAAATTTTCAAAATAATGTTATCTTTTACCAAATTTATTTAAAATTTTAAAATTAAAAATCCAGGGCCATAATAATAATATTTTGAGTAGTAAAAAATACAACTTTAAAATAATTATTTTTCTCAAAATCAAATAAAAATAAAAACCCAAAATTAACCAATGAAGTTTTTATAGCGAAATGTCAAAAGTTTGTTAATTTAAAATTTAAAAAAAAATATTTTTAAAATTTTAAAACATTTTCAAAATTATGTTATCTTTTACAAAATTTATTTAAAATTTTAAAATGATTTTTTTTAGCTTTATTTTGAGAATAAATATCAACTTTTCCACATTTAGCTATTTAAAAGTTGTAACTACCTTTTAAGTTTAATTTTGTGAGCAATAAATGAAAAAAACTTTTATTCAAAATTCTAACCAAGATCTATTTTCGATTTCCAGCCGATTCTGAGGAGGAAAATGTTAATGTGCCCGTACCCGGCACTGTGCGCGAAGAGTTCCCACCACGTCGCACCGTCCGCCCTGTGCTCATACCCAAGAAGCCAAATAGTACGCCGGCAACAAGCAGCAGTAGTAGCAGCAGCACCACCAGCACCACACAACATGCCCCGGCACCTGTGTCCACTTATGCACCGACTCCGACACGGACACGTCCCACTTTGGAGACGACGACACGGAATACACAACAGATTATACTTAATTCGCATCCGCAGGATAATGAGATTGCGGATAGTGTTAACATTAGGCACAATCAATCGCCCAATGTTAATGTACCGTTTGCCGTGGATAATCCAGATCGCAAGGAGACCAAGGAGGCTAAACTTAACTTGGGCGCCATTGTGGCCTTGGGCGCTTTTGGTGGCTTTGTGTTCCTTGCCGCTGTCATTACCACAATTGTCATCCTGGTCAGAAGGTGAGTTTTGTCCTTGGTCAAACTATTATTTTCCTAATGCTCAATCAGTTGATATTGAAGTTAAAATTGAAACTGAAATTGATTCTGAAATTTACTTAAGCTTAAAATAAATTTAAAAGTCAAGTTTAAATTGAAATTGAAGCAGAAGTTGAAATTGAAGTTGAAATTGAAATTGCAGTTGAAATTTAAATTAAAATTGATTCTAAAATTTACTTAAGTTTAAAATAAAATTAAAAATCAAGTTTTAATTGAAATTGAAGCAGAAGTTGAATTGAAATTGCAGTTGAAATTGAAATTAAAAATTGATTCTGAAATTTACATAAGTTTCAAATAAATTTAAAAGTCAAGTTTAAATTTAAATTGAAGCAGAAGTTGAAATTGAAATTGATGTTTAAATTGAAGTTGAAATTGAAGTTAAAATTGAAGCTGAAGTTAAAATTAAAAATGAAGCTGAAACTGATAATAATTTAAATTAAAACAATTATTAAACTAAACTTCAAATTCAAATTGAAATGGAAGTAGGAGTTGAAATTGAAATGGAAGTTGAAATTGTAATTGAAGCAGAAGTTAAAATTGTTGAGTTTAAAAATAAATTAATTAAAACAGAAATAAAAATAAAACTCAAATGCAAATTGAAATTGAAACTGAAGTTAACATTGAAGTTGAAGTTGAAATTGAAATTGAGCTGAAAATAAAAATAAAACTCAAAATAACTAAATTAAATTAAAAAAAAAAAAAAATAAATAAGTTTAAATTGAAATTGAGTCTGCAGTTGAAATTAAAGCAAAAATTTTAATTAAAGCTGAAACTAAAAATAAAATAAGTTAAACAGAAATGAAATCAAAGCGAAAAAATTTGAATTGAAATTTAAGCAGTAAATGAAATTGAAGTTGAAGTTGAAATGGAAATTGAAGTTAAATTGAAATTGAAATTGAAGCATCAATTGAAACTGAAGCTGAAGCTAACTAGGAATAACGTAGAATAAACCAAAAAAAGGGAATTCAATTGAAATTGAAACTTAAAGTAAAATTGAATTTAAGCGAAAATTTCAATTAAAGCTGATTAGGAAATTTAAATTGAAGCTGCATTTTTAATTAGAAGAAAAGTTGAAATAAATCCAAGAACTTGAACTGTTACCTCAAGTTTCAATTAATAAATAAAACTATTAGCTAAAATACCAATTTAGTTTTCAGCTTAAAAGTTTATACTTATTAAAAATTTAATTCAAGATTTCATTGAAATTGAAAGTAAATTTAAGACAAAATATTTAGAGCAGCTCTGATGTTCAATTATTTTGTAAAGTATTGTATTTAATTAAAAGTTGCAATTGAAACTAGATTTATAATTAAGTTAAGTTTGATCAAAAGAAGTTTAATTTAAATTCTGGAAATGAAACCCGAAAATAGAATCCTAAAACTTAATCAATCTTAAGAGTTGAAACGAAAAGTGACTTTTGACTTCAAAACAAGCTTCAGTATAGTTAAAAATATTGCTTAAGAATATCAAATTGGCTTAATTACCCGACACTGATCCCCTGAATATACCAATATATATACATATATATATATAGTTATATATCCCGCTGTATATCCCATGTTATTATTGTTATTGTTATATATAATATCACAAATTGTTTGCTGTTTCTCTACTGGATTGTTGTTATATTTTTAATACTCTGTACCCCACCCCTGGTCTCTTCTATTTATTGTGCTATCTCCCAAGTGTCTCCTACCAGCTTTTGTCTCTCATCTCAGCATCTCTTCACCAGATCATATGCCCATAATTGTATATATATATATTTTACATATATTCCGAAAAAAAAACATGAAGAAGAGAGTCTCCTCCCCAGCCCAAATCACAATTGCACTCACACTCACACTCACACTCACACACACACACACACTTACACACACATACAGCATTACACTCTTCAATCAGACAATCGTATACATCAAAACGCTTTTCTCTTTCTTTGTTGTACAACTCTCTTTTTTCGTTTTCGTTCTCTCTCTCCTATTCGGCAAATCATTCGTCAGCACCCCGAACAGCAAACGGCGGCACCTTGCTAAACATTTTACCAATTACCATCATCATCATCATCAGCAGCATCCGCACCAGCAGCAGCAGCAACATTCACAGCAGCAACATCCACAGCAGCAACACCAGCAGCAGCAGCAGCAGCAACAACGACGCCAGCAACGGCAGCAACACAAGCGGCAACAGCAACAGCAGCAGCAGCTGCAACAGCAACAATCGCACCACCATCAGGAAGCACCGCCGCCACCGCCGCGGCCCGCGCGTTTGCCAAGCTATGCAACTGCAACGGCAACCAGCGCCACCAGCTACGCCTCCACGGCGCAACTGACACGTTGCAGTGGCAAGGGCAGCGCCAGAAGTTGCCTTGCTGGTGGCTACCACTTGCGGCTCTTTGGGGATGGCTATGGCAGCCTCAATTCGAGCACACGCTGCGAACCACCGCCATCCTTGTGGTACAGTGTCCTGGCGTTGCCTTTCGATGATCAGAAATTGGCCAGAAGAGAGCTGAGCACCTATGGACGGGGCTATAGAGCGCGTGCGGGTCTCTTCAGTAGCACGCACTTGTAACAGAGAGAAAGAGAAAAACAAAAGAGATAGAGAAAAAGCGAAAAAGCGATAAAGAAAGAGCAAAGCTCAAGCCAAAGAGAGACCAAAACGAAATGAAAAGAAAACGATTTAAATAACAAAAAAAAACCGAAAACTACCTGCGAATGTGAACGTGTGCCAAAGATGAGCTACAATATCAAACTACGAATCAATCAAGAAAATAAACAAACAAACAGAAAAACAGAAAAACACACTCAGTCAATCAAACTGTGCCTTCAATCAAATCAAATTACAACGCATAAAGGCCATATACACACAAATGTAAGCAGCCATAAATACTAGAAAATACCAAAAACAGATACAGATACAGAAACACACTCAATCAACAAGCCAACAAAATACTATTCTATCAATCAATCAATCAAACAAACAAACAACACAATCAACTCTGAAGCTGGGCTGGCACTTTTTCTATTATATTTTACATTTTTTTTAGCTGTATTGCTGTAGGGCTGCCAATTTGCTGTTGCATTGCATCAATCAATCAATCAATCAATCAACACACAGATACAACACATACACACACACACACACACACACACACACACACGCTCCGTCCCTTTCTTGTCTATGTCTGCACGCATGCGCTAGAGTTCCCCCATCTCTCTCTCTCTGTTTTAACCTGTCGTTCTCTCGCTCTTGTATTTTGTTATACTCTCCTCACTCATTCTCTCATCTCTCATGTCTCTCACCTGTCATTTATCTCATCTGTATTGTAATTGAGTATTCGTTTGATATGTTTTATTGTTTGTCTCTAATCTCCTGCACACTTTTGTGTTCTCTTGAAGTTTACTAATCAAAAGCTTTCGCTCTCTCTTTTTTTTCGCTCTCTCTTTAGAAACCGCACCACGCAGCATTATCGCCATCGCGCCTCCCCGGACTGCAACACTGTCGCAAGCTTTGACAGCTCCACCTCGGGCTCCCGCAATGGCCTTAATAGGTTCGTGTCTTGGCTGAGCTTTTAAGTGCTTTCGATTTTTGACATATGCAAGCTTTTACAGATACTATCGCCAGGCCTGGGAGAATCTACATGAATCCGCCTCAAAGAACAGTTCACACAATGCGCTGCGCCGCAAGGAGACACTCGATCCGCCCAGCATGACGCGCTCACGCGACAATTTGCGCGATAATATGCAACGATCCCGCGAAAATCTGGACAGGTGAGTTCGAAAGTTAACCCGATCGCCAAGGAAATAGAAAAATCGAAAGTTGTGAGAAAACAGAAAAATTTAGGAAACTCAAAAAATAGAAAGAAAAAAATAAGAAAAATGTAGAAAAATTTATTTTCGGATTTTTATGATAAATCAATTTATAGCTCAAACCATTAAAAAAAAGTCATTCGCCATTTAAATTGTTTAAATCTGACAATAAAACGAGTGTAAGCAGGAAAAATAAATCGTTCATCCAAAGATTTCAACAAATAATACCTTAATATAATATAGTTTTACGATCCAGCTGCTTAAACTAATCATTTTGCCTTTTTTTTCATTTTTAAAATTTTTTAAATTAAAACTAAGAAATGTAAAAAACATTATTAGGGTCCATTTTCTATATATATATCAAGAAATATCAAGAAAAAAAGTAAATTTCAATAAATTATTTTCGCCAAATTGATTTTAGAAAGTCAGTCTTCACATAGAAATTAGGGATCGCGAATAAAAGTTATGATTTAAAAATAAATTAAATTTGCAAAAAAATTATCTAGAATATAAATATTTATATAAAATTTAATATTTTTTTTTTTTATGATTTTGTGTGTTATTTTTTTATTTTTTAATAAGTCTACAAACAATATTAGAAAATCTTTTTCAGTAGTCGCAAATAAGACATTTTTCAAGCTATAAAAAATCAAAACTTGCAAAAATTTATCTAGAAAATAAAAATTTAAGCTTAAATTTGATTTAATAATTTTTGTTTCTTTTGTATAAATATTCAAGAATATTTTTTTATTTTTTGATAAAAGTCAACAAATAATAATAGAAAATATATTTTTTGGCATCAAAACTAGGGATCACATATAAGAGTTATGAGTTAAAAAATTTATCAAACCCGAAAAAAATTATAAAGAAAATATTGTATAAAATTAAATTCAAATTTAATTTAATGATCTTTTTTTATTTTGTATAAATAATTAAGTTTTTTTTGAGAAACAAATAATTTTTATTACCAAACCAAAATTAAAATCGTTAACATTTCTTGATAAAAAAAAAAATAGCTAAATATATAAAATATAAATAAAAAATCCAAAAAATATATATTCCTTACTAAAGAAACCACATTTCTTACCAACAGATGCGGCAGGGATAACTATGGCATGCGGGACAACTCGGAGATGGTTGTGTCAGATGTGTGCCTGAAGGGTGAGAAGAAGCGTCATCATCATCATCATCACAAGAGCAGCTCGCGAAATGGTGACTATCGTGATCGGGATCAGTCTGCTGGCCGACGTGATCATCATCGACACAGCGGCGGCGGCGGTGGCGGCGGAGGCGGTGGTGCCGGCGGCGGACACTATTGACCAACCATGATCATCACCATCAGCGTGGAGCAATAGAAGCAAACGCAGCAGAGCAGTCGCAGAGCAGTCGCAGAGCCTGGGGGAAATCACACGCAACGAAAAACTTTTTTTTTTAATTTAAAATGTGTTTTTTTTTTATTTTTTTTTTTTTGTATTATGAACAGAAAGAAACAAACTCTGTTCATAGCGAAAAGAAAAAACAAGAAGAAGAAAAGCAAAATAATAGTAAAAAAAAAAAAAAATATTAGAATTTTAGCAATAATTCTTAAATCTTTTGCAAGTCAATATATCGTATCGTACTTATATATGTATATCTACTAATGCATTATGCTTATATAATCGTATTTAGATTTGATTTTATATAATGCAAAGATTTTCTATCAATTTCAGTTTTTAGTTACAATTTTCTTTATGAATTAGTTGGTAAAAAACAAAAAACAAATATAATGAGAAGTGTGGGCAAGGCGAGCGAATGTAGGCGTGGCGGTTTATCTGTTAGTTATTAGTTGAAACAAAATATAAAAATAATAAATAATTACAAAATATAATGAAATATACAAGCACAGCCTCCAAACACATAGATTATCCCAACAACAACAAAAAAAACTAAAAAAAAAAAAAGGAACATACCCTATCCTAATCCAAGGCAAACCCTCTGCAATATTATGTGCAACTTGGTTTAGCTTGAGGCGAGTAGTTATTTGCAGCTTAAGCCAAATCGACTTGCTCATAGTCGCAATTTAGTTACGTAAACTTAGATTCCCTTTTTAAAAAAAAAAAATATATATATATATATATATATATATATCACCCAGAACTTCAGCAGTCCTTTCCCCCGAAAAATAGATCACAAATGTAGCAGCAACAAAAAATTATAAATAATATTGTAGTACGCGTGCCATTAACGGCAACAGTTGCAACAAAAACGAAAAAAGAAAAATTAAAAACTTAAACAAACAAAACAAAACAATAAAAAAAACAAAATGAATTTATATATTTTTTTTCAAAACAGCACATATTCTAGTTATTCCATTTCTCGCTGCACTATTTGAATACATTATATATATATATATATATATATAATACTATTCTATTATAAATATAGATTACTTTCATATTTGTAGAATGTTTTCATTTTGAGTGTGTAAAAAAACAAAAAAAAATAATAATTTTATAATTTTAAAAGTATGCAATATTATTTGTATTTCGCGCATTATTTCCAATGTAAATAATAATAATTTATTTCATAAATAAAAACAATGATCATTTTAACTAAAAATATTACGAGCTTTTATTTAATTTGAATTACGAACGGGCGCCAAAAGAGTTGTAGCGCCATCTATTGTTGCGTCTTTTGAATGGGCAGCACTATTTATGTGCATTTAAATTCACACTCAAATTTTAGCGCCAACATAGTAGTGGCGCCATCTATTGATATTTCTTACTGGCATGAAGTTGGCTGCACGCAGTAATTTACTCCCGTGAAGTTGGCTGCACATCCAACTATCGATAGGCACGTTTGACAACCGAAGTCGCTATTGTCATTGCAACCCTGCTAGCACGCCATATTTGCTGCTGCTGTCAAACTGACACTAGCTCGCTGCGCCTCTCTTTCGCTCTTTCTTCTTCGACCGTTCGCCACACAAGATGGTGCGTTAACAAAATTTATCCCAAAATAAAATCGCCAATTTTTAATAACATCCGCGCATATTTTTTACTGAAAATATATGACGCATATTGCGCGTATTAAACATAAAGTGAAAATGATAAAATTTTGTTGTGCCGCGCAGAAAATTATGCTTGTTGCTGCCAAAAACAACATAAACAAATTGGCGATTTTCTTTTTTTTGTTATTTTTTTTATGTGTGCTTTACTAATATCATAATGTGCAATCTGATTACAGACGAAGGGTACCTCCAGCTTTGGTAAACGCCATAACAAGACGCACACTTTGTGCCGTCGCTGTGGACGTTCATCCTACCACATCCAGAAGTCAACTTGCGCTCAGTGCGGCTATCCCGCTGCAAAGTTGCGTTCATGTAAGTTGCAACAGCTCTTAACTACATTAACTTGTTTGTTAATTAATTCATTTCGAATAATAGACAACTGGTCCGTTAAGGCCAAGAGGAGGAAGACCACTGGCACCGGCCGCATGAGCCACCTGAAAGTGGTCCGCCGTCGTTTCCGCAACGGCTTCCGTGAGGGAACCCAGGCCAAGCCCAAGAAGGCTCCAGCCAGCAAGTAAATGGCAAGGTTCGATTCCAACATAAGCTGCAGCGGCAAAAACATCAGCAGTAGCGGCATCTAATAACATAAAAATGGAAAAAATTAACGCATCTCCACATTTGGCAGATGCTAAATAAAAGTTTTTTTTTGATTAAGTGAATGTTGTGCTTACTTTTTTTTCGTTGGTGGTTCTATGAACAATGTGTGCAAGGCGTAAACGCTGCCGCAACAACAAGTAAAAAAAAACCAACAAAGGTTTATAATTATTTTTTTATTGTGAATTAAAAATTACAAGTGAATGGCATATTAAACTATTTGTTGTTGCGGCACTTTTTGCCGAGCTACATGTTCATATTAAGGGCAAATGTGTCGTACCAAGAATTATGCTGCTTTATAATTGCAAACAGTTGTGACGTAGCAAAAGGATTGTGTTAACCTTCTCTCGCTGCTTTATACCTGCACAGCAATTTGCGCCGGCGAAAAGTCCCATGAAATGGGGAGGGACGTTGACGACGAATTATGGCTATGACAAGCGGCGAATTTTGAAATTGTATAATTGAAGTGTACACATCTTGGCTGGAGTCCAGCGTTATTTAACGATATTTGTTAGCTAAGCATAACATATAATTTGCCTCTTAAGCAACTGAAAAATATTGGTTACTATGATAATACTCTGTTAAAGCAAGCAAAAGGCAGCCAAACCTGGTTACAATCAAACTTTCGCCATTTTGCACACCATGCGCAACACGAGCGATAGTTTGTCGCCGTTGTGAATTCCATAAGGCCTGAAAGCCAAACGCCTAGCTGGATTCCACAAAGATGTGGGAAAATGACTTGTTATATTATTATTAAAATTAAAATTAATTATAATAATTCATAATAATATTACAACACTTAAATGTTAATAGGCGCCTTCAGCTCAGTAATATATAATTAATATTGACAATATTTCTTTGACTTTTGGGAAAAGGTTGAATTCTGTTTTTCTTATTTATATACATATGTATGTAATTAAAACATTGGAAATAGAAACAAAGCTGATTCATACAAGTATTGTGGACTTTATGGAATTCTATGTAGTTTTTGCTAGTCCGGCTGATTCTCACAGCTTGTATTAATATATTTATAATTATTTAAATACATAACTGCATAATTATTTAATTTAAAACCCTTAAAAAAAATGTAAACATTAACATACATTTTTAATCAGCGACAACACCTAATTAAGCCATGTAGTTACAAAAATTTCTATAAATTATGCTCTGGGCATATTCAAATTAAAAATATGCCTATCTATCAACAATATATATTTGAAAAAATGACAAAAATTTAATTTTTTTATTGACTTTTTTTACTTTACTTTTACTTTTTACTTTACTTGCTCGTTTACAGATGGTAATTTTCTTCTTTATTATTGGACGTAAATTACGTAAAAATTTTTTGGTAGGTTTCATGAACTGTTTGCCTAGACGGTACTAAGCAAACTGTTGATCAGCATAGTATTAATCATATATACTAGTGGCAATACCAGGGTAAATCAAATATAATGCGGCCTGTAGCTAATTCCATTTTTCATTCAAAAATCAAGTTCAGCACCAGTTTAGTGTGTTATACATACTACAGATTGCCCGTCTAAAAAGACAAATACGGAGTCATAAAAGTTATCTTAGAAAAATTATATTTTTTAATGCTCTTCATAAAGCTCCTATAACTATGTAAAGTTAGAAGCGATTTTCAAGCGGAATATCTTTTCTTTCTATTAATAGAAAATTTTCATACTACTTACCGTTTGCTCTTTTTTTAGTGATTTATATATATATTAAGGCATACGGTGATCGCCAAATATCCCCTTTGAGACCTTTCTCTATTAATTCAGCACTGTTAGGCAAACCGGCTATTATTATTTAAATGGGTAAATGATGCAACAATATGTATCATAATTATTTAACAAAAAAAAAAATTGAAAATAAAATGATTTAATTACCTTGTGTACATACAATTTAAAGAAAATAAATGCATTATTTAAAATAAAACGTTATTTCATTACTTAGCTTAGGACCAGCTACTTCTTTTTATAATAATTTAACAACGCCACCGAGTAATTTCATGTTGCATACTTTTATGCTGTATGTACAACGCGATATCGATTTTTAAAAATATTATTGCATACAACACGGGACCGTTAAAATTCAAAATGGCATTTCGCACTTCAATTTCTGTTTCGTATGGTATTTTGCCAGAAATTGCAAGAAAAATGCAAACATTATAGCTATATATTGAAATTTTAATCAAAATTCTAATAGACTGCTTTGAATTCAGAGGCAAATTATGGGATGTAGCCCAAAAGTACGAGTAAAGAGGTAATTATATATTCAATTGAACGTTTATAAATATGTACGTGCTCCATGTTTTATTAAATTAGGACCAAAAAAAAAAACAGCAATCGACCTCGCTTATAAGTAAGTTATACATATGGTAAATATAATATGTAGTATATATATATATATATAAAACAAGAGCTGGGGCAGCTCGAGAGAGCGTTTCGCAAGCAAGATTAAGATAATATCGTACAATAACAAGCAGTGGTTGGTTATTAATGACTAAAAAATTGGTTTTGTTTTCGCTCGATTGACTAACAGTACAATTTACAATATATAAAGCGTTTCACTACAACTAAGGATTGGACTGTGGATGGGTATGGGAATTGGCATGGGTATAACGGATTGTGGAATAGATATATATATATAATAATATATGCGTAGGCGAATTAAATACATTGCCACTAAATGCTAAGACAAATTTACAAGATACAAATATATAATTTGTGCTTTAGCTCCAGGCTAATCAGCGTGCGGATGCGTTTCCGATGGCGGATGCTGTTCCTGACAATGGACGGAGTCACTGCCAATTGGCATTGTGCTGGATGTTGTCGTTGGAGCTGTCGTTGTGGCTGGCAGCGCCTTGGACTTGACTGTAGCGGAACTGGCGGGCCGCTTAATGAGCAGCTTCTTGAGGTTCTGGAAGGGCGCATCAAAGAGCACCGTTAGCGCCACAGAAGCCAGGAAAATTGATATAAATTCGTTGGTATCGAGCTGCAGCACAACAACAATAAAACACAAATTAGCAAATTAATTAAAATTAAAATTATGACTATAACTCACAATCACGGAGATAAAGTTGTAGTAGTGATGTATGTGACGCCTTCGTCCGACATTGTAGAAAAAGACGGGAAACTGTGTCAGGTAAATGGCATACGACAGCTTTGTGGACACCTGAAAGCCGCGCCAGGCGAACAGCTTCGTCAGTTTATCTGCAAGGCAAACAAAATTAATATCAATTAATCAAATTATATATTCTATACTCACTCTTGTAGCCATTGTGGGAGACAAACACAATCCAGGAGAAGAACAGGCACCAGGCAATTGGCGCAAATGCCGCATAGATCGCTGCATGCGTTGAATTATACACATAGTTAATGTCGCCCATTGGCGCCGGACCCAGCAGTGAGGCAAGCACACAAACTGTGGCCGCCAGCCAGCCCAGACGCAGCTGCAACCGACTCAACTGGGCGCCCTGATACTTGCGCAGCACGTAGCCTAACAAAATGCCCATTATATAGACAGTGGAGCGATGAGGAGGGAACGAGTACATATAGTCGGCAGTGCGAAACAGACGCTGAATGCTGCAAATAAATTAGACAATGAATTATAGAAGTTATAATTTATGTTATAAAAATTTATCTAATAATACTAATCGAAGTGAATGATTTTTTTGATACAAAAAATATTTTTATTTAAATTATAAAGTATTTTATATAATTACGTTTCCTGCATAATACGTACATTTAGCTAAACTTAATACTTACTTGGTGCCAAAGTAAATATAATTGGAGAGCTGATTAACAATGGTCGTGTAATAGCGCGCCGCTGTGCCCACTGTGCAGAGGAGGAACAGTGCGATCAGACCACGACGTGGCCAACGCCACAGGCCCAGAATGAAGAGTGGCGCCACAGCAAACAATTCCGTATCAATGCCCAGATGATGCGTATGGGTCAAGCACATTTCGCTAAATCCAAAATAGTTGTGTATAAAAAGCAGATTGCGCCACCAATGCTGTTTGCAAATATCCGCATGATGACCCACGACCAGGTTCC
This sequence comes from Hirtodrosophila alboralis, assembly GCA_035043045.1. Classification (NCBI taxonomy): domain Eukaryota; kingdom Metazoa; phylum Arthropoda; class Insecta; order Diptera; family Drosophilidae; genus Hirtodrosophila; species Hirtodrosophila alboralis. Next base: position 682,989 of record JAWNNH010000563.1, on the reverse strand, counting down.
ATTGCGGTCCAGAGCCCCACAGCGGCAGCACATAGGTACAGAAGAGTATCAACGCGGCCAAAGGCGGCACAATGCTACAAAAGCAGAGCAGAGAAAGAAAGGGGTTAACAAATTAGTAAAAAAATATTTTCAATACAACATTCTTATCAAATACAATATAAAGCCTAATAACAAAAAAATATTTTAGATTTATAACAATAAATGTAAAAAATAAACTAAATATAAATTAAATAAATAATAATTTTTAATAATCAACTTAAAGATAACAATGTTTTTATTGCTATTTTCTAACACAAATCTATCTACATTAACAAGTCGTAAATTCCTTTTAAGGCGAGATATCACTGAAATTTAATTCTCTAGGGTTTTCCTAAGGGAAATTTTTGAAAATAAAAAAATTTTTAAAATAACAATAATTATTTTCTAATTTAAAATTTCAGCCACAAAAAAAAATCACATTTTCATCTGAACTATCGAAAAATACAATAAATTTATGGTCATAAATTTTATCATAAAAATAAGAAAAAACAATTAATTTTTGATTTTAAAAATATTACCTACAAATTAAAACTTAATTTTAATTCAAAAAAGAGACTATAAAATTATAAATATTTTTAATATAAATAAAAATAAGTCATAAAAATTATGGTGTCAATATAAAAAGCATTTAATTTTTTTATAAAGCTCTAGATCTTCCGGCGTGCGTTGCTACACTATCGCTAAAAAAAAAAATCAAATCACCGGGTACGCTCCAGCTGAGATTTGTATACAATAAAAATTTTTGGTTTCTAGTTTTAACCGTTTGGCCTGCTCGTGAGTCGCCAATCAGTCAGTCAGTCAGTGAGGTTGAACAGTTTTTTATATATAGAGAAACTTGTGTACAGCTTGAAAATACATACTATCTATATATATACATAGCTTATTTTTGCAGGGTATTGCCACACAAACTTACCGCATTAAGCGACTAATATACTCGTTCTTAAGCCGTATCGGCTGTTGTTTCATAAGACGTCCAAAGAGCGAATAGGAAGTTAACATGCCGCTGAAGAGAAGGAAAGGATCCGTATAAAGTGATGCAGCGCGTCCAATTACCGTCCAGGGTTGACCCAAACTCTCCGACATAGCCGTGCGATTGTTGTACGGATTGAAGAACATGGCCATTGATTTATGCGAAAAGATCAGCATCATCGCATTCAAAAATCGAATGCCATGCACTGATTCAATGTCACCCGGTGAGCTGCTTGTGCTAAAAAGCCAGCGTAGATTCTTATCCAGCGAAAAGGCAGTGCACCAGCCATCTATAATATAGAAGATTTGGAAAATTTAGAATAGATCTTGAATCTTTAAATTCAAGTGTATAATGCTGTTGCACTTACTCTGCTGCTGCTGTTCCCTAGTGCAGCGATCGTAAATGGTGGAAAGCACCGCTAGACAGAGCACTAGGACAAAGAAACGCACCGCCCATGTGGTGTTGCGATCCCAAGGCTGTTGATCCCGCACCTGGCACATTTGCGGCTCCACACGCACATTGAAGGTGATGCCCGTTGAGGCTGTCTGGTTGCGTAGATACTCGGCAACGCTGTATTCCACATCGCGGTACGTGCAACCGGATGGCACGCATATGCCCCAGTTGACCAGCGAATAGCGCGGCACGCGATGACCCGGCTAAAAGAGAGTGCGTGAGAGAAGCAAACGGGTTAATAAGGTTGTAATATTGATAATTAAGTGGCACAGTTTATTGATGCATCGCTGCATCAATGTTTTTTTTTTCTTGCTCTTCGTCTTTGAAAATTGAAGTTCGTTGCCCAAGTCTTTTGTTAGCTTTTTCGATATCGAAACATAGAAAGTTCACAGTGGACTTGCCAATAAATTAAATCTTTCCAAAAAACTATTTTTATTTAAGGTTCAACGAACCGCCATTCATTTAGTCGAGCTGCATGATTAGCATATTATGACAATCTATTGGCATTTGCCAACAACAACAACTATGACAAAAAAACCAACAACATTTTGGCGAAATCAATTCAATATTTCGTTTTGCTCGCATTTTCGTCAAGTTCAATGTCGAAGCATTTGGGCAGGTTTAGCTCTTTCTCGCTCAGCCAACTGTAGCTATTAACTATCTATCTCTCGCTCTCTAGCATTGTTATGCTATAGCAAGGTGCAATTATGTTGGGTGGTATTTAATAAATTATCACTCTTAATTATGTATGACGCAATTATTTATATACTTCAAACATCACAGTCAAATGCACAATTTTTTTTAGCTTTTCACACTTACGCTCTTTTAACAATTGGTAACTGGCTGCTTACATGACACAACCTTGTTTAATTACACCATGGCTAGAACAACGAAATGTCAGCCAAAGCTTATTGAACTTTTGTGAAAATGTCGCCGCGCCTACACACACACACACACAAATATGCCTCTTTGTGTTTTGGCTTGATCTCATTGCAATCTCAGTCACGTGCACAAAAAAAACCCATTAAGATTGCATTAAGAGCAGCAATACACAAAAAAAAATAAATAAAACCAACAGCTTGGCCAACGAACTTGAGCACATAAAATGAAAAAAAAAGGTTAAATGTTGCGTTTACTCACATCATTGAATTCGCTCCTGAAGGGTCCATGCGACTGCAGCAGCTTGAAAAAACTCTGCAAACGTTTCGATTTGTGTGGCAACACTGGCTGCGCGTATGCCAAACAATATTGGCCACGCAGCATGGTGTCGTCATCGTTTGGCTGCTGTATGCCCATGCACTGATCAAAATCACCTGGCTGATTGATATTACCATTCAAAATGCCCGAATTTAATTTGCCGCTGGCATCGTGCACTGCAAGAGAGAGATAAAGAGGGAGAGGTAGTGTATTAGTATATTAGTTGTACAAAAATAGCACAATGCATGCCGACAACAATAACAACAACAACCACAACGATGCGACCTTGACTGTGATTTCAGCGCGCGTCGCAGTCGGCAGCAATCGCAGCAGCGCGCAACTTGTTTGTTCTGATTCTGAGTTCTGAGCGCGCCCCGGCTCGGCCCGGCCAGCTGGTTAGCAGTTTGGTGCCAAGTTCGCACAGTGTATTCTTGTTATTGTTGTTGTTGTTGTTGTCGTTATTGTGGCTGCTGCAATTTGCTGCAGTTGGCTAAAATTCACTTGTTGCGTTTGGCATTGTGGCGGCTGCTTGCTGCTGCTGTCGAGCAAATGTGGGTAAAGTTCGACGCTTGACCTTCACTTTAGCCGCATGACACATACACATAGATATGTGCATGAATATGTATGTGTGTGTGTTTGCAATTTCAGAACTTGATTATTTGATTCATTTGACTTTGCACTCTTACAATTTATGTCGTCGCGTCTGGCGGTCACAATGCGGCTTCGGTTCTGACTCTGACTCTTGACTCTGGGGCTTCGACTTGCCTCTTGCTTGCCCAGTTGGCAATGACTCGAATTTTGAGGCGCGCGCGCCTTGGCAATTGCCAATCGCAGCTGATTAGCAGCTCACATAATAAAAAAGAATATTTTTAAACGGATACTCACTTTTCAAGGCCCACAAATCAAAGTTGTTCAATGCATTCAAATAGCGGCGCATTTGCGTGCGGCACAGCGGCGTAGCATCGGGATTGCGTGCCGCATCGAAAGGCTGCGAAATGGCCAGAAATCGTTTGCCAATGTTGTACAAATAAACTGCAAGAGAAAACAAAAAATAAATGTGTTTACATATTTAATACGCAAAGATTCAGCTAGCGCCCACTGGCGGCAAAAAATGCAACTGCAAGAGTTTCAGCTGTTCTTTCTAGTTTGCTTAGGTCACAGGGTGACCTAACGATCTCTACAAAATTTATCAATTATCGAACGCCATTTTTAGATTTTGGATGCACGTGCCCGCAAACAGGAAATCAATTAAAACGCTTAACGCCAAAAAAAACCGCTGCAAAACCATCAGTAAATTGCATAGAAATGGATTTTAATGAAGGTGCCTCAAACATAAAGCTGCAACCCGCCACGATTCTTCGATACCAGCAGAGCTGCCTTCGATATTTCTATGGCATTGCGTGCGTGCCAATCCCAAAAAACAAAAAAAAAACATTTAAAAAAAAATAAAAATCTAAACACAGAAAAACCTAATCTCAAGCGTAGTGTACCCGTGCCAACATCAGCATGCCAAACGCAACTTTTGTTCAGTATTCGCTGTCTTTTCAGATGTTGTTGCCTTTTTGTTCTTATTAACATTATCATTATCATTGTTGTGCTGTCGCCTGCTGTCTTTTTATGCTAAAGCAAATCTACAAGTTGCCAATACGCTCATTTCGAATTCTAAATGCGTTGTCCAGTGCCAAAGCGACCAAACGACCAAACGACCGACCGATAGACAGACAAATCTGTCAAGCTATAGTTACGCTTCATTGCCTGCATCCGTCTTGAAGCTGTCGATGCCGTAAAGGAGGGCGGGTTGGCCCCGGGGGATGTACGCCCGGGCAGTCCCAAAGTGCTAAAATGCGTCAGACAATCGGCGACAAGCGAAGACTGCGGAATGTGCCACCTGTCGTCATATTCTATATGTAGTACTATATATATACAATCTCCGATAAACGAACTAAACCCGCAAACCATATGGGAAAATTGATAGTACTTGTACGTAGAGATACAAGGAAGAATTGAAAATTCTATAATCGACGACATACAACTGCCCTGGCAGTTATAAATCTTTAGTTTGGGCTCAAATCAATTATGTGTCTGGCATGGTAAATGTGTTTCAACAAAATCAGCTTCTTCTTTAGAATATCAAATACGAATTTTAATTTAAAGTTGTTTGCGTTTTGTAAATCATATTTACATTCAAAGGTTAGCCAGCAAAAACATAGGTCGGTAGAATAACAAACTTGGTAAAAAAATGTTCCCAACTACGTATTCTAGAATAAAAAAAATATTTTCTGAATACAAATTTATTTCCTAAATTAAATAACAACCTTACCTACAAAATAAATGTAATAAAATATCAAGGTGAATAATCTTTGCAATTAGAATATAATAAATTATAAACAAATTAAAAAACAATAATTAAATAAATTCGAACGATAAAAAGCAATATTTTTTTTTTATAGAAATCCATTTTGCAATCAATAAACATTAACAAATGTCAAATATTTTACCACAGAAAAAAAAGTAGAATATCCGCTTATTAAAAAAAATAAAAGGAAAAAAATAATAAATCAGCTAAAAAAATAAACAGAAGGTAACATTCACCTGTGACTATAATTTATTTAAATTTTTGTTAATCTAAAGGGAAAGGTAACCCAGATGACCAAACCCAACTGGACAAATGGACAATCTTAAAATTGAATTAACAAATACAAACAATATATATTTATGCACATTATAAATGTGTATATTTAGTAAATTAATGACAATTCAATTTTTGTTTACTTTTTGTTTGGCATTTGAATATGTTTTCAATTTTTTAGGAGAAGTCTGCATTAAATAAAGAGAAGATTCTTATAAATTTATTAAAGCAACAATTGAAATATATCTAGTTGATGACATTGCAATTGGCAAAGTCTAGTTTTCCAGTTTATGTAACAATTTTTATATATTTTAAAATTTTGCTGCTTTTAATTAGCATCTGATTTTAAATACTTGCACTTTTTTTCTTTCTTTCTGACTTTTTTTTTTTTGAATATTTGCTCAGACGCGACAGGAAAAATTTCAATATTTGTCAAGACAATTTACAAGTTTAATGTAGTTAAAGCTGTGAATTGATGTTTTTATACTCTGTAGTTCTTAATTTACTTGGGAATGAATATCACAAAACTGTGCTCACAGGCAGAATAAGTTAAATTTTAAATTATATAGTGTTTATATATAGTATAGATATTTTTTATAATCATAAAACGAAACTTTGTTTGGTTTTTATTTTCACAAAAGTGTTTTTCCCCTTAAAAACGATTTAATTCTCATTTGCCATTGAACCTGAGAATTAAAAACCATTTTAATGGCAAATGAATCTGTTAAGTAAAAATTTGTAAACGTAATTTCACTTTCACAAAGTTTTGTCGAAAGTGGAAACCAGAATAGGTACCTAACTAATTACCTTAATATTTGCTGCATAATCAAGTTGATTTTATAATATTAGCTAACAATATCAAAATTGTAATAAAAATTAAATCGGATTTAATAAACTCTTGACTATATAAAGCCTATAAAAAGTAGAATATTTTTCAGATTATAAATAAACAGTAACTGCAAGTCGTGCATGCTCATTTAAAACATATTAACCTCACAATTTGTGGCTGTTTTATTATAATTTTGGCAAGTATTATATTTTAGTATTTGTACTATCTAAATGTTGGGCAATTTAATTGACAATCTCTTATCGTTAAGCAGCCTTTTTGGCCAACAATCATCATCATTGTCATTATCATAACTTTAATGATCATTATTGTCGAAACTTGGCTAAAACGGGTTTTTTTCTTCTTTTTTTTGGATAAAATACTCAAGTCATGATGATCTTGCCACGCTTCTCATTCAAGTGTTGCTACATAAAGTTGAAACTTTAGACACTCAATTAGTATTATTAAACATTACAAATAATAGACATTCCCAAAATATGAGATAAAACATATTGTCATATTGGATTAGTTCATTTAACAAGAGTTTTTTATTAAAAAAAAAAATTTCAGTTGAAATTCGCATGTTACGTGCAACGGTCCATGAAGTCCAGTTATCGTATATATATATATATATATATATATATATATAAACCGACTCTAGACAAACTCTATAGACGTTGTCTCTCTTTTTTCACCTATCCCATCAATAGGCAAATATTTAAACAACATTTTAACAACAAGGCCAAACCTTTTAGCAAGAATTTGCTGGCCAACAATTGAAATTGGGCAAATTGGGTAGAAGGGAGAAGCTATTCCAAGTTATAGACAGGGAGAGGCAAAAAAAAAAAAAAAGATTGTAAACTCAAGATCAGACACTTGAAATAATATGCTAATGAGCTGAGAGTTATAACAATTAGATCAGCCTACTTATTAGATCATATATTATTCAAGCTAAAGTTTTTTAAAATTTTTTTGTTAAGACAGCTACTAAACATTTTTAAGACGTTTATGAAGTTAATAAATTATATATTTAATTTTTTATGTTTACCCTATAAAAACTATAAATTACTTAGGAGTTTATAATAAACTATAATAAAATATATTTATGTATTTTTCTCAGAGAGTATTAAAGTTGGAGTTAGGAAATTTGGTACGTAGATCTGCTTATATTTTAGATATATAAAATAAACTTGATATAATTATTATTACAATTTTTTTTTTTTTGTCAGTTTTTATCATTTAATCTCACTGATATTTTGAATAAAATAATAATAGTAAAAACCACTTAAAAAAAAACAAAATTAATTCGGATATAATGAATATTTGCAATATTGAAACAATAAATTGTAAAAAATTCATAAAATCAGCTTTAAATTAAAAAATGTATATTAATTAGCAAAGTTGCTCTAGGGTATCTTATAGTCGTATAACAATGACTTTATAAATATACATGTAACTGGCCAGTGGGCAGTTCTTAGCCAAGGGTTTGGGCTTGGACAGATCACGTATAATCGCTGATATATTTTGTTTGGAGGTCTTTGTGACCATTAAATTAAGCTACCACACATTGCGAACGTGTTGGCTCAAAGACACAGATATATGATATATATCATGATAAGTATGTATATATATATATATATATAAGTGATGGACAGACAGACAGCGGCTATAATCGAGCAATTGATTTTATTTAACGCACGCGCAACTTATGCAACTTTCTGCCTTTGGGTCAATATTGTGCAAAAGTACGCAATACGAATTGGGCTATGAAGGGGGGCATGAAAGGGGGCATGTAAGGGGGAATCAATCGCTTCAAGATTATGTATGTAATAATATTAACAACTATAAACAACAATTGCAATTGAAAGTGTATAAAGACAACAATGACAAGGCGCCCCCGAGGGCGTTGCGTGGGTGGCGTGAGAAAGTCACAATTGGAATTTATTTGAAATTGCTGAAATACGAAATTGAAACCAAAATATTAAGCAAGCTAGATATTAGATAGGTAGACTATGCAAAATATAAGCGACTGACAAATACCCTATACTAACATATTTAATGCCCCAAAACAATACAATAAATTTTATAATACTTTAAATTATTGTTAGACTCTAGGAAGACAATAACTATAAATTGAAAATATTGAAAATAAATGTTATTGATCAAATTTTTAATAAAAAAAAATCAAATATAAATAGAAGCTTAATTTGTGTTTTTATTACACTAAATTTGTTGTAAATTTAGAATCTTTTATTTATATATAATATACAATTGCATATATACAAAATCGTGGGATAATCAACTAATTTCAGTGTCAATTTGTCGTATATTGAAGACTATATATTAATAAATGTATATCAAGTGCATTTTCCAATATAAAAATAAAATTATTTAAAATAAACTTGTTTTGAATTAAAAAAATTACAATTGATCTAAATGCTATCAAATTTTTTTTTTTTTTTGCCATTCCTAAGTTAAAAGAAACAACAAAATATCGATGCATTTTTTTTTAATAAAATTTAAATGAAATTGGATTATAATAAATTGTAAATAATTTGCCTCGGTTTGTTAACAAACAAAATATTGATTTAAAAAAAAAATAAAATTTAAATGGAACCTGAAAATATATATTTTTTTTTTTAAATTTGCCTCGATTTGTTTACATAAAATTGCTGCAATTTGTTAAAGATATTTTGCCCAAATCTTGAACTACACAACAATTTGGGGTTTTAATTGTTAATCTAAGGCTTAGAGCGGCAAGCTTATTAAGAGTTTAAGTAATCAATTTTGTTTTTATTTATATTCTTGATATTAGGTTAATAAATCCGATGTGTTTCATTTTTAATAAATGTTTATTATATTAAAAATATTAGTAAAAATTCTCCTACACATTTGGTGAATTTTTTTTTTACATTTTTTTAGAAAGTCTGTGAAAAAATTTAATGTAAAATAATTTTTCCTCTTTAGTAAACTTTTTTAGAACTTTTTTCAAACTGTGTCTGCTGGGAATCGAACCCGAGAGCTGTCGTTCGTCAGGCGGATGCATTGTCCTCTGAGCTATTAAAACCGAATTTTCAGCGCCATCTAACTTTCATTCTTTTTATATTTTTTCATAAGCCCTTTGTTTAATTCTGTTCGCTACCAGGACACTTACCACGCTCCTCATCCTCCACCTGATCATCGTCATCCTCAGCTTGCAACTTGTTGGTTAGCTGTTGCAACGTATAGTTGGTGGTACTATGCAACTCACTGAGATTACCCGCAGCGAGGACATCGTGCAACACATCCAATACCGTTGTAGTTGTTGTTGTTGCTGTAGCAGCATCATCGGCAAACAATTTTAAGCTATAATTGACTTTGTCCTCAAATATCGATGCAATATGACTTTCCAACTTATCGCTGGAGGCATCTGCACCACCATCTGCGGCACCTGCACCCGCTGCCACAGCCAGCAGATTATCACCCAAATTGCAATTATTCTTAAGGTTGCATGTGGGATTTACCACAGAGGCAGCGGCGCCATCGAGCGCCCAATTATCGTGGGGCAGCAGCAACAACAACAACAGCGTCACGCGCAGCATGACGAGTGTTTTGCGATTATTCAGATGGAATTTTATAGATTCAACTCAATTTCAATTGGAGCTCAGCACGACGCACATAATCACTAGCCAAAAATAATATGAGACACAGAACACCAAGAATAAAATTCAAAAAAAAAAAATTAAAATAAAAAATAAAAACTGAGAAATAAAAACTGAACCGTTTGGGGCAGTTCAAAATTGTCGCAACACGTTTTTTTTTTCAGGAAATTCTTTGGTTTCTTTTCGCGAACAATCTCCCGCACGAAAGGAGGCGACGGTATCGGGCGGGTTTTATTATTTGAGGGGAGTGTGGGGTTTATTCGAATTTGAAAAGTTACTCAGCGTTTAGATTTAAACGACCCGCCAAGACGAAACATTCAACGTCAACTGATTGTCCAAGTGCCGCCAAGCGTACGAAGACCGTTCAGACAAACGCTTTTCGGACGCTTTCGGTGGTTCGCTGGTTCGGTGGCTCGGTGGGTTGGTGGTTCGGCGGTGGCGAAGCTCGGCTTTATAGCTTTACATATATATCATACATATACACATAAGCATATGTGTGTGTGTCAGCTGTGGGTTGATCTTTTTTATTAGCCACAAAAATATAAAAACAGAAACAAACAGCAATTTCAAAATTAAATGCAAACTCAATTTTTATTTTCTTTTTTTTTTGCTGCACATCTTAAGTCAAGATTTTTTTTTTTTACAATAATTGCACTAATTCTTGTATTTTTGATATTTTTTATTTTTTATTAAAAAAAAAACTTTTTTTTTTTTGTTGCAAATAAAAAAAAAATAAATAAAAAGCTTCTCAATGCACATGACTTTTCATTGATCAACTCCCTTAACATTTGTTTATATCTTTTTTATTTTTTGTAACGTCATCTTAAATAAAGAATTTTTATTTTTTTTTTATTTTTAAATATTGCACTAATTTTCGTATTTGTTTATTTAAATCACAATGTGTTTTCTTTACGCTGCAAATAAAGAAACATAAATAAATAAAAAGAAAAGATTTTTTTATATTATTTACAATAATTGCACTAATTTTTGTATTTTTTTATTAATTTTTTATTAAAAAAAACTGTGTTTTAGTTTAATTGCAAATAAAAATAAATAAATAAAAAGCTTCTCAATGCACATGACTTTTCATTGATCAATCTCCTCAACATTTTTTATTTATTTATTTATTTTTTTTGTCACGTCACATCTTGAATAAAGAATTTAAAATTTTTTTTTATTTTTAAAAATTTGCACTAATTTATGTATTTGTTTCGTTTCGTTGCAAATAAAAAAATAAATAAATAAAATAAAAATAGCACTACAATTTTCGTTGATCAATTTCCTCAATATTTGTTTATATCTTTTTTATTTATTTATTTATTTTTTTTTGTCACGTGCTTGCTGCACATCTAAAATAAAGAATTTGTATTTTTTGTATTTTATTTTTTTTGTATTTCTTTATTTTAATCACAATGTTTTAAAACATAAATAAATAAAAAGAAAAATTTCCCATTTACTAATTGTTCGATCTGCTCAATATTTCTTTATAGCTACAGTAATACAGTTTAAGTCAAGAGTTATTTTTTTTTTTATTATTTACAAAAATTGCACTAATTTTCGTTTTCGTTTATTTTAAAAACAATGTGTTTTCATTTATAAAAAAAATAAATAAAAAAATTGCTTCCCACATAACTTTTGATTGATCGATCGCCACAACATTTGTTTATATCTCACAATTCTCACAATTGAAATTGACTAATTTTAGTATTTTATTAACATTGTAGCAACTATGAAACTATCAAATTTCCATATTTATATACAATCATGGGAATTTTGTATAATTTTTTTTTTTTTTTATTTTTTTGCTTGTTTGTTATACTATTTATTTATACTATATATTTGAGTTTTGGTTGAGAAATTTTTACTACATTTATTACTCAATTGTTTAAGCTTGATATCATATTTCATATAAGCATATGGCATAGAAAAATAAACAGAAATTTATTGCTTAGAATATATATTGTATATATATATTTATTAATTGGATAATTAATGTATGCAAAGTACAATCGACATTCATAAAAGTTGAAAATTATCATTTTTATTGGCATGACAAATTTAATATCATATTTTTTTTGTTTGCTTTACTTTAATATTCTCCCTTGATTAAAAAAATAAATAAACATAATATAAAGTCTTCAAAAATTTATATGTGCTCCATTTTTATCAGTTCTTTATTTACAATTTGAAAATATAAGGCGAAAATTATATTAAATTTAAATTAACACATCGCTTGAGTTAATCGTTTTAATTTTATACAAATAAAATTATGACATATAAAAAATTTTAATAAAAAATAGTTTTTATTTAATTTAATTTAACTGGGAAAAATTAAAAAAAAAAAATTTACCTAATGCTCTCAGAAATTTCTTTAACTTATAGAAATAGATTGTAAATTAAAAAAAAAAAAACTGAAAAAAATGTATAAAAAATTAAAAAAAAAAATTAATTTTTCCTAATGGCAAAATTCTAACTAAAAATGAGTTATTGTGAAAATCTAAGCAACCAAAAAATGCTTTATATAAATTGTAAATTATAATTACAATAAAAATATTATAAAATTTATCATAATACAATTCCTATTGGCAAACTACGAATTAAAAATGAGTAAAAATCTAAATAACAAAAAATGTTTCATATAAATTGTAAATTATTATAATATAGTTCCCAATGGGAAAATTCAAGATCAAAAAATTGCATATAAATTGAAAATTTTTATAATATAAATATATGAATTTTATAAATTTGTTTTCAGTATTTTTTAATTTACAAACAATTTCAATAAGTTGAAGAATCTCGAATTTTATTTTTTCATTTCGGTTATAGTGAAAATTTATGTGAAAAAAAAATGTTTTATACAAATTGTAAATTAATTGAACTATATAAATTTATTTTCTGTCCTTTGCCACTCCTGGAGATGATATTAAAAATATATATATATATAGATATTTTGTATGGAAATTCTCTCAAGCCTGTCTGATATATAACTAAAAATGTTGCATTAAAATTAGCATACTAGTATAATATAGTTAAATTTCATTGATTTGAAGCAACTCTCTCGTCTATTAAACTGATTTTATTGTTAATTCTATCGTATTTCGAAATATATTTTGTCTGTGATCCGAAATAAACAGCTCATCATTGTATATATTAAGTGGTCACAAAAGTAGGTCGGCGAAAGATGTTTTTTTATTCTCTGAATTTGGAACTGATGACAAATTCAAATAATAAAATCAAAAAAAAATTATGTATAAGCCAGAACTGGGTTATGAATGACTGGCAAAAATAAAAATAGTTTAGTTAAATTAAATTGAGTTCAATGTAGTTCAAGTTATGTTTATTTAAATTCAGTTTAATTCTTGGTTTAGTTCAACTGCGAATTGTAATCGAATGCCTGATAAGCGATTTTGCAACTGTGGCCAAAAAGCTTAGCTTGATCAACTAGCAAAAAGTCTACAAATAATTATAGCCAAGTTATTGGCCAACAATGCAACAACAACTTGTTTTTCTTTTTGTTATTTTATGTGTGGCTCGCGAGACAAGCGCCTATAAAGCAAAAAAAAAAAACAAAAAATCAACAAGAAATCAACAAATATATATGCTGCTATAAGTTCCATGAGGCCAAACAACTCTAAAAGAAATATATATAAAAAAAAACAAGAAAGAACAGCAAATTGCTATCAACATAGAGTATTGCCAAAGATTAAATACTCTTGCAATCGAATGAGCATATGTGGTAAACTGAGGTTAAATCTTTTGCGAAATACACTCGGCGCTCACAAATTAGAAACACTTTGTTTTGCAAGGTAATTCTAATGTCAGAAATATTCTAGTATTTTTAATTTTTTTTTTTTTACATAAATAAAAAGCATAAATAAAATAGAAGCTATAATAAAACTCTGTATTTAGTTTATCTTTTAATAAAAATAAGAAAACAAAATTTAGCAATTAAATCTTTTTTTAATTTAAAAAATATATGTATACATATCAAATATAAATACAATCAAATAAAACATAAAGATTCACTTCAATTACATTAAATTTATTTTTCCAGTTAAAATTGGAAAATTGTTATGTATTTAGTGAAAACGTAAATAAATTTATTACAAATACAAATTTTTATTTCTGTTTCTAATTTGTAAGCGTTGACTGTACCATAAAAATCAAAAATCAAAAATTTCTTGTATAGAAAAAAATTAGTTTTGTAAACAAAGCTGTAATGATATTAATAAAATTTAAACAATAAACATGTAGAGATTATGGCGAATTATATTTTTTCACTTCAGTTAGTTTAAGATATTTAAATTAATTTTTTTTTATAATATTGTAGTTGATTACTTTTTTATATAGTCGGAGATGTCTCAATATGTCTAGTTACACAGAATTATCATTTCCTTTTAGTCACTTTTAATGGGTGCAAGGTAAATTTATTGTTAAGCTAATATTTTTTAGGTAATAAAATGATGATTTCATTTAGAAATTTATTTTTTTTTCCCCCACTAGAAATTAATAATAATTAAATTAATATTGATTTCTTTAATCAACTGTTTTGGTATTAAAAATAGTTTTCATAATTTAATAAAATAATTTATTAAGACCACCGTTCAGTTATTTAAAACTTAATACAACTTTAGTGTCTTGACTTAAAATATTAAATATAAAGTTATGAACAATTAGGAACACTTGTTGTAATTAAGAAACTTTATATTTTTTGTAATTTTTTTTATTCCATTTGGCTAGCTCTACAATTATAAATTTATAATTTAATGTGCTAGTCAAAACTAGAGATGGAGAACTATCGATTGCACTATCGACACTATCGATAGTTGAATAAAATTGACTATCGTCGAATATCGATTGCGCCCACTATCGATAGTTCTCCACATCCACTCACAACGCGTTGTTCCATATAATTAATATTTTTTTATATAGCTTATTTAATATTATTATTTGAATTTAAATTTAGAGCTATGTTGTCTCATTTAAAAAATGTTTTTTCAACTTTTTTATTAAAATTTTGTGATAATGTGAAAATAATGTTTATTGAAAATTATTATTTGCACTTGATTTTAGCACACAAAATTAATTTGTTATAAAGGGATCTAAAATATTGCATTGTAAGAATTTTGTGACCATTTTATTTGTACCTAATGTGAAAAAATTGAAAACGAAATATATTGTTTATACTTGATTTGAGAAAACAAATTTTTTTATTTATTTCCATTTGATTTAAAAAATATTAATGTAAAGAAAATTTGTTGCCGTATAAACTGTCAGCTAAGATGGTTTGTGAATTATAGGTGCAACAACCAATACCTGCAAGTATGCAACACTTTTTTTTTACAAGTTTTCTTTTCCTGATCCTAGAATGCGATGTCAGTTTGTTTAGGCCATTGTTTCTTAGCCATAAGGAAAATTACTTTTAATGGAGTATGAAAATTTCTTATCATGGTAAAATGAATGAAAAAATCTGTTTTTCTATGCTCAAAGAATAAATCAAGAAACAGCGATTAACTAATTAAAAACCAATTAAAAATAAAAAAATAAAAAAAGCGTTTGTTCCTTATTTGATAAGGCATTTCTTTCTCAGTGCAGACTGTGACCAATAAATTCATAATTAAAGATAAAATTGGCATATATTCATGTGATTCGTAATTAGTTGATAATACCCTAATTGTTAGGGTATATTGGAGGAAAAAAGCCGAACGAATCGCTCAATGATTGCCGCTTTTTGTGGGATGACACTAAAGATGATGTTCAAGTATTATTGGCTGGTCAATTAAGTCCAGACCTCGAGAGTACGTGTATATGTATAAAGGTCTAAGCTAAACAGTGGTAGACAATGAATAGAATCAATCTGTGGCAGGTGGCAAGTGGCAAGTGGCAAGCGGCAAGTGGCAGATAAACAGCAATTTGTTGCTTGCAACTTGTGCAAAATCACTTGAAGCGCAATAAAATACTGACGCAAATTCATTGAAAGTGAGCCTGGTTGCCAATATCAAATTACCCAAGCGCCTTACCAACAATTTTGCAGCTCGGTTAGCCATAAAACTTGGCCAAAATAAAATAGAAGACGAAGTTGGGGGAGCACGGGAACAACATTTAGCTAAAGCCGGCTGTAAGTTGCGGTCTCTTGTGTCGATTCTTGCGACAAGCTAAATAGCAAACGGAACAAAGACAAACAACAAACAACAACCAACAACCATCGAACAACAACCAACAACCAACAACCAAACAAGCAGCAGATACACTGAGGGAAAATATGTAGCAAAAGTAGATTCTTTTTTTTTTTTTTTTTTTTTTTAAATAAAAAAAACTAGGCAGAAACAGGGAATGCAAAAAGGAGTTATAAATTCAAAAAAATTAAAAAAAACTATCTAGATAATTTGAAAAATCTTAGATATACTTATTCTGAGTGAAATTTGATTTTTAATATCTTTTGAATCAAGCTGTGTGCATCGAAAGTTCACATATATAAATAAATGTTCTAAATCCAAATACCATTATATTGGAATATCTTGTGTTCTTAGAGAATAAATATTAAAATTCCCCCAAGCTTGCCAAAGACAGTAAGAACTATTTAAATAAAAATTAAAAAAAAAACTTTAATTTTCAATTCTTTAAATACAATTTAACAAATAATTATTACTAACAATATTAATCATAATAGCTTTAAAAATCACTTAAGTATTTTATGATTTTTACATAAAAATTTAAATTAAATTTTTATATCATAATTTTATTTTTGGATCAAAAATTTGAAAATAATGAAATAGCTTAATAAATAATTCTTAATTCATAGTTTTTATATTTTAAAAATTACAAGTGTTTCGATCTCTGATATATACTACAATTCTGACTGTCTGTCTGTTCGTCAGATCTCGGAGTTTTAGAGTTTCCAAATTGGGATGTTGATTCCTATATAACATAAGTAAACTCAGTTCATTTAAAATTAACGATAATCTTTTTCTCCTTTCAACAATTTCTCGTTCAACTGATTAGTTTTCGATAAAATCTACGCTGATTGTCTTTTAAGTGATTTATGAAACATAAAACAGAAAAAAGGATTCTATGAAATGATTGAATGATTTTTGAATGTGAATATTGAATGAGATTTAAATGACTCGACAAAACGAGTATGGGACAGATATTAAGAACTAGTTCCGTCTGTAGTAATTAAATTACTGAACTGGAACTCCCGAAATATTTAAAAAAAACTTTTGCAACAGCGATTAATATGAATGTATTCCCAGCTATGTAAAATAAGAAAAAATTAAAAAATGATGAGATATCACATCATTGATATATAGATTATATTTTTCAGTGCCTTCAAGTGAACAAATTAATAGAGCCAGTTGAGAATTTTAGTGCAACAGAACTGGTTAAACGTTATTGAGCATGAACGAGACAGAGTAATATTTCAAATACAAAACAATTTTTATCGATAAAACTTTGTGCTTGTTAAAAAAAAATAATTAATTGATTTTTTCCGGGTATACTCGACTATAGCACACACTTACTTGTTTTTTCTCTGAGTGCAGCTAAAAACATTCTCTTTCTGGCCAGAGCCGGCTGATGGTGGAGCAATTAGGCCGCGGCCGGTGACCAAGAAAGAATGTGGCAATTGGCTCTCGATCGAGGGGCCTGTGGCAAGCTGAACGAGTTTGGTTCCGCGGAACCAACGTCAGCGTCGGCGTCAACGTCAGCGTCAGCGTCAGTGTCTCATTAAGTGTGGCAGCAGCGAGGCACAGATGTGGGGGTCTTACGAGGGGCTGGCGTTAAGGGGGCAGCATGTGTTGCACATACATTTTCAAGTGGCAAGCAGCAACAGCCAATGTGCAGTGAATGCAACTGCAACTGCAACTGCAACTGAGACTGCGACTTGATTTAGTTGTTGGCAGTTGTTGCCACGTTGTCCGGTTGCTGTTGTTGTTGTTGATGTTGCCTCAGTTGGGCAAGTTGTTGTTGTTGTTGTTGTTGCTGCAGTTGCCGTTGCCGTTGCCGTTGCCGTTGCCAATTGCAATTGTTGTTGTTTGGCTTTTTGGCATTTCGTGCGAATTTTCATTTTCAAGACTGATTTTTTTGAGTTGTGGTCTTCGTCTATTTGGCAATTGCCCAAAACAAAAAGCACAAAAAGCACAAAAAAACAAACACAATAAAGAAAACTTAGTTTAGTACTAATTAATACCCTGTATTAGCTAATTAATTCTTGACTTGCTGCTGTTCTCTTTAATATACAATATATAGATTATAAAATAAACTTTCAATTAGTTTGATTCATTATGAAATCTTCAGACATGTCAATAAATACGTGAGTTGAATATAAAAGTTAATACTATGTTTGAAATTGTTGCTTTATTGATTTTTTATAGTTGTTCAAATTGACGGGCAAATAAAATTCAATATTCTGTTATGAATTTGAATTTTAAAGAAAATTACATTTTTTACATTATTTACTATAAATTAAATGAAAGTAACTTTGTTAATTGTTAAGCGATTTTTATGCATTTAAAAGATATAATTTTTAGCTAAAAGTTAAAAAGAAATAAAATTTTTATGATGAAGTTATATGACATGCTGTACAATAATAATTATTTAATTATATTTCCACATAAATTTTAAATTTCCATTTTCCACATTTTAGCTAATAACTTCTATATTTGTCGACTGATATAAAATATTTTTAAAATAATTTTAGAATTAGTAAACCTACAGTTTCAAAGTGTAAAACAAAAAACCAAAAATCTAGTTTAAGAGAGAAAATTGCACAAAAAAAAAAAGGTTTATTTTATTTTATTTTTTATTATGCAAAATATTTGTATGCAAAATTTCCATTGCAATCTCTAAAAACTTTTAAACGAATAATCTAATTTAAGAATGTTGTTTAATGGATTGATTGGCTGGCTTATTACCTTTTTAAAAATATAAATATCTTTTATATGATTAAACTATGTTTGGAGTTACTTTTACTTAACCAATGCTATCTTTTTTTGAAATGTCAAAAATCCAGCTTTTTTCGATTATTATTTTTTTTTTTTAAACATTTTTTCCGGAATCAGTGCCCCATTTTACATATAAATTGAGTTATAAAATGCTGTTGCACAGTGTTATCTATATTAAATGAATATTTAATTGGAAGAGAGATTCTCTAGCTTCCTTAAAATAACATTTTTGCACCTTAAAAAATTATTTCAGATGCTTAAAAATATTTTCTAACATATTTGTCATACCTATTCCTGCTCCGAACATTTATTATTGTATAGAGTATAAATGCAGTACACACCTCAAAAGCCCAGTGTTTAACTTACAGTATATATTTATTTTTATTTTTTTTTTGGTTTTTTTTTTGGTTTTTTTTTAAGGAAAAACGCACTTAAAGGCCGTGCTCTATTGATGATGAATTCTTGTTTGCACAACACAAAAAATACAACACAAAGATTAACAATAACCAAACAAATTTAACACACAAAACAAAGCAATTTGAGGCAGGTCGATGTCGGCATTTGGCTAAAAGACAAAACCTCTGTTAACTGGTAACTATGCAAATACAGAGAGCCCTTTTTTTTGGTTTCCAGCTAAGAAACAAAAAATTTTAAAATCACAACAAAAGTAACCAAATGCAAATGCATTCAAAGTGAGGGTAAGGTGTGTTCGGCGTTCGCTGTGATACACCAAATGATTTGCGACCCAAAACATAGTTTAAGACAATTTGCTAAGGTCTATACTAAATATAGTATAGTAAGTGTAAACAAGTCATATAAAATATGATTCATATGCATTTTATAGATATAACTGACATAAAATCAAAATCAACAAAAAGTTGAAATTTTAAAAAATTAAAACATTTTAATTAAATTTAAAAATAATAATAATAAATATTAATATAATATAGATATAATATAATATAAATATTAAGTTCAATATAAATATAATATAATAATATACATAGATTTATTGTAATTATATTTATAAGGTACGATTACACGATCAGCACAATGTGCTGACAATCAGGCAAAATTGTTATGATTGACGCTGACGTCGATTTTATGTTATGGCATCGAATTGCGCTGACGAATATCTGTGTCCACTTGTACTGATGCAAATCAGCACAATATTACTGACCATTTTAATAATATGCTAATGTGAATCATTCAAAAATAAACTGACGAAAATATGAAATTAATCTTTAGATGTAATTATGTTCGTCATACACAAATTTTGAGAACTAAAAATGTTTTATGTATATTCAATTGTTGGTGTTTTTTTTTTTTTTAGATAATAAGGCTAATGTGGTTTATTTTCATAAACATATAATATTTATAAAAATTTTCCTACTATGCGTTTCGGCAATATTTTATACCTTCATCAGGGAGTCTGTAATTTATGTATATAAAAATTAAGAACACAAATTAGATTTTACATTTAATATATATATATGATCTTATTTTTCTAGCTGTCCTTTTAAAGCAGAATTTAGGGATGTTCTTGATTCCTTTTAAAATATAATTTAGGGAATCCAACAGATGTTTTTGATTCCCTAAATTCAATTTTATGTTGGTTCATCGACAAGTGTTTCTTTTATTTATTTTTTAAGCTTTCTTGTCATATAAAATTTGGTTTTTTTTTTTGGTTTTATAATAAAAACTAAAATATTAAGAGCAGAATAAAAGAAAAAAAAAATACTAACTAAATTGCAGCTAAAATATATAATATTAAAAAAAATGTAATACATTTTTTTAAATTATTTTTAGAATTAGTAAACCTACAGCTCCAAAGTGTTATACAAAAAATCAAAATTCTAGTTTTCCCAAAAAATTTGCACAAAAAATGGGCATTTTTTTAGGCAAAATTTTCATTTCAATCCTCAATAACTTCCAAACAAAAAATGTAAACAAAAAATTTTGTATGGAAGGTCGATGGCCCATTTTATTATCTTTTAAAGCAGATAAACTCTTTTAATATCATTAAACTATGTTTGGAGCTATTTTCAGATAACCAAAGCGGCCTTTTTGAAAAGTCGAAAATCTAGCTTATTTTTCATTTATCTCGAAAACGGTCAAGGCAAACTATTTTTTTAATAATTTTTCCGAAATCAGTGACCCATTTTACATGTAAATTGGCTGGAATACAAAATGCTGTTGCATAGTGTAATCTTTAAAATGTCTTTTATTCTGTAGTGCAATGGACAATTTTCTGTTAAATAAAAATGCAACTCAACACTGAAAGTTGATAAATGTCACCCTGTGCTTTTATTTATCTAATTCGTGAATTTAAATTGTTGTGTAATTATTGAGTAATAAATCGATAAAAAATTATTAAATTATTGCGCTGCCAAGAGGATAATATTTTGCTTTATTTATCTCAGTATTAATTTAATCAATTTATGATTGCAAATATTTATTTAGTGTAGCTATGATTACATATATTAAACAAAACTTTTAAAAAAATAAAACTCTAAAGTCTTTAAGTAAATATAGTTCGATTGTTGGCGATAAATCCCTAACTAAGGTTATCTTACTTTGTATGATAAATGCAGCATAAAATGCATTCAAAAATGCATTTTGAAAACTTTCGTAAACTGACTTTCAAAGCTGCATTTGATGAGCAACGACTTGGACACGATTCCCCAGCTTAATGCCGTGGGAAACAGACACGGAGACTGGGACGTTGGGAGTGGAGTGTATGGATTTACCCGCCCCATGTGTCCAATCAATGCTGTGCCACCCAGCAGTCTGTCAAGTTGCTCGCTTAAGTCTTTTGTTTTTTTTCATGTTTTTTTTTTGTTTTGGCTTTTTGATATTATTGCATTAAACGCTTTCGCTTGCAGTGACCTTGGCAATTGTTAACCCATTTTTCAAGCAAACGCGCTGCAACAATTCGTATCTGGAATTTTAAATAGTAGATATATACAATTTTTCAATTGTTGTTGATTATCAGTATCTTGTTTTTTGGCTATAGCCCTCTTTTCATATATTTGTATTTGTATGCATATGTGGTGAGGGGTGTGCGGGGTGCATATCTAGTTGGCTATCGGCCCAAAACAATACAACAGCTCTTCGAAGGGCATTGACGTTGTACCGAAACCCAAAACCCCAGACTACTGGAGCACAGGCCCAAAAAAAAACACACACAAAGCCATCACGTCATCATTGGACATTGTTTTATTGTTTTAACTTTTTGGTTTTTTTTGTTTCTTTTTTTTTTTAATTAACAAGTTAAAAAATTTATGAATTTGCAGTTCAACTAATTGAAATTGCGCTGCGCAATTAACTTTAAAATATATAGAGAGAGAAACAAATGTTATCAGAATTTTAATTTTATTTTATTTTGTAAAAATACAATACAGTGTATATAAATTTTGTTTAATAAATTTAATGATATAAATATTAATCAAATAGAGCACACTTATCATTTAAGAATATTTAAAAATTATTTATTAAATTTTCTGATAGCGCTTATACTATATAACTCAAGAAATTTATATATCAGATATTTAATTAAATTTTTTGCTAGAGTAATATTTAATTATTATATATTAATTATTATTATATTTATTTTATTTTTATTTAGTATTTAATCTTCTTTAAGTCATAGCTAACTTTTCGCATTTTTTTTTTTATTTTTTTATTTTGATTTAATATATTTTTAATATGCTAAGCCCATTTATTTTGTTAAAAATTTTATAATAAAGTGTCTTTAAAAACAAATTAATTTTATTGAATTTAAGAGTTGGTAGCTTAAAATTTAATATGTTAACACATCTACACTATCTATGTAAAGTTCTGTAAGCACAGTGTATCTGCTAGTCGTAGTATTTACAATTTTAATCATTTATACTTGTTTGCGCTTAATTTAATGCACACAAATTTAATGAACAATTAAGTTCAACAGAGCGCGTTTATAAACAAACAAAAATTCAATTAGTTTTTTTTTTTCTACAGAAACTTCAAACAAGGTCCATTGATTTAAACCAAGATTGATGAAGAAATAAGCCCAAGACAGAAATGAAGCTAACAGCAAATAAATAAAAGTGAATGTTTAGAATAGTTCTAGGTAATATATGAACAAAGAGTTAAACATCTTCTTTAAAAAAAAAAGAAAAAAAGAAAATAAAAAATTTTACAATCTTCATTTTAATGGTTCATTAGCCCAGTTGTTTACAATTTCTTTAAGCCATAACAACCATAAATCTGTTATAATAAGAGGTATAAATGATATAGAGTATTAGTTGCTAAAAGTTATAAATTATTAAGGAACTTAAAGAGAGAGTTTTAGTCAAATAGAAAGAGGAACACAAATAGCAAATAAAACTAATTATATATTTTCTATGAGCTACTCAGAACATCAATGTGTTTTTGAAATGAACTGAGTTTCCTTAAGGTATATAGGAATCAATATTCCAATTTGGAAACTCTAGATCTCCGGAATCTGACGAACAGACAGACAGTCAGAATTGTAGTATATATCAGGGATCGAAACACTTGTAATTTTTAAAATACAAAAACTATGAATTAAGAATTATTTTTTAAGCTATTTCATTATTTTCATATTTTTGAGCCAAAAATAAAATTATGCTATAAAAATGTAATTTAAATTTTTATGTAAAAATCATAAAATACCTAAGTTATTTTTAAAGCTATTATGATTAATATTGTTAGTAATAATTATTTGTAAAATTTTATTTAAAGAATTGAAAATTAAAGTTTTTTTTTTAATTTTTATTCAAATAGTTCTTACTGTCTTTGGCAAGCTTGGGGAATTTTAATATTTATTCTCTAAGAACACAAGATATTCCAATATAATGGTATTTGGATTTAGAACATTTATTTATATATGTGAACTTTCGAAGCATACAACTTAATTCAAAATATATTAAAAATCAAATTTCACTTTGAATAAGTATATCTAAGATTTTCCCATTTATATAGATAACTTTTTTTAGGTTTGATTTTTTTTTATCTTATTTATACTCTTAATTGTGTACTTATGTTGATCGATATGGCACATACTAGACAGATTTAACATTTATTTTTTTTCTCACAAGTTTTTAGTTTTCTCGGTTAGGTGAGTATAATTTTTAAATATTTTAAAATCCGATGCTTAGTTTCCTTTAAATTTACATATCTTAAATTTAGGTTAATTCATAAAATTGGAAATTTATATTAAACTTTTAATGACCATTATATTAAAAAGGGTATCCTAAATTCATACACAGCTGTCAATTGAGATCTTTTTGCTTTTCTTGCCTTGTTTTGATGAGTTATTCGATAATGATTACTGAAAGTAAGGAAGAACAGAAACCTGTTCAATTAACAGAGACAACATTGTCACCTCTTTGGTAATGTCATCTGTACACTAAGTGTTGTGGATGTTGCTAAATTATAATTGAATTTACTTGAAGAACAAGGAAACAAATCTTTATAAAGAGAGAAACAGAACCAAATAGCCAGCGGTCATTTATTTTGGCAAACTGGTCAGACAAAACGCAGAAACTATAAATCTACAATGTACGTTTGTAGAATCTTCGCAACAGCAAAACAACTACACTAATAACAACAATCATAACAACTACAATAACAACAACTATTAACAACAACATTTAAATGCTATTAAAGCGATTTATGAGCGCATATTTTAACGCCTTTAAATACTTTGGAAGCTTGTTTTTGCCAGAACATAAGAAATACCCATATGAGCTGTACTAAACGTAGTATTACCCCCCTCAACCCTACTCACCTGTATCGCTCTTTGTCTCTCTCTTCAAATACCCAACAAGTTCAAGGTGTTGTCATAAAATAAAACAAAGAATTATGTTTACAATTCGCAGAGCGCAAAAATTATAAAATTAAAAAAAAAATAAAAAAAATTTTAAAATATATACCAGAAAAGTAAATAAATCTACGAATTCCAAAAGAAAAAATACTCTGTAGTTTTGAATACTTCAAAATGTATGGTTATGAAATTTAACAATTCTTTTCTAAAAGCAAAAAAAATAAAATACAATGCATAACCGAAGCATGTGAATCAATTCGGTCGAGTAAAAGAAAAATAAAAATGCTTTAACGCAGTCGTATGGTCGACGAAAAAAAAACAGTGAAAAATGCTTGACGCAGTCGTACGGTCGACGAAAAGAGACAACGAAAAATGCTTGACGCAGTCGTACGGTCGACGAAAAGGGACAACGAAAAATGCTTGACGCAGTCGTACGGTCGACGAAAAAAAAATAACGAAAAGTGCTTGACGCAGTCGTCTGGTCGACGAAAAAAAAAAGCAATGAAAAATTCTTAAAGCAGTCGTACGGTCGACGAAAAGAGACAAGGAAAAATTCTTAAAGCAGTCGTACGGTCTACGAAAAGAGCCAACGAAAAATGCTTCACGCATTCGTACGGTCTACGAAAAGAGACAACGAAAAATGCTTGACGCAGTCGTACGGTCGACGAAAAAAATAACAAAGTGCTTGGCGCAGTCCTACGGTCGACGAAAAGAGATAAAACGCTAACACAGACCTGTTCGTACATTGTCTAAATTCCGGAGTGCAAATTAACTAATACTTTCTCTTTCTCTCTAATCCTATAATTACAGTCTGAATTTTAAAGATATTATTTTGATATTTGATCTATATATAATTTAAATTTTATGCAAATATGATAAATGTAGCAAATAATGAAATATTTACTGTCAGTAACTATATACAAATACCTATGCAACTCTGAGTACAAATACATCACAAGTAATTTCTGTACAGGGTAACTGCTAGTCGACAATTTTCGGCATAGTTCAATCCTGTTTTATTTTCTTTACATCAGAGATTCTTGTTTTTGCCATTTCAAATATTAGAGGCTGTTTAACTACGCGTTTTTGGGGATCTGACCTTTGAGCCGTTCGTTGAGCTTAGTTGAAGGCTTGTCAATATTTGAAAAAAAAAATAAAAATATTTTTTATTTTGTTAACTTCTGCTTGACCATTTAATTAATCATAATACACACTAGGCAAATTATATTGGCTTTTAGCATTGTGTTTTTTTGAAAGTTGTCCAACTTGCCGACAGCTTTTATTAGCCAAATTAAAAGTGCTGTTGATTCGCGTGTTTATTTTAAACAATTTGCATATTTTTAATGATCATCTCTGCCGATCAGCCGACTTAAGTACTTCACATAGGGACTGCACCCTTTTCTCCAGATAAAAACGTGTGAAAATGTGACTAAAAACTGAAAACAAATCCAAAAGTTTTATTTTTTTTTTATTGAAATTTATACTCTAAAATTGACCGATGATTATTTACCTAAGTGCCCGCGTCCTTCAGGTTTTATTAAGAAAATATTTATTTGCGTTTATCAAATAATTTTTTTTTATTTTGCGGAACTAAGTAATTCACTGAGGCGCATCTGAGCCCAAAGGTTGAGCAAAGTTTCGAACTTTAGACAACATTTATTGTTATTGGGGTCTAATAGATTTCCAGACCAACTTCATTTGCTTTGGATAAAGTAATCGCAATGGAGCCTAACCGAAACGCCCCATTTGAAAATATGCCAACTCATCGGACACTCATTTGTGGCTACTTTATGAATCCAAGTACTTAAACAGTTAATATTTACTTAAAAGTCTGAACGGAAGTCAATTTGAAGTCGAGTTGTCCAACAAGCCAAGACTTTAAATATTTATCCAATTTATTTGGAAAGCGATGAGCTGTCAATTGAATTGTCACACAGTAGAAGTTAGTATACATGTTTTACAGGTTTTTTTGGCTACAGTAATAAAAATGAATTAAGTAATTCCAAATGAATAAAATAATTACTTAAAATTTGTTTAAAAATAGACGTTTAGCATTTATTCAAAGAATAGCCATGGGAACTTTCTTTAGAATAAATTATAAGAAAACAAGTATATCAGCCTAGGAAACACTCTTATTTCTATTTTATTCACTTATAAGACATATACAATTAAAAAATTTAAAAATATTCAAAAACAGTAACAAATATTGTTGTTTATTAAAAAGCTAAGAATTCTAAACATTTATTATTTTTATTTTGTGAACTCTTTTAAATAAAACTAAATATGTCAATATTTCAAAAAAAAGCTAACTTGTAAAAATTGAACAGTAATAAATTTGCAAAATTGTTTTCCTACAAAAGCACAATTATTTTCCCAATAAAAACGAAATTGATTAATGCTCAATGAACATTTTTTCTTAAATTTATTTATAAGTGTAGATTGCAGTTTTTTTATTTGCATTCAATATCTATAAGATTCTAGATTTTTTCTTTTATCATTAATCAAAGTATAAATAGATATTTCCATTAAAGCATGAGTCAGAAACATTTTCATTATTTTGGGATAAGTTCGAATAGTCATTAAAGGAGAGTTCATACCAAAGTCTGATTGATAAGTCTTCCATTTGATTGTCAGACTGATTCTCTACTTTATTATCAATATAGCCATAAACTGGGGCAATCCCATACTTTTATGTGTGAAACTGTTATCCAATTTTGAAATGAGCTCACGGTTTAAGCGCTTTGATCCAAGGCGCCGAGGGACCTGGGATCCATATCTTGGTTAGAGAAATTTGAATTTTTATTTTTTTAAAATAAATTTATGAAATTTCGAGAGTTTTGATATATCGTATGGAACAATTTACAATGACAAAACAGGAAATAAATTCTTTCTTAAATATGAAATTTTGATGGGAAATGCCGTCTTCACGTACTTAATTAGAAAACTGCGCAGCTTTTAAGACCGGTTCCAGAATTAGTCAAATTAGTTACCAAAAGCACATTCTATGTATTTTATATTATTTAATATAAAGACTCTTTATACTTGGGGACTGTTAAAACCAGTTTTATAGTTTAACTTCAAAGATGTTCCCAAAAATTAAAAAATTACACAAATTTTTGGCATTCTTTCAACTGTCATTTGTTGGGTCAAGGTTACATTTAATTTGGAAGCTCCACGTGTATCTCTTGGGGCTGACACCTGTCCATCGATATCAAATTGCCCAATGTCTAATGTTTAAGTTTTGGACAATGTCTTCAGCTCTTTGATCGAGCGTACATAGATATATATATTACGCACTGAAACGTGCTTGGTTGAACGTGTCGCTTTTTTTTGAGTTCACAGTTTTTTTTTTTTTTTGAAATTTATTTGGATTTTATTGACATGGTTTATGGACTATGGTCAAAATAACAGAAAAAGAAAAAAAACTTAAAAGACAGTGTTATCTTCGGAATGCCGAAGTTCTATACACTTGCAATGGTCTTTTTAGAAATTGTCAATATTTGATATACACTTTCTAAGAAATTTTTAATATTCAAACGATTTTTCTAATATGATATTGCTGTTCGATTTAAATCAAAATTTAATTCGA
The DNA here is from genome assembly GCA_035043045.1 of Hirtodrosophila alboralis. Classification (NCBI taxonomy): domain Eukaryota; kingdom Metazoa; phylum Arthropoda; class Insecta; order Diptera; family Drosophilidae; genus Hirtodrosophila; species Hirtodrosophila alboralis. The sequence continues at coordinate 654,873 of JAWNNH010000563.1, read as the reverse complement.
TTGCTTATAGAATAGTAAAACTTCGATTAGGATAGTTTGGTTGATATATCTCTTAGAATAAAAAAAAAATACTCAAACAAGATATTTTTGAATTGACTGAACTTATTAGGACTAAAAAGATATAGAAATAAAATTTTGATAAAATTTGTTAAGCATTGCTTTTGCTGAGTTTAGTTTTGATATTTTGAAAAACAACAATATTTTTCAAACAAGCATATTTTACGCTGATTTTTCCTTTTGAGAACTTTATGATATAGTGGTTCGATTTTAATAAAACTTATTTAGATTGTTTAGTTTATAATTCTACATTCGATCTGCCTATTTGCGATTTATCTAGCTTGCCCGGCGTGCGTTGCCACGCTCCCGCGCCAAAAAAAAACCAATCTAAATATATTTTAAAATGTTACTTTTTTTATTGCATTTTTCACACACTTCCTAAAACTTTAAAATGAGCGAAAAAAACAGACAGAATATATATATTTTATTAGTTCGCAGACGTCTTCTACTATGCGTTACACATTTCATGGCAAAATTATAATACCCTTTTGCAAGTGTATAAACAAAAAATCCAAAAAAAAAAAAAAAGAATATCTTTATTACCTAAAATATTTATTTAAAAAACCTATAGGCCGGGTAAGTTATTAAATTATTGAAAAAACCTTTAACAAGTGTATAAAAAAAAACCAACAAAAAAAATAAATATCTTAAGTACCTAAAATATTTATTAAAAAGCCTAGAGGCCTGATAAGTTATTAAATTATTAAAAAATAACCTTTTGAGTATATGTTTTTAAAAATGATGGATAACTCTAATCTGAGTGCCGAATTCAAGGACTTTTAGTCCTTTGCTAGTTGCATCCTCTGATCAGTTTGGAAATGAGTTGCTTTTTTTTCAAATTCCTCTCCTAGAGACGGCTATAGTTTCTTGAATGTGGCTGTAATTACGCTTGGGATGAAGAGCGCTCTGGAACTTGCCCCAAAATAGCGTTAAAATTGAGGATGGGACAATTTTAGTCACATTTCTGGCATTGCCTACTGAGATGTTTATATTTATAGGGTGTATTCCTTCTCCTAATGTATGTTATCTCCTCCTAACAATCATATCATATATGATATAGGAAGCACCAATTCGATATGATATTAAATTAAATTTAAAAAAAATAATAATAATACAAAAAAATGGGGAAAAAATATAAAAATTAAAATTTTTTATTTTTAATTGAAATTTGGCAAGAAGAGGGTTCATTGTTGAAATACCAAAATCTCCGGCCTTTGAATAGTGAGATTAAATGTTAAAATCAAAAAAAAAAATAACAAAAATTTTAATTGTCAATGGGAATATTTTCATGTTTCGTCAACGGCAGTGAAAACCCAATTTGCTCACTGATAGCGGGAAAAACCGTAAATAAAATAAACTATATAAAAATACAAACTTTTTCAATATTTATCAACTTTAGAACTTGTAGATTTCATTAAAACAAAGACTTAATACACACAAACCGACAGATGCTAGATAGACACAACAATTAAGGCCAATTAAGAATATGTATTAATGTAGTACTTTATAATGTTTTTTATTGGATAAATAAAATAGTCTACAGTTCAATGCAGAGCGACCCCTGAACCCGCTCAACTCAATTGTAAAACCTTCAAAATCCACCAAAAAAAAAACGCCTTGACTAAGAGCATTAATTTGTGCTTAGTGCAGCACTTAATAGTTTATAATTAAAATTTAGTTTAATTTCATTTAAAAAAACATATGCTAAGTAGCTTTAATTCGAGAATGTCATCCAAATGCTGAGACAGCAATACACTGAACTGATACCCCCGCTCGATTGACCTCTATTTAACTTTCGAGCAGGTGAAAAAAAATTTAAAAATTTCAATGCAAATGCAACGCATGGGATCTTGACCTTGGCATACCAAAAAGTGAAAAAAAAATCATAAAAAATAAAAAAAAATTTAAAAATACAAATGCAGTTGTGGTGGGGAGGGGAAACTGATCAATTTGATGACGTTTAAAATACATATATGTTGGCCCATTGATAGACTGATCGATTCATAGATCGATTGTACTACGCCTACAACAGAGTTTCGAGTTTTTTGTGTTTTTTTTTACGTTTTTTGGAACCTGTTTGAACAAACCGAACAACTCGATATTCAAATCGCAAACTGTTGCATTACTTGTATTATCTATTTTATTGTAATCTATTCAAGACTTAAGTGCGTGTCATAAACATTGATGCCCCCATTGGGCTACCTAAACATGATCATCGTATCCAAAGTGATTTAAGTTAAATTAGTTTGTTTATTAGTATTATGGGAAGCTGTTTATCAATTTAATTAAAGTTTGTTTGTTATGCTGGAAAATTGAGTTGGGAAATCACACACTGGGAAGATATACTTAACTGATATACATGATATTATAATTTTATAAAAAAAAAAAAAAATTCAATTAAACAGCTTAAAAAATGAGTGGAAAATTTTTAAAAATTATTGTAAAATTGTGGCTGTCAAGTATAATTAAGCAAATTAACAAAAAAAAAAAAAAATAAACAAAATTGATTTTTTATGAAATTAATACATTTATTATATATTAAACAATATTAAATTATTACAATAAATTTAAGGCGAACATTTAATAAACACATTTGACATATTTTCTGAATTTGCTTCTATTCAACTGGATTTCTACATTTTAGAAAAAAATATTGGTATAATAGTTTGTGCAATTTCAAAGGATAAAAGTTAAGATAAATAAATACATACCAGGTGTCAATTCTAATTAATTTACTGCGAATTTTTGTCCCATATCAGAGGCTCAAATTTCAATAATAAACCAAAAAGGCAAATAACTTGTGAAAATCGAAGTTTAATAAATTTGCAAAAATGTTTTCCCAACAAAAACTCAATTTTTTCATGGGGCTGATAAAATAAAAACAAAATGCATTAATGCTCAATTCAAAATTGTTTTAATTCAATTATTAGTGTAGTTTTTAGTATTGAACAAATAGATTTTTTTATTTGCATCCAATATCTATAAGATTCAAGAGTTTTTCCTTTATCATAAATCAAAGTGTAAATGCCCATAGATATTTCTATTAAAGCATTAATGAGTCCGAAACATTTTCATTATTATGGGATTAGTTCGAATAGACATTAAAGGAGAGTTCATACCAATGTCTTATACTTTTATATGTAAATTTGTTATCAAATTTTGAATTGAGCTCTCGGCTTAAACGCTTTGATCCAGTACGCCGAGGGGCCTGGCCGGATAATTTTTCGATCCACATCTTGGTTGGAGAAATTTGCATTTTTATTTTTTTGAAATAAATTTATGAAATTTCGAGAGTTTTGATATATCGTATACAACAATTTATAATGACAAAACAGGAAATATATTCTTAAATTTATTACGCAATGATTAAATTTAGTATGCAGTCTTATGATAGTATATACAAAAAACTAGAAAATTTCGCTGCTTTTATAAAAATATATATGTATATTTTTTTTATTATTGTTTTCATTGTTATACAATATGAAATTGAACTTATGTATTTTAAAGTATTATTCAAATAGATATATAGATGAACATTGATATGTATATAACCTTAAATCACAATTTTTTTTTTATGTTTCATAACACTCAATAAAAATAAATAAGTATTACAAAAATTCTAATAAATAAAATTTGCAAGCAAATAAAGCCTGATAAATTGGTTAAATTCGTTTTTGTTATTTAAGAAATATGTGTTCATAATTAGAATCTCTAGTTTTCTGATCGAAAATTATATATAGTTTCAACTTCACAATCTAAAATAATAATATACTTGCACACTTAAGGTTTTGTTTTGAATTAAAAATAGTGCCTAAAAGTATTCCAAGTTCAAAATAAAAAATAGATTAATTTCTACTACGAAATACGTAAATATATATGTATATACATACATAGCTTTGTATATTGTGCGACTTGATTAGATAGATTTATAAACAATTTCAGGTTTTTGTTTTTGTTTTTATTTTTATTATTTTTTTTTTTTGTGTGTTAATCTAATGCTTTCACTTTTAAAATGTTGTTTTGAACTAGATTCAAAATGATCTAATCTAGTTTTTGTTTTGTTCGATTTATTAATAGTTTGTTGCCCCCAAGCAAATTTGATAACAATAATTTGATAATCAAAATTAACAAAAAAAATAACAGAACTACAAAAGAATTTAAATTTGAACGGTGCAACTTAAAGATACTCTTTAAGAAGCAGAAACTAGAACTTAATAATAGTAACTGATCTTAGAAATTAAAAATATAATAAAATATATGCAATATTTAAATAAGATTGTCAAGATTTACGAGCATTGGAATTGAAACTATAAATTTGATATATATACATATATACCACATTTACCTAATTTAAAAATATATTCACAAAAAATAATAAATGCAAAAAAAAAACAAGCAAAAACAAATAATACAAATAATTCAAGTCTGTACTTTGAAGGTTTATATTATATATTTTGCACAATAATCTAGTTCAAATTCTCTAAATAATATATAATTTACAACAATGTATTCCAAGAGTTTACTATTATTTTTTTATATTTATATATAAAGCTATACTGAGTATTTTTATATTTAAATTTTAATAAAATATGTTATTTATTTTTAAAAATAAATTTTATAAAAATGCTATAATTATTTTTTAAAATTTATTATTAATATAAATTTAAATTGAGCATTAATATAATTTAATTTTTATTCTAATTAAATATGTTAAATTTTAAATTGTGAAAATCTAACTGGATCGATGATGGAATTTGAAAAATGAAAAATTAAATTTGTTGGCTATTTAGAAAGTCTCTTCAGTAACTTTGTATTAGAATTTATTTTTGTTCAAACTGTCCGCATATGAGCCGATGTCTGGTGGGGAATCGAACCCCCGATCACTGTCGTTCGTTAGGCGGATGCCTTGTCCACTGAGCTATCGGTCCCTACGTCATCCCCGGCAACTAGTTACTTACATCAACAGACCCATTTGTAAATTCTAATCTCTAAGCCTGCGCTAACAGCTATTTTTCTGCTCATTTATCCAAGTTCCCAACTGGATAGTTCTATTTTTAGAATTATCCGTGTTAAACGAACCCGCACACATAGAAAAACTGTGCTCTTCGTATGTACATTGTACAGTTATCCCAAGTTTTGTTTTTGTTTTGTTGTTGGCAGATCTTAAATTTTTAAGACAGTTTTTTTATTATAAAAACTGTGAAAATTATTATGATTATTAATATGAATAATAGGGCGTACCGAGCTTTAATTAATTTAATTTTTATTAAAATTTTATTTTTGTAAAAAAATTTTATAAAAATAATAATAAAAAAAAAGAAAAAAAAAAAATAAATCGTAACAATTTTATAAAAATACTTAAAATCAAGAAAAATCTTTAATATAAATTTCAAACAAATTTTTACATTGTTTATCCATATATTTAATATATAAATACATATAAATAAGAATATATATGTATCAAAATAAATTAAATTAAATTTATTCATTTAATTCATTCATTTTTCATTTAATTAACGTAGTTGGAGATAATTTTTAAAAAATAATAGATTACTAAATTCTGAAATCGTATATGCCCCTTACGGCTTAGACACAATTAAATCAAAATGCTGTTGTATTTTTTTTTTTTATAAAGATCAAGAAATCAACAAACAACTTACTTTTCTTTTCATTTATTTTTAAGTAAACAACATAGTACATAATAGATGTCAGCGCAAAAACTGAACTTTGGAATGGGCTTATAATACAAAAAAATAAAAAAGAAAAAAACAAATAAATAGTAAATAACAAAATCGCATATTACATAATAGGCACCATTAGGCTGGCGCCCAAAAATTAACAAAACAAGATCATAAAAAAAAAACAAATCCAGAAATGTGATATACTTATTGTAGTACCATAGAGAATACTTGGACCCCACATATGAGGTAAATAAACAGCATAAAAATTTTGATTATATTTTTTTTTTCTTTTTCTTTTTTTTTAGTAGATATGATTAAATTAGGTTGGGATAGCTGTCAGACTGATTTATAGCCCGGGACCCTTCTCAAGAATAGAATATAGAATAAGCTAAAATATATTCTATATTTTTAGTAATGTTCAAGTTCTAGTGTTATACTTATTTATAGCAACAGTCCAAAGTCGATTAACTATCATTGGCCTCCGTTTTTGCAAATTTTTTAATGTAGGTCAAATACACGACGACGCTCTGATGGAACTAGTTTTATTATATATATATAGTATATAAGTATTAAATAAATTGCACGAAGCAACAATGTACGATACGATACGATGTTTAAACCCTCCTCAACCCGCCCTACCATCTAGTAACAGACATACATACATACATATATATAGTATATATATTTATGCAGTCCGTAGTAGGCATCATACTCTGACAGGTTGTAATTAGCTCAAGTTCTCTACATAGAAGTTGGGCATATGCGAATTTTTTGATAAGAAAATTTTTTACTTAAAGTTTCGAAAAATATAATAATATATTCGTTAAAAAAATCAATTTAAATATTATGTAATAAATAATAATAATATAAGAATCTTAGGTGATTCACTGGAAAATATAAAAATGTTTTTAAAAAAAATAAAATTCCAAATAAACCGAGTTATTATAAAATATTTAATATAATATTTTAGAAACTAGCTATGATTTGTATTTTAAGCATATAATTATTATTATTTATTTATTTTTTTATTATTATTATTATTATTTGTTATTTTTGTGTTAACTAACCAAATTATATAGCTTGCAACTATACTCTTCAATCTAAATAATCGATTTTCATTTCTAGAAATTAATTCTACGCTAAATCTCATTATTAAGAAGAATAAAAATAGAGTTTATTAATATTTATTAATATTTATCATTCAGATTATTAATATTTATCATTTTATATTTGTAATAAGCGAAAAATAAAATTGTTTTTTTTTTAATATTAATAATTATTATTATTTTATAGTTCACATTGCACTTACATGTTAAAGTGGCGTATAAAATTAACTTGAACATATAAAAACACAGTCTAGATTGTTTATAAAAGAAACAAAAATTCAAGCTTAGACTTTATACAAAAAATTTATATATTTGTAATTTAAAATCAGATACAGAGTATTAGAAAATAATTTTTATAAATTCAGCAAAATATCATAAACCGAGCACAAATCGCGCTATAAACCCTTACATAATAACATTATTGTCTTAGGATCGAAATCTAAATATAAAATTTTCTCAATAAAAATGTCAGGTTAACATTTTTTGCATATTTTATTTACTTTTAACTGTTTTGTGTAATTTAAAAAAAATTTATAAATTAAAATTAAATATATTATGAAACAAGCTATTTATTTATTGTTATAAGAGTTAAAGATTTTTATTTATATTTTTTTTTTTATTATTTTTTTATATTATTATTATTATAATTTTTATTATTATTAGTAACTTAAGTCTTAGGGAAAAAAATATTAGTTCATTAATATTTGAAATAACTTTAAAAGCTACTAGAAATAAAATAGAATAAATATAACTGAGTTATGCCAGGGTTTATATTGAATTTTACTTAATGACCTATAAGAATTTTTAGAAAATATTTATTTTAATATTAAAATATTTATTTTGTAGTAGTTATTAGAGTAAAATTCAATATAAACTCAGGCATAACTCATTTATATTTATTCTAATTTATTTTATAATTTTTAATTATTATAATAAACTATTTGCAGAACTTAATTAACACGAAATAGAAGAATAGTATTAAATTACGAGCTATAATTATTTATGAACTATTTTAAAATATTGTTCTACTATTTATTCAATTTAATAATTGTGCACAATTTGTTTGCATAAAATTTTTATTATTTATAATAAAACTATTATAGGTAGGGCATTAAAAATATTCGCATATTGCAAAACTATTTTTTTGAAATTGTTGCTTGATCATCGTGAAGAGACGTTTGTCGTGTTTTTTTCTGAAATATTATCATTGGATTTAGTTGAGTTGGGTGCTGAGAAGCGAATGGTTGTACAATTCGGATTCGCAAGAAAAACTACAATAATAATATTCAAGAAATAATTATAATACAAAAGAAAGAATTAAAACAATATATTGCAAAAGTTAAAGACCGTTTAAAAAAAAAATTAAAAAAAAATAATAAATTAAACTCGTTTTTCGTGGTTTTTTATGCTGTTCTGCTAGTTGTGTTTATTTATTACTATTTTTTATTTATTTTAATTAATTTTTTTTGTTGTTTTGCCAAATGAATACTTTGGCATTGTTGGCTTTTGCACTGTGGGCGCTTTTTTTGCGCTATTTGCCACAGATTTTGCAATTTGTGAAGTTGCAACGTTTTGCCAAGACGCTGCCAGGTCCAACAGTTGGTGAGCTGATTGCCAATGTGAAGAAGGGCGGTAAGTGGCAGCAGATGGATGTTGATGCAACACAATTATACTCTATTTCAAATCTAATTTTCATACTCTCTCTAGAGATACTCAATTGGCTGAAGGAGCTGCGCGAACGTCATGGTCCTGTTATACGCATTTGGTTTGGCAAGGATCTAATGGTATTCTTTACCTCGCCGGAGGACATTAAACAGCTGCTGGGCAACAATGCACTGCTCTACAAATCCCGCAATTATGAGCTACTTCAACCCTGGCTGGGCAAGGGTCTGTTAACCAATAGCGGCGAGTCCTGGCATCGTCGTCGCAAGCTCCTTACCGCCGGCTTCCATTTTAAAATACTCAGCGAATTCAAGGAGCCCATGGAGGAGAATTGTCGCATTCTGGTCAGCCGTCTACGGGAGCATGCCGCCAGTGGCAAAGCCTTCGATATATATCCATATATAACCCTGTTCGCTCTGGATGCCATTTGTGAGACGGCCATGGGCATCAAGAAGCATGCCCAAATGCAAAGTGATTCCGAATATGTTCGTGCTGTGCAAACGTAAGTGTAATTATGTTAATAATAATTTTTATTGAATAGCAGAGAATATTTTAAATATTTTAATTTATGTCTGACCTTATAAATTATATAAATCGATTCTAAATCAGCTTGATCAATAGTTCGAGTCAATTCTGCCCCTGTCCTTCGATCTGTGCGTATTTTTATGCAAACTATTGTCTTGGCCTAGTAAAAACTTGACAGTACAGTCAACGCTCACAAACTGGAACCTTCAAGTAATTAGACTTTTTTTAAATTAGAATTAGGACTTTCAATAAATTAAACATAAATTTTTTAATTAAGAAATAACTTATAATATGCAGTTGCGGTCAAAATAATAGTAGTGCGTGTCAATTTTATTCAAAAATGTCAAAATTAAAGGACTTTAAATTAATCTAAATTTTTAATTTATTTTTTTTTATGAAACGTAAATATATTGTTAATCCATCTGAGATACCAAAATTAGTTAACAGTTATTATTATTTTTAGATTTAGAATTTTTTTCCTAAAATAACCTGAAAAATGGCCGGTCAAAATAATCGTAGTGATGAACAAATTCAAATATTTTAATGGTAAAAACTATCTTAAATTTATTTTTATTTATTTAGAAGATTAGATATGTGAAAGGCACTTAATTATTAACAAATTTAATTATTTGTTGTTGTCTTTATTGTGAAATACCGCCTTACAATGACGGAACCTAAAATCCACAAGGCTTTAGTATCGTTTTGGAGGTATTTTGGTATATTCTACTTTTGTTTTTTGTTTTTATTAATTAGAATTAACTAAAAAACAGAAATTTATTGTAGCTTTTTATTGTAAATTTAGTCTATTTTTTTTTTATATATTTATATAGCAAAAAAACTTTCAGAATTTAAAATATTTCAGATGTTAGAATTACCTGTAAAACAAAGTGCTTCTAATTTGTGAGCGTCGACTGTATGTATTTCTCTATTCTATCTTATTTTTGCTGTAGACAGTATATTTGTATTTTGAAACCAATTGGATCGGAATACTATATTCTATAGCTGCTATGGGAAAAGTAAATTAAAAATTGAGTTTTTCAAAAAAAAATTACATTTTTCTTCAAAACATCGCCAACAAACTCAACAGAGGATTCTTAAAAAAAAAAATGTGAAAATGCTATAGTCTAGTATACCCGACAGCGATACACCAAGTACCCAGTCCAAGCCCGCAAACACATATACGCATTCACATATACATATAAGCTACGCGTCGCGCTGGCTACCGACTGTGCAGCTGGCTGTGTTGCTGGCTGCGCTGCTGGCTGCGCTGCTTCCAGTTGTTAGCCACGTAAACTAAATCTTCCATAACTTCGAAGTTTATTGTGCGATCAACATGAAAATTTCGCAGCATATTCTTAAAATATATATGCTTAAAATCAAATTAAAATTTTGCGTTTTAAACGCTTTGCAGGGGTTATAGGGAGCGTATGGGAAATTTGATATAAATTCAATCAGCTTATGGTATACAGAAATCTACATACCAAATTTAGTGACTAGATATATTTGCTTTCATACAGAGCCAGATCGACCCGACTGTTGATCAAGAATATATATACTTTAAATGGTCGGAGATGCCTCCTTATGCCTTTTATTTTATTACTCCCTTTTACCCAAGAAATTAGTTATTCTATATATATTTATATATAATTCACAATCTAATCCTTGATACAGCATTTGCCATATCCTGCACAAGCAGAGCTTCTCCTTCTGGCAACGCTTCAATCTGCTCTTCAAGCTCTCCTCGGCGGGCAGACAACGTGATGCCGCATTGCGTGTGTTGCATGAGGAAACATACCGTGTGATACACATGCGACGCCAGATGTTGCAACAGGCCGAGGCGGTGCAGGACGAGCAATTGCAGCAGGATAATAACGACGTGGGCACCAAAAGGCGTTTAGCATTTTTGGATATGTTGCTGTTGACACAACAGGAGGGCGGTGATCTCACCGATGTGGACATACGCGAAGAGGTGGATACATTTATGTTCGAAGGACACGACACGACCAGTTCAGCCATCGCCTTTGCCATCAGTTTACTATCCAAGCACGCGGAGGTGCAACAGCGCGTCTATGAGGAGGCCATGGAGCTGGAAGGACGCGAAAAGGAATCAATGCCATATTTGGAGGCGGTCATTAAGGAAACACTACGTCTATATCCATCTGTGCCATTCTTCTCACGCAAAGTCATTGATGACTTAGAGGTGGGCAATGTGACCGTGCCCAAGGGCGCCTCAGTGAGCTGCCTGGTCTATATGCTGCATCGTGATCCTAATAGTTTTCCCGATCCGGAACGCTTTGATCCTGATCGCTTCTATCTCAACGAAAAGGAGCTGCATCCATTTGCATTTGCCGCTTTCAGCGCCGGACCACGGAATTGCATAGGTCAGTTATATAGAGAGAAAAAGAGGGAGATTACACTATGCAACAGCATTTTAAGTTCCGTACATAAAATGGGCTGTTGATAAAAATTTTTTTTTTTTTTTAAATTAAGCTAAATTTTTTGACGTTTAAAAAAGTTACCAGCAATATATATTTTAAAATATTTTTTTTTCGGAATCAGATCGACTCTAAAGGGTTCGCTATATTTCAAAACTGTTGCATATTGTTATGGTACACAGTTAAACATTCTCTTGATAATATTTGTTTTTTAATTTGAGCGTAAATTTTTACGAAAAATGGGCTGATAATGAAAAAACAATTTTTTTTAAATATGAAGCTTAATTTTTGACTTTGAAAAAAGAATCCAGCAATGTACAATAACACTATGCATCAATTTTGAAAAAAATTCTTATATCTTCAAAGTCAATTTATGTGTAAAATCGGTCGCTGATTCACAAAAAAAAAAAAAATTAAAAATGTATATTGGAACCTTTCTGGAAAGTTGAAAACTTAACATCAAATTAAAAAAAAAAAATTTTTTTTTTCAACAACGCCCGGAATTACATGCAAATTGATTTTGAATTATTTGCGATATGAGAATATTTTTTTTTTTTAAATTGTTGCATAGTGTTATAAGTTTACTGCTAAACATTCTCTTGATAATAATATTTTTTAAATTTGTGGGTCAATTTATCCGTAAAATGCGTTGATTATAAAAAAATTTTTTTTTTTATATGATGTTAAATTTTCGACTTTTCAGAATATATATTTTTAATTTTTTTTTTTTTTTGAATCAGCGACCTATTCTACATATATAAATTGACTTTAAAGATATAAGAATTTTTTTCAAAATTGTTGCATAGTGTTATTGTACATTGCTTAACATAACTCTTGATAATATTTGTTTAAAATTTAAGTGTCAATTTTTACGTAAATTGGGCTAATTATTAAAAAAAAAATATTTTTTAAATAAGCTAAATTTTAGACCTTTAAAAAAATTCCCGGCAATATATTTTTTACAATTTTTTTTTTTTAGGAATCAGTGATCGATTTTACATATATATTGATTTTTAAGGGTTCTAAGATTTTTTTCAAAATTTTACACTACTAAACATACTATTAATAAATTTTCTCTTCCATTTAAAATAGGTCAAAAGTTTGCCATGTTAGAACTAAAATGTTCCCTGTCCATGCTGTTGCGTCATTATCAATTCCTGCCCGTTGGCGATCATCAGCCCAATCCCCTCGCCGAGCTGGTGATGAAGAGCGGCAATGGCATCCAGGTGCGCATACAGGCACGCCCCTCATAAGCTTGAATCTGGTTTTCTATATAAGTACTCTCTACTTATAATTTATAAATAAGTACGTTCTATATAAAAATAATTGCTTTATTGCTTGTCATTATCATTATAGTTGTTATTTCTATTTTATTATTGTTTACAATTTAATTTCTATTTTAATTTTATTTTTTTTTATGTACTATAAGGTTGAAAATAAATATGAGATTAGACTTTGAAATACGTGACATATGTTAGCTCACGTAGATATGGAACAAAGTTTTAACTATGTTTTATAGAGGCTACAAAATGCAAAAGGGGAATATAGAATATTTGACTTCAATTCCGCACGTTCCGATTAAATACCAAATCGTTTCAGTTTCCACATTCCGCGCAAATTCCATAGAAAACAAACAATCTTATTAGATATGTTATATGTGAGAATTATTGAGGTTCTCCTTTGATTTGCCAGAGTTTAGTATCAGTAATATAGATTAAATTTCTGACATATCTATCAATGGCAAATTTGCCATTAATAGTATAAAAAAAATACTTATCAATAGAAGTAAAAAAACAAGAAAACAAAACTAAAAGATAGAGTAGCTTAACAGACCTGTTCCCATTTTCGTATAACTATTTTAATTCACAATTTTAACGATTATACATTTTCAATCCTATTATTATCCTATCCTATCCTATGTTAAAAAGCTAATCAAATCAAACTTCATCATTTTGTAAAATTCGAAAAAAAAAAATAAAAATTATTTTAAATTTTATTTTAACTATTAAAACAATACTGAGAGTGACAACAGTTAAAATACAAAATTTTATAAAAACCATATTTAATACTAGCAGCTATAAGAAATAATGTGATTTTGAAAAATTTTTCTGGAAACCAAAAATCTCAATTTAATTTTGAACAGAATTTAAAACGAAATAAAAATATTATAGAACAATTTTAGGTACTAGCTATACGATATAATCTGATTTTGAAAAATTTTTTCTCAATTTAATTTTTAACGTTTAAACTGAATTTAAAACAAGAACGATTAAAAGAAAAATATTATTGAACGATTTTAGGTGCTAGCTATACGCTATAATCTGATTCTGAAATTTTTTTTTAGCAAGTTAACAATTTTTGAGTTTTGTTGAGAAATTTTCAGAATGTCTAAATAAAGACCACTATATATTTTTGATGTATTGTTTCCTAAGCTTAGATTAAAGAAACTTAAAATTGTTTAGTTTGGCTGAGTTATTTTTTAAAATCAAAAAAAAAAAAGTTTTTCATGCAAAAACTCAATTTTCGATCGAAATTTCCTAGGGTAACTATAAAATATAGTTATTTAATTTGAACTTTTAATGCGCTACATTTTGCCTGATAATTTTATAATACCCTACCCTTGATATACCCCTTTAATGTAAACTTTACCCCCAACTGAGTTAGATTATTTTCGAGCCTATACCCCCATTAATTTTTCTTATCAGCATTGTCCCTAAAATCGCAAAATCATCATGTGACGCACTTGATTGTAGACTCAACGGAAATGCGGGCCTCGGACTTTAAAAAAGTGGGACAAGTTCGTAGAATAGTACAACAAAGATTTCTTATCAGACAAGTATAATAAAAATATAAACAATGAATTTTTTTTGTATTTTTTTTGTATTTTTTATTTTACGCATTTTCAAACTATGGAAAATACAATTTATATATCTGTTCATTTATGTATTAGATCATAATCGTATCATATTTAGTATATATATATATATAGTTTATATATATATATATATTGATAGCATATAATATTGTTCTCATATTAACATCTAAAGCCAACAAATTTTTGTCAACAACAAAAAATATAGTTGTATTATACATGTATTATATATATATATATATAGATATATAGGTATACATAGATCATTCCACAGTACGGATTTCGTTACACAAAACATACATATTGCTGTCCAACTCTCTCTGTTGGCTTTTATGTGTTCCCTGACAATTCCTTAAGCTAAATACCTTAGCGAGCCCATCTGGATCTGACTATTATAACATATATATATATATTTACCAGATAGATATATAATTATTATAATCGGTACTGCAATTTGTCTTAGTTTTTTTTTGTGTTTTTTTTTTAACAACTAGATAAATTTCTTTACAATAAGTTTTGTCAATTTTTAGATAAGTTTTTAATAGGCTTATATGATTTTCTATTATAGTATTTGGATTAATATTATTTCAATAATATTTGGTATGTTACATTTTCCCTATCTAGATTGCCTTCAATTTCCTTATGTGTGTTGTAGTAGTTTTTTATTTTGTGCCCGTTTTTCGCTCAATATATATATATATATATATATATTATTGTAAATATAACCCATTGCTCTTTATAATTCCCAATTTGTTCTATCAACTTCTTCACTTTCGTCATTTAAGCATAATGTGAACTAATGATATGATGCGGCTAGCATGGGATTACATAAATATCGTAGTATATATATATATTTAGCATTTAAGTATATATAGCATATTTAACAACTGCATGAAAACATTTTTTTGTTTTTTCTTTAGTTTGGATTTTCAATAACCTTGCAGTACAGTATAGCAACAATTCTCAATTTATATTTAATACATACATATATATATATAGAGATAACAATTTTACTCAAGCATACATATACATATATATATATATCAATTTTATATAGTTTAGATCGACAGATAGCTGCCATATAGGAACAAGCGGGGGGGCGAACAACGGACATTTATAATGCTGTAATATAGGATAGGTTCTATCTATATACTAATTAAAACCATTACAGAGGTTTAACGGACCGGATCGTAAGTATTAGGAACCATTACTAATTTATTTAATCCAATTTGAAACTAAACTATTGAAAGCTTTAATTAATCTAAGCTAAAACTCTAGTCAATATCGGACGATCGTGTTATATATATATAGTTTCGTTAGGAACCATCTCAAACTTAAGACCCCAATCGAATCTAAATTCACCTAGAAATATACTGAAGCTTTGAGTTTTCTTTCAAATCGAATAATCGCAAAATAGAAATCAACTCAAAACTAAATTCTCAACAGAATCAAATTTAATTTGATATAAATTTCAAATACAACTAAATATGCAGAATTTATTATATTTATTTCAGAAGTTGAATTTCTATTTTAACACCATTCTAGAATTCTAACAAAACTTCAGAATTAAAACTGATCTGCAGGGCTATTAAGCTTTGGATTGATCAGACATTGACAGGGTTATCAAAGTTTTGATTATAACATACTTAAGATTTTCTTTTGGAATATTAACCTAAATATTCCAAATCGTTTTCAATCCAAAGCAGATATATTAACTCTTAGTTTCTTAAACACAATCCTAAGTATTCCAAAGCTCATCAAATTTTGCATATATTTTAAAGGACTGTGCCTATAACACCATTACCATGATTATTCCTTAGAACTCAACTTTAAGCTTAAGTTCAAACGAAACTTATCTAAACTGCAAGGATATTCGAAATGCTTCGGTGTGCCGAAGTTATTTTTTATTTTTTCAGGGACCGTAATGGTTATAATTTAAAAAAATAAAAATCAAAACAACTCTTAATTTTTTTTTGATCAAAAATAGAGTTATTTAGTAATTAAATTATATTTTTCTTTAACTTAAGAAAATTTTAAATAAAAATTGAATGAAAATATTTTTAAGAAAATATTTTTTTTAATAAAATTTTAAAACATTCACGATGTGTGGCCCAATAACTTTTTAAATAATACATATCTTTTTTTTTTTTATTGCTATGGGCTTATACTTTAGGGTTGCCTAATTTTTTAAATAAAAATTAAACATACGAGTTGTTTTTTGATTTTGAAATAAAAATTGAAATTTATTTATTTATTAAGAACAAAAATAAGTGCTAAAATTTAATTAAAACATAAAAATTTAAACTGTTTTCAGGATACTGTATCCCGAATTAGTATATCTAAGATTTTGACATTTTTTCTAGATAATTTTTTAGGTTTTTTTTTCAATTCATAACTCTTAATTGCGATCCCTGATTTTTTTGCAATTTTTTTATTTATTTTTTTATTGGAACTTTATGACCTGAATGCTCAAAGCCAGGGTATACAAATAGTGCGACAGACATCGCGTCTGTGTGGTTGTGGATGCGGTTCCTCGCCAGTGGGACCACCACCGCCACCGCCACCGCCACCTACACCGCCAGCAGCAGGTGCACCACCACCGCCACCGCCACCGCCAGTAAACTTAAAAAATGAACTCCTTCGTCAGTGTTTGCGTTGGGCCTGAGGCGATGCGCCAGCTACGTGGCCAGTGCTGGGATTGGAACCAACGCTGGAGACGTTCCCAACGCTGCCCTCAGGCATGGACTGCAGCGCAGCGGCGACGCTGCCATAGCTGGCGCGCTGCTGTGCATGCAATTGCTGTTGTTGTTGCTGATGCTGATGCTGTGGCGAATGTTGCAAGTGTTGCAAGTGTTGCTGCTGTGACGTTGATTGCAATGTGGAGGCGCGTGCTAAACGCTTGGGTATGACAAACGGCGGCGGCGGCTGTGGCATATACTGTGGCGGCGTTGAATTTGCCGATGCCTGACGCACAAAGCAACGCTGCGATTGCACCGCCGCAGCAGAGGTGGCAGCAACCGAGCCGCTGCGTGAAATGGCACCAGTGCGTGGTGGTATCGCTGGCGGTGGACCAGGCGGTGGCACACGCTGTTTGGGCGGCGGTGAGGCAATGCCCACCAGACTCTCTGTGGATGGTTGCGAGGGCACACGCGGTGGCAGCTGTGGCAGCTGCGACGCAGCAGTTGTTGCAGTTGTTGCTGTTGTTGTGGTTTGTTGGGGCTGTTGGGGCTGTGTTGTGGTCATGTCCGTGGTGGCCACAATGCTGGCGGGCAGCTTGGCCTGCGGCTGCACCGTGGACATGGTTATTGTGGGCTTCTGCATGGGCATGGTGTGACGTATGGTGATGTTGCCGCTGTGCTGCTTGCCACGCGTTGACTGAGCTGGTGTCGCTGCTGCTGCTGCGCCTGCTGCAACTGTTGCTGTTGCTGTTGCGCCACCTGCAACTGTTGTTGTTGACTTCTGTTGATGTTTCTGCTTTTGCTGTGCGTGTATATCTTGAATTTGTGGCGTTATAACAACTGGATTCTTCTTCTGATCCTGTCCAGCGGCGACATAGCTAAAGACGCACAGCACCGAGTAGCATATCTGATCGGACTGTGCACACCAAGGCAATTGTGGTTAGTGTAGCATTTTGGAGATGAATTTTTGGTGATTTTTGTTTGGGTTTTTTTTGGATTTGATTTTTTTTGCATTTTTGGGGTGAGAAATTACAACGAGTAACGAACAAACTAACAAACCATCAAACCATCAAACAAACAAACAAACAAATGCACAAACTAATCAAAAAACAAAAAATCAAAAAATATATAGTATACGCATGCAGTGGAACAATGGAATGGAACAACATAAAATTAAAAGTTGGAACTGAAAAAGAAATTCTTGTGTTTAGTTTAATTGAATTTTTTCTCTCTATACAATTTGCGCTTTATGAATGAAATTTTTTGTTGTGCTGATTATTTATTTTGTAGTTTGTGGCAATTGGGGTTGTATTTTTTTATATTGCATTAAGTAAACACACACACGCACACACACTAACATAGGAGCATAAAAATTTAGGTTAGAATATTTAAAATCGATTTAGCCGATTTTTAGAATATTATATGCCCTTGCAGAAAAGTCAAGTCTCTATATTTAAACTGTATTCTTTGCCAGCTATAGAAATGCATTTTTAAATTATTATATAGTAAGTCGATCTGGCATCAAACTAACTTGAAACTAAAATTTATTCATTCAGATATCTCGAAAAAAAAAACACAAAAATTTTCATTTAAAAACTGAAATTCCCGAAAATCGTTGATTCAAATTTGATTAAAAAAATTATAAATTAAAAATGTTTTCTTGATATTTATCAACGAATTTATTAAAAACTTATATTTTTCCGTTTAAAAAAATATTATTCAATTTTAACTTAAACTCAAGTTATTTAAAAATTGAAATAACAAGTATTTCTAATACAATAAATTTTCTAATAAAAATGTTATGTAAATATCTTTGGAACTCCCGAAAATCGTAAAAAATATAATTTTAATATAAAAATAATAAAGTAAAAATTATTTCTTGATATTTATCAAAAAATTTAATAATAATTTATATTTTATGCGATTGAGAAATTAAATTTCATTAAATTATAACTTAAATTCAAGTTATTTAAAAATTGAAATAACAACTATTTCTAATTTTTTCTTAATAAATTTTAAAATAAAAATTTTATTTAAATATTATTGGAACTGAAGAGTGAATTAGCAAAATTTAAATACAATCATGTAATTTTTTTATTGAAATGGAATCACACTTTAATGATCAATAATTTTTGGAATGAAAATTAAAAATAAAAGTTATATATTTTGATTTTTAAATAAAACTTGAAATTTTATTATAAATTCGAAATTTTTTTTTTTTTTTTAGATCAAAAATAAGAGGTAAAATTAAATTTTATAATAAAATTTAAAAAAAAAAAAAAAGTGATTCTGTTTCCCGAATTAGTATATCTAAGTTATTCCCATTATCTTGATAATCTCTTTTAGATTTTATTTTTTTTGACTGATGACAACTATGTACAATCCAGGATATTCCAATTTAAAGCTATCTCTATTAGAAATTTCATAAAACTAGCAGAGAGACTAGACAGCCAAAGTAATAAATTAAATATAAAATTTATGCTTAACAAAATTTTAATACTCTCTCTGCAAAGGCATTAAAAAATTGACATGAAATTTATTTACAGTTTAACTTTATTTTCATTTCTATTTTTTTATGTTTTTTTTTTTTGTTATGTTTTAATGCACATTTTGAATTGATACATTGGAAATTGTCGCTAAAGGTTGTTTAAGGCCATGTTCCGTTTTCAATGTGTCCGGGGCATCCGTTTCATTGCCAGTGTTCCCCTGAGCAGCTGCCAAAGCCTTATCCTTGCCGTTCAGATGACAAATATAGGCAAAACGCACGGATGTCACACGATGAAAGGCTAGGACAATATCGGAGGCCTTTTTTTTTGTTTTTTTGGAGTTTTTTTGGAGTTTTTTTGGAATTTTTTTTTGGATTTTTTTTTGTACATTATTATATTTGTTTCAGTTTCACGTTTCATTCATGGGTTTTTTAACGTGTGTTGTGGTGATGTGAATGATGTTAATTGTTGAATGATAGATTGATTGATTGATTAATGATGGATTGTTGTGTGAATGTTGTAGTATTTTGGTGGCAGGCATGTTGTTGTTGTTATTATTGTTGCAATTGTTGTTGTTGTTGTTGTATTTGTTTTTGTTGTCATATACATAGAAAAATGTTGACAAGTTAAAACAAACGAAAGTTTTTATTGGCAGCAAAGAACGAAACGAAACGATATAGAAAAAATGGTAAGGCAAATCAAACATATTATAATATACAATATACAATACATATATATATAAATATATATATATAGATATATATATATATATTACAGATGTATGTATGTACAAAATTTTATGGTGCATTTAATGTGCGATATATACATATATGTACAGTATATAGGTATATACATTAAGGAGCGTAAAAAAAAATTTTTCTTTTTTTTTTGGGTCAAAAAAAATCAGAAGTGAAATCTAGAAAGAATGTATAGAAAATTTCACTATAAAACTACATATATATTTAAAAACAATTTCTAGCCCCCCGCTGAGTAGCATAAAGATTTCAGGTTGTGGTATTTTTTAGGTATTTTAGCAAGTGTAAGCCAAAAGTCTGTAACTTTTGAACGTACTAAGATATCGGTCTTAAATTTGAAATATATATATTCTCAAAGCTTTAAAGAACATTTAGAAAATAAAATTAAAGTAGGCGTGGTATGAGAAAGGGCGTAACTTAACTGTCATACGCAAAATATCGTTTTATTCAACACTAAAAAGTTGTTAAAAAAAAAAAGATATATATAAATGTGAAAAATACAATATTAATTTTAATTTTTTTGTTTTTATATTTTTTTTTACAAATTTAAAAATTTTTAAATATAAAAGCAAAAAATTTAATATTAATATTGTATTTTTCACTTACTTATTTTTTTTACGAATTTGTTTAGTGTTGAATAAACCGATATTTTGCGTAGGACAGTTAAGTTAAAATTTCAGTAAACATTTTTTTTTTTCTTGCATCTCGTTTGAGCTTGACCCGGAATTTCTGAATAAAGTTAATAAAAAAAAAGTTGAATATAAATAAAATAGATTGTAAAATTATGTTTCAGAATTGAGCATAAATGATTGAAAAATGTGTTATTTTTTATTTTAAAACTTTACAATACCTTAAATACCAAAAAAAAAAAAAAAATCCTCAGCTGGGTCTAGGAATTGATTTTAGATCCAAAGTTTCATGGTGACATTTTTTTTTTAGTATTTTTTCCAGATTACAATTCTGTTGATATTTTTGTTGGAAAAAAAATTGACCCGCCCTTATATACATATATTGTACATATAATCTTGCTTATGTAAAGTGAATATTAGTGCAAAAAAATTGTGGATATTCAATCAATTTGTACAAAAATTATTGCCGAAAAGAATTTAGGTATTTATAAATTGTATTATAAGAATTTTCAAAAATATATATATTTAATTTTTGTGGTGCGTTTTAAATGAATGTAGTTTTAGTATTTTTTAGCATTAAAAAAAATCGAAACTTACCATGCTTGATTGATATTTGCGCTGTATTAAATTGCGTGTCTTGGGATCTGTGTAACAAAAAAAGGATAAAAACAAGTTAAAACAGAATATATACTCTCTTAGAATTAAATATTATATACTCTTTATGAACTTACTGTACTCTTCCAATACAAATATGCCGCCTTTTTGGGTAAAACATTTGCGTATGTGATCCAAACGCACAAAGAACTGAAATTATTTGTGGCACAAAATAAAAGACACAAAAATATAAATGAATTTTAGCTTGGCTTAAAATTTTGATTTTATACAAAAAAAAAAAAAAAAAATTAAATTAGTGATTTCGGGCGGGGGGCCTGAGGGGCGTACGGGTGGTTTCGGGGGTTTTATCCGTTACAAATTCTGAACGGTATTTTAAACACAAAAAATTTTTGAAACGTAACGGAAAATGCAAATGATAAAAAAAAGGCCGAGATAATTGAAAAAAATCAAAAAATTCTTGTTTTTTAAAACACAGAAATTTGAGGTATACACAAAGACATATATATATGTATATGTATATGTGTGTGTGTGTGTATGTGTATGTGTGTGTGTATGTGTATGTGTGTGTGTGTGTGTGTATGTGTATTTTTAAGGTATGTAAGTAATACTAAATATAAAACATATGCAAAATATTTTTGAGAAATTATAGTAAAATTGTATTATTAAATTTTATATATATTTATTTTCATTTTATTTCATTTGTTTTGTGTGTGTGTGTAGCAATGTGTGTATATGTCTGTGTGTGTTGTGTGTGTGTGGGTGGAACTAACGTCATAAAACGTTGAACGCAACGAAACGAAATTGAAACAAAAAATTCTAACGCAAAAGCAAAAGCAAAGCAAGGCAAGGCAAACAAAAGCTAAATGCTACGCAAGCGCATAAGCAGGCAGGCAGCGGCGCATAGAGCATGCAAGTGGCAAAAGCAGTGCCGTAGCAGCCAGCTAGCTAGCGCAGGCAATAAGCTAACGGTTAACTTCATATATGTACAGTTACACAAGGAGCACGTGTTCAAGTACTTATAGCAAGAAGAAGAAGTAGAAGAAGAAGAAATTGTTGTTATATAAGGGCAACAAACAGACAACAAACGAAAGAAAAAATAGAAGAGTAAACAAATTAAAAAAAATAAGAAAAATTAAATAAATACAAAATTACTGTTAAATACATTGAAAAAAAAAAAAAAATTATTTTAAATAAGTCAAAAAGAAAAGAAAAAAATGAGAAATGGAAATATTTAATTGGTTTGATTGACAGTTTTTTTTTTCTTAATTTTTTTTTTCCATAAATAAGCTTCTTTTTTTTTTGTTCTGTTGTTTTTTTTTGGGTCAAATATAAGTAGTATCATCGAACGATTTGCTCAGTTTTATGTTCTAATAATTAGCACTTGTGAGATGGTCGTTTTATAAACTAGCTTGGATTTTGGATTAAAAAAAAAAGGCGGTTAGTATTTTTTTTTTTTTTTTTTTTTTGGCTGGCGGTGGGTTTTTAGGGGGTTATATGGGGGTTAGAACTATTTTTTAATTGACAAACTTTCAATTTAACTTTGCGCTAATACAAACACAACTATGCATTGTACTCAAAGGCTGTGTACATGTGTGTGTGTGTGTGTGTATACATGTGTGTGTGTGTGTAAAAGTAAAAGGCAATGATAAAATATATATAAATATATATAGTATATGTTTATATTAAATAATATAGATATAAATAAATTTTAAATAATATATTTATTTTTTTTATATGCGTGTTTCTGTAAATTTTGTTTGATGGTTAAAGAGGGGTAAGCTGGTAGTACGGGAAGTGGGGGGTTGGTGCTATTTAGTAACGCTTAAGTAACGGTCAATATAGCATGAGTGATAATAGACTGAGAGGCGTATAGTATTACTTAGAATATATTAAACTATTGAAATGTTTATATCTTATTAAAAACGTCTTTTACCTTGCATTTTTATTTGATTTTATTTTTATTTTTTAATAACAGTAACAACATGCTTTTACTATCATTGAAATTCTATTAATTTTTTTTTTTTTTAATATTTCTAATTTATTATGAAACGGAGCGAGCGAATCTGTTTGAGAGCGGGTATATTTAGCATTGACAGCCAAAAACTTCTTATAACAATTTGCTATTTATTAATTTACTGAATTTTAATAGATTTATTCAATATTTTACTCAAAACTAAAAACAAACAAAAGAAAAATTGAGGTTAGAAACGAAAGAGAGAAGCTAAGTTGAGGTTAGAAACGAAAGAGAGAAGCTAAGTTGAGGTTAGAAACGAAAGAGATAAGCTAAAGCTATAACCAGAAAATAGAAAGGGAAAAACGCAGTCAGGCAGTTAAACAGAGAGTGAGACAATAAGAAAATCAGAGATAAAGAGAGAGAGAGAGAGAGAGAGAGAGAATTGGAGAAAGATAGCTAGCGAGAACATAAAATAAACTTCAAATAGTTGGGCGCAAAATATAATTAAATTCATAAAACAAATTAAACTTTTTACTGTTTTTTTTTTTTCAGTTTTATTTTAAATTTTTAAAACTTAGAATTAAATATTTCCTGACTCTCAGGAGTTAGGGATTTTTTTATTTTGGTTTTTCATTTTATACTATATCAACTACAAACTACAATTTGCAATTTTAATTCTTTTTCTATACAAATAAGTCTACACAAGCAAAAATTATAAACATAAACAATTCTTTTTTCTGATTGTTTGCGCTTTTATATAAAAGAAAAAGTATTGGAAAAATACTTTGAAACTAACAGTTGTAGTGTACATGCCCAGGATCGCAAACAATCGTTATAGAATTATAATAGATCGACAGGCCGAACATAATTAAAAAAACAACAAATTTTTGTAACTACTAAACTCTAGATAGGAATCCTGAATTTCTAAATTTGCTAAAGGTATTTTTTTTTTTTTGCTTTTGGGTGGACCCAACTAATTTGGGTGAACAGAAAAAAAAAAAGACAAGCTACAGGCTACAAACTATATATAGTATGTACTAATATAGAAATTGTGAACAGATTTTGTAGTATGTTGTAATGAGGCAAAGAATTGTGTGTGTTTTTGGTGTTGTTATTGTTGTAATGCGAATTGAAACATTCAAAGTGGTGCCAAATTAAAAGCAAAATGAAAATTATGTTTAAAATTATTGTATTAATTTGAATTATATATGTATATATGTGAGTGTATTGGGCTGGCAACCAGGTGAAACATGCGCAGGGTTTCGGCAGACTGACAATAAAATCTATTTATTAATTATTTAAACCCTAGGACTAGGCTAGGAACTGTTGTGCTTTAGTACTCTATATGCTCATTAAAAATTTACAATGTGCACTGTACTGATTGTCATTGAAGTTATCGTTAGCCCGTTATCGATAATCAATCGAGCAAATCGATTATTGTGCAGAGCATGCTCGAATCCCCCACAAAAAAAAAAACAAAAAAATTCTGGTTGAGTGTGTAAGTTGAGTATGTCTTCGGGTGTATATAGAAAAGTAGAGATAGATAGAGAGAGAGAGAGAGAGAGAGAGAGAGAACTGAAAATAGGAACAACACACATGGAAAATAAAACAGAAAATATCTATTGATGTATGCAGTTGTGTTTCAAATGTTCCAAAGCGTTCCAAACGCGCCGCTATTTATATGCAGTATTCGTATTTGGAATTGAAACGGAAATGAGCATGAAAAGGTAAACGCAGAGAAAATCAAAAAGGTTAATTCAATTGTAAAATATTATTATGAAAGTATTTTTTTTTTTATTTTATGGAAATGTCAACAAGTTTACGGCTCTGTTTCAATATAACAAACAAACCAACCATCTAACCAACAGTTTTTTGTTTTTTTTTTTTAAATAATAAAATTTCAGAATAATAATGGAAATAATACATATACATAATTTGATATATATTGTATATATTGTATACTGTATTATTATTTGCTGGTTTTAAAGTTTAATTTTAAAATTTAATATCAACTACTAATTGTATTTGTATTTTGTTGTTGTTATTATTATTATTAATATTTTATCTTTTTTAACTGTTGAAGGCCATAATTGTTTTTTTGTTCAGTGGGTGAATTAAAAATCAAGTGTTTTAAAAAACGCAAAAAGTGAATTAAACATTTTTGGGTAATTAGAATTAAAATTAAAGCAAATTTGTTTGTTTTGAGGGGGAAAACAGGGCTTAAAGAACAATAGTTGCTTATAAATTTAAGTTCATATATAACAAGAAATTTGTTCATTGCAATACCTCGAAATCCTTTTTATCGTAACGACAATTTTTGTATTGTATGTCAGATCGTAATTTGTTATTAATTTCGGTTTATTTTTATTATTATTATTTTTTTTGTTTTTTTTTTTTTATGAGAGAGATAGACCAATCATTGGAATTATTCATTCGTTTTGTTTCGTAGGGAATATATCGTTTTTTTTTTTTTTTTTGGTTTTTTTCCACAAAATGGGAGAGCAACGGTGCAGCGTTCCACGTACGACAAAAAACATTAAACAAACAACAAAGAAAATTAACACAAAAATGAAAGTTGAAAAACGCATTTATTTTTCCTCTTATATAATTTTCAGTATTTTTTTTTCTAGAATTTTTCTAGCGAATTATTTTGTATATATATATATATTTTTTTTTGTTTTTATTTTTGTTGTAGTACTGAATAAAAACGATATGAAATGTGGTTGTTGTTGTTGTTGTGTTAGAGTCGTAATTATTTTAAGTTTTTTTTTTTTTTTTTTCTGTCTTTTTTTGGGAGTTGGGACTTTTGGGGGTATTTGTTATAAAGGGGGGTATGGGACAGCTATATATCTTAGCTATATTAGTTGTTCTTGTTGTTGTTGCTGTAGTTTGTTTTGGTATAATATTCATACAGAAAAAGTTGAGAAACAAAAAATAGAACAAGAAGTTGAAGAAGAAGTAGAAAAACGCAGCTTTTTACACAAAATAATGATAAAAAAAAAAAATAAAAACAAAACCTAAGATATATTCTGTTAAAAAAGCTATAGAAAAAAAGCTAAGAAGAGAGCGAGAGAGAGTTTTTTTTTTTTTTTTGTTAAAGAGATAGAAGAGTCGGAAGAATAACGTTTAAAGAGATACAAGAAAATATATAGAATAATTAAGAGAAAGTAAGGAAAGAAAAAAAAATTAAATCAAAAATTAAATATTTCAACGAAATCTGGCAAGTATACACAAGGACCATCTCAAAAGTTACCGGTATTAGAAATAAGCACAGAAAAACTTTTATTTTATATTATTCATTATTTTTCTATATCAAAAGTACATTTTTTTTTTATTTTGTGCGAAAAAAAAAACGATAAAAAAAAGTTGGGTAAAAAAAATTGATGATCTTATAATCGTACATATGGTAAAAATCGATTAACGATAAACGGGCCTCCCGCACTCTTCGTGTACCAAAACAGCTGATGAAAGAGAGAGCAAAGCGCTTGGCTCTGCAGACTTTAAACTTTTAATAAAAACAAATAAAAAAAAATTAATTCTATATACAGTTGAAAAAAAAGGTTGAAAAATTGTAAAACTTAAAAAAGAGTTTAACATAATTGTTGGTTCGTAATTTGATTTTGAATGGGCCTAAGCTACTTAAGGGTAGCCCTAAAAATTATATTTTATTTGATTTTTTTTTTTTTTTTTTTGTTAATCAAAAATTGTACACATTACAAAGTTAGCGAAAAAAGTTTGAAAAAATTTGACAATGATGAATTATATTTTTGTCTTGAAAACGTTAACAACAGAAAAAATAACATTACAAAAAAAAAAATATATATATAGAAAATATAATGCCCAGATAATGATAATCATAAGAGATGATAAGAGAGAAAATGTGTGTGTGTGTCTTTTTTTTTTATTTTTTAATTGGTTAGAATAAATATAAATATATAAATAAATAAATAAAATAGAGTTATAATGAATATAGCATTCAGTACATTCACTAGCACAATATAATGGGTATGATATTATGGATTGTCATTTTTATTTTAAGTATTTTCTTATATATTTTTGGTTTTTTTTTTTTTTTTGTTTTTTTTTTTTTTGATTTTGATCGAAAAGGGATTAAATTTATTTGAAAAAGATTTCTGTTTTGTTGTTGCACCATTAATTTCGCATTATAATAATAAATTCGTATATAAGTAAATATATATTTATATAGAAGGCGAGTGAAATAAAACAAATATTAAATGAAAGCTAAAATTAAGTAAAATGTGAGAAATATATTTATGATAAATATGTTAAGATCTAAGATTAATGTGAAAAGTCTCGGACATTTTTTTGATCAATTTTTGGAGTTTCAGGTTTGGGTTTTTTTTTGGTGAGTTTGAACAAAAAAAATAGAATTGCCAAAAAATAAATAATACAATATAAAAAAATAAAAATAAATAGTTATATATGCGATACGATACGAAACTACATATTTAGCCTGCGGAATATATATATTTATATTTTGTTGTTGGGCGAGTGGATTTATGAAGGGGCGGGGTCGGTTATTAAGTTCAGATTAAAAGAATATGCATAAAATAAATATATATATATATATAAATATATAATATATATATATATATATGTATTTAAAATGACGTCCACTTGAAGGCTACACAACACACATACTGTCCAGTTATATATATATTTATAAAACCCTGAATATTTTTATTCCAATTGTTAAAACCTGTATCAAGCCATTTGATATGAGAGAACTCTTAGCGCTATGATTATTTTTTCTATGATTGAAAACTGCATAAAATTAATGAAAAATATTGAGAAGGTCCTTGTATTTTTTTTTTTTAATATTTCTTTGACAGTCTTTGCTTTGCTGTTGAGAAAATTGAACAAACCAAGCTACCAAAACGAAAAAAAAAATAAATAAATAAATTTGAACCAACTAAGAAATTAACTAAGAAATTGAAAATAAATTATATATTAATTATAAATCAATATAAATCAAATCAATACGCCCAAAAATGTGAGTACAAGTATTTTAAGTATAAGTAGTATCCTCTATATAAATATATATATTGAATTTGTACTGTACTTTTGTCGTATGTTCCAATAAAAATAATGAGAAAACAAATAAGAAAAATATGAACAACAAAATATATATAAATATATATATATATACTTATATATATTTATAAATATATATATGAATGTATTTAGAAGAAATAGACGCATATTAGGAACATTTTTTCAATGTAAGGATATTATGAATGAACATTTGACACTTAAACGCCAGGAACTGATGAGGACGAGGAGCCCTTAAAGCCCAAACAACATCAAATTTGCCAAGGCATTACGAACTCTAAAATAATAACTATATATATGATATATATATATATATATATGACATATATATATATATATATATATGTATATATAAATGTTTGTAGGGACTAACAGAGAGTAAGAGTAGGGAAAGAGTTTGCTTCATCTATATTGTATTTTTATTTTCCTGGTTTTATCTTGGCTTGGTTTAATGTCGATTTTGTGTCTTTAAAATATTATAATTTTTTAAAAGGGGCTTAAACTCAGTTTTGGTCTGAAATTACACGGTTTTTTTTTTTGGTAGTTTGATGAAGTTTTTTATAATTTTTGTTTTTTTTTTTTTATATAGATGCAGAGAGTTTTACACAAAAACGAGGTTTTTTTTTTTTTTTAGAGAGCGGCGAGTATGTGTGTGTGAGTGTGTGGGTGTGTGTGTGTAACTGTGTGTGTGTATGTGTGTGTTTATATATATGTATGTATATTATTAAGCACATCAAACTTACCTTGCTATTGGAGAACAACAAACCGACACCCTCAAGACAGACCTGAAGTAAACCTCCCTCGCCCGTGTTCATATCCTGTACGGGAAACTCACCGCCCAGTTCGGGTACATTTGTGGGCGTGCCGCCACGTTCCATAGCATCCTTAATACAATTATAAAGCTCCTTACACTAAACAACAAACAAAAAAAAAAAACAAATTAATAATTAAAAAAATTACAAATATATATAAAATGTTATTTATATTTCTGCAATACCTTTCGGGTGTAGTATTTATGTAGCTGCGTTTGTCCACCATTGCGACGCCATAAACACAGCAATTTGGTCTTGGGCGAATAGGTCATGTTTACCAGACGTTCGTACCACCAACGTTCCACAATGGTGCCATCTACAGAGCGCAATACCAAGCCATCATCTCGAACCTCCATGAAACGTAGCGGACCATTAACATCGATGCCCTGATGTACGGTAAAGCTCTGGCGATGCAACAGACGCGAACCGAGTGGCTTAAGATCAATGTCATTACCATTCTATAGAAAAGTAGACAGTCGGAGAGTTAATATTCTATAGAAAAGTATACAGTCGAAGAGCTAATATTGGCTTAAGATCAATGTCATTACCATTCTACAGAAAAGTAGACAGTCGAAGAGCTAATATTGGATTTGGATCAATGTCATTACCATTCTATAGAAAAATAGACAGTCGGAGAGTATATTGAATTAAAATCAATGTCATTACCATTCTATAGAAAAGTAGACAGTCAAAAAGTCAATACATTTTGGTGAAATATAATGGTATTGCGACTTTTAATATCAAAGGACTAGGAGAATATTTATATGTATTTAAATTTAAGAAATTCATCTTTATAAAACAGAGAATTAGTGATAAACTAGAGAATACTATCGAAAGGAGTCTATAAATATATACTCTTGAAATTCATAAATTTATCGCAAGTTTTGCTAAACAGATGTATGTCATAATTCTGACTGGATAATTAGCGATTTATGTTAATTCAACAAAATATTAGAAAACCTCACACAATTAGGCAATTCAAATAATTCAATATAATTAAAATAAACTCTATCTAACCTACCAACTTTTAAATTAAATAAACAGAATTAATTACAACAAAATAATTTAAATAAACTCTATCTAAAATATCAACAATTAAATTAAATAAACAGAATTAATTTCTTCAAGTATTTCAAGCATTTCTTTGGGTAACTTAATCAATCTATTTTAATTCCCATATTTACATATTTTATAACCTACCAAATTGTTAATCTGATCAACCACATTGTGCACCTCCTGCGAGTAAACGAGACCAATGTGACTTTTGCCCAACAATCGACGTATTTTGCGCCGTATTTCATCCTTGGTCACATTTAACATAACCAATATAGCTGTCAGATTATATAGCATAGTGCTTAGCAGACGATCCTCATCATGTTCCAGACGTTTACGTTCCGATTCGCTTAAAGACTTGTAGCGCTCCATCATCTCAATGGGACCCTGAATAGTAAAGAAAAGAAAATTTAATAAAAAAAACAGAAATAAGTTATGTTATGTTAACTCACCTGATCCATGCCAATCATATCACGTTCTTGACTGACCGCATCCAAAAATGCATCCTCCCAGAATTGCATTTGATTCCATAAATTTAAACGATCCTTGCCCAACAGGCCCTCAAACAGATAGACACGCGGACTGTCCGGTGATGGTGAGGACGAGGTATTAATCAAATGTCCGCCCGTATAACGAAATCCGGCACTTAGGGTCGATTTGCCGGACCATAGATTTCCCGTGCTCTTCTTCGAATCCTTCGATGTGGTTGTCTAGAAACAATTATGTTAAATAAAAGCAAAATTAATTGAACACACAGTTTTCACTCTCAACAAAATAAATCAAGGACATTCATGCGTACTACTATGAGTGTTTAGTCTTTAGCAATAAAAATACAAGTTACGGAATCCTTAACAATTTCTTGGGGCGTTGGGGCGGGGTAGAGGTACAGTTTCTTTGCAACGATAACAAATAATGCGTTTTGGATTAATCGATCGTCATCGGTTGTTTGTTTTTTTTTTTGATTTTTCTTTTATTTTTTTTCAGTCTGGTACTTACATTTTCATATTCGGTGTCTGAGACTGTGGAGCGGCAGCTGGAGGGCATGCGAACGCTCAGACTACCAGCTGGTAACAGATCACTGACCACGGATAGCGCGCCCGTAGAGCCAGCAGCCTACAAATTACAATATATACGGATATATACTTATATGTGCGTATATCTAAACGAATTAGCGATTACGATAGCGATTACGATTACGATTACGATTATTTTTGTTTAGAGGCACGGCTGATCGATTAAACGATATACGACATTGATATATTGGTGTGGCGTAGTCCGTTATATATGCGATTATATATTGATATAATATGTTGATAAGCGTTTGCTACACATATATGTATATATATAAAAATATATATATACATTTACGATATACGATATATGCAACAATTACGATAGCGATGCACGATATTTGCATACGATAATAAGCTCTGGGTACGGGCATATTGTAACTACTCAATATGATGATATATACGTGGACTTTAGGCGAAGCAACTATGATTTTTAGATGAATGACCAACTACAACAATTAATCACTAACTAGCATGTGTGTATGTTTCTATGTACAGTCAATAGTAAGTCAATAGCTTCGATAGTTTTTGCGATAACGATAATAAAAGATTTCTAAATATTTAATACCAAATAATAAAATTTCAATATATTTTGCTGCAAATTCAAGGGACCGTAAATTGTATTTTTAAAATTTTTTAAAATAACTTTTGAGTTTTATTTTTTTACATTTGAATATACATATATGTACGAGTATTTTTACGGATCATAATATTTTCTTTTTATTTATTCTCAGTAAAAGAACCAAGAGTAACACAAAAAAAAAATATTTTCAAAATTTTATAAAATTTTTCTTTCTGCAAGTATTTTTTTTTTTATTTTGGAAACTATTTTGGAAACTCCTACTTGTCTTACTTATTAAAAATATACTATAACAACCTTGTTATATTTGATAATTGATGAATAGATGAAAAACTCAAATATTTATAGTCAATATGGAAAAAACAAACCGTTAATCATAAGAATATAAAAATCATATAGAAAATGCATAGATTATTCCGTCAAGATCACATTATTGTAGTCCTATTTTCGATAATGTTGCTCCAAGGACACAATTTTTTAAATTAAGAAAATAAATATAAAAAAATAATCGATATTTACGATCCCCGTGTATTTCACATTTTTTAATTTAATTTTTTGCAGTACAAATTAAAAATTACACAAATTCTTACACAAGAGTATATAAACTAAACTAAACAATCGATAGTGGCGGCAAATTAAAAATCATCGATATTATCGATAGCAGCATCGATTGTTTTGCTTTCTAGAATATTACAAAGATATTTAAGCACAACTTACATCTGAATCGAAAGAGGTAAGCATATTCTTCAAGGCACTTCTCTTCTGTGACAACATATCCTTGAACATTTCCGTTGTCGATTGTCCATCCTGACTGTCAGCCGATGACAAGCGACGCGACGTCGCCGACGTCGCTGGCAGCGCTGTATGTGTCGAGCTTTTACGGGATTCCTGAGGCGATGCCCACTCACTGCCCAAGCCGGAATGTGAACCATTTGGACTGCAGGGTGAGCGTAGATTCTCACGACTGCCCATGGGACTAGCCGCATGACTCGATAGCAAACTGGATGACATATCGCTGCCCTCATTTATCTCTTTGCTCCAATAATGCGTATGTGCCACCTCCATTAGCTGAAAGACCGATGCCATGCCACCTAGTCCAAAATTGCCAAAGGTTACATCCAATCCACCAGCAATCGCTTGCACACACTTCAGCATGCCCTTCCACACGGGTTTGGTAACACACTGTTGAATTTTTCGAAAAAAATAATAGATTTTAATAATATAATATAAAAATATTAAAACAATTTCAGTTGCAACAAAAGTTTCTCTCTCGATTTTTATCAAATTTATAAAAAAAAATTAGAGATATAGATGAATATGTGTAATACTTAATTAGAATATTGCTAATAAAATTCATTAATTTGATTAAGTTGATGAAAGGTTAAAATCAAAAAATTTAGTTTATTCAAGCGAAAAAAACCGCAATTTTAGCTTTTTTGCAGACCGAATTTTCAAGTAAACGATTCGTTAAGTAAAAAAACAACAGAATTTATGTATTACACATAGAAACAATAGATTTTTCACACAATTTGCATATAAAAAAACATTTAGGAGATTCACGTGGCCCAGCAAAGTTGTAACTTTGCAAATTTGCAATACCAACCACGTGAACGGCCCTTAACGTAGCAAATCTGCTAGGTCAGCTGGTTTTTGTTTATATTTTTGACATTTAGATTTGTATAATTTTTGTCAATGAATTTGCTTGTGCTTCGGTGTTTGAAAAGATGCCAGTTAAAAGCTTTAAGGATTTAAAAGCAAAGCAAGTTATTGACGATATTTAAGAAATAGAATTCGTTGCTTGAATAGTTGCATAATTTCATGTTTTTAACAGTTGTAGATGTATCTCGCTCAGACGAAATTGATGCAGACATTTCTGATAGACTGGCGAAATAATATCCTCAACTTTTTTGATTAAAGACGTTTCAAACAAATGCTGCGCGTGTCATAGATAAATATGTTAATATGGTAAAATTATTAAATAAGGATGAAGCATTCATGTTGGCAACTATTCAGAGACAAATGCCAATAAATTTGCAACTAGCAATTGTGCAAATACTTTAGTCTTAAAACTTACATATAATCAAACAAATATGTATTAAGATAAAATCTATTTTGAAAATTTCTGTAATTTTTAGTTTTTATATTAAAGTCTTGTAATAAAATGTTAAAAGTATAATTTAACAACACAACACATTTCGTGTACAAATTATGGGAGAATTCTTACTATAAAAATCAAAAATTTAGAAAATATGTGATATCTCGAAAATCGAACATATTTTACATTTAAAAATTTGATTGTCGAATTAATTTAGACTAACATTTGTGACTCAAATAAAATTCCGTAAGCAAATCGGCAAAATGTTGGACAAAACTATGCCAGCTTGAAGTACAAATAAGAAAATTCATTTTATGAATTTTAAAAATTTACAAAATATGTGATATCTCGAAAAGAAATTACTTTTTTGTGCAATACATAGTCCCGGCATATATGTACATACCACATCATCGATATGATCATCGGGTGCTATCTTCTTGTCCAGTGTCTTGTTTAGCTTGCTCAATACCAATGTGCGATAGGATTCATCTTCCATGAGTTTCTTGAAGCGATTTAGCTTTAACCAGCCAATACCCTCACCGCTTAGCACCTGATTGGTGACATCCTTGAGAAATGTTTGATTTTCCGCATTGCTATGCGAACGTTCCTGATTCTGTTGGCGTGTTAGCTCCTCCTGGGTTTGTCGTGGTCCCGAATGTTTAATAAGCGGTGTGCGTTCCACAAGACCTTTTCGACTGGGAAATGGATCAAAATTGATGCCAGCTTTATTTTTGCCGGTCATTGTATTAGTTTGTTGCTTATTATGCGGCACAGGCGACTGCTTCTGTTGGTTTTCTGTGTATAAATTAAATAAGATTTAAATAAATGAACATTTTAATTGAATTTGCAATAGCTTACTCTTGCCAAACATGCCCGAGAACATGGTTGTTGTAGTGGAAGCTAGACCATTAAAATCAGTGCCAATGGAGGAAAAGAAATTGTTGCCACTGCTGCCGCCACTTTGTTGCACTTGCTTCTGTGTGGCCAGTTGAGAGTTGGGCATAGATTGTGGTGCATTGCTTACAGTTGGACCATGTTCTTCAATCTTGATTATGCCCTTTTTGGTGGCTGCCTCTTTGGCCGTTTTTGTTAAATCACCAAGCGTCGATTTACCCACATAGGTGAGATCCTCAAAGGTGTTCTTACTAACGCCAGCCGCCTGCTTGGATACCTCCAGTGCTTGCTTGGATGCCTCGCCAGCTGCCTTCTTGGCATGCAGCGTGAACTGTGTGGAAATGAAAAATCAAATTAGTTTCAAAAATATATAATATTTGTTTTTTTCTTTTTTGTATGTACTACACAACAGCGTAGGGTGAGAGAGAGAGCAACTAAATAGCTAAACTACTCAACTACTTCACGATCTACTTTACTTTTACGATAAAAATAATATTCGGGGATGATAAAGACCATTTCATTTTATGGTGTGGTGTTGCAAGTATGTCCTGGCCTCACTAGAGAAGTTTCACACACCACACCATAATATAAGAGTCAAATGTGATTAAAAAAACAATGTCATCAAATAATTAAAGCTGTGTAATAGAGCACTGCTTGAATACACTCAAACATTGAGTACAATTGAATACTTTTCATTATTTGAGTACAGTAAACTAAGTATTGTATTGAATGAGTACTGTATTGTTTGATCATCGTACAACTGACATTCAATAGAAATGAATGAGTACGAATGAGTATTTACTTATTAGTTTCAATTAATTCAAACCGTCGGCAAAGAGAGCATGGAGCCGAACACCTTCGGCTTTTTACGATTTCCGATTGGCTGCTGCGGCGAGGATACAGTTAACCACGGCACACTTAACGAGGTAAAGTCGTTAGGGAGAGCTCTCTCAGTTTTTTAGGGCCAGACGTGAGTATACTGTTGATACTTGTGCTGTCACCTAATTTGCTGTTGTAATTTTTTTGTGATTTTTATTTATTTTAAAATTACAATTAAGATAAAATAATAATGGAAATGAGTTTAATCGGCTCGAGGTCAAATAAGGTTTTTTTAAATTAAAATACTAGTTTTTTCTGTTTTCTTTAATCCGATATTAATACTGTATAAAACTCCACAGCTGACGAACAGGACGTTGTGAAAAATTCATGATGACGAATTCCGAAGGAGTTCGAAAAATATCGGATTAAAGAAAACAGAAAAAAGAATTAAGAAAATTTTTATTTTTATTTTTTTTAAAAAAAAAACCTAATTTGACCTCGAGCCGACTAAACTCATCTCCTAACAAACTAAAGTCACCAAAAAATCATAACATAAAATAAATATAATAATAAAATAAAATAATTATTTAAATACGTCCATGTGGTACACGATTTGTTTGAAGCCATTTAATTATGCTTTAAATAAAAATATTAATTTTTTTTTTGAATTTTTTATGTTTTCTATTAAAGCCTTGTATGAAGCAAAAACAAAATTAAGTTAAATTAACTTGTAGCAAACAGACAAAACAAAAAAAATATTTTTTCTCTTATCTCTTTTCTTTATCATAGAAAAAGAGCAGAATAGAGAGCAAGTAGAGCAAAATAGAACATCTCTTTCTAACACAAGCGTTTAGTCTGGCCCTAGGCTCTCCCTAATGGCTTTACCTGATTAAGTATAACTTGATGTGACAATATTCAATTACTCATTCAACAACTCAATTCAATTTCGTTTGAATTCTTCAAAATTCAAATCATTCAATTCAATTTCAATATGTTCTCAAGCTCATTTCAGTTTGAATGTTGCAAATTGCATTTTGAGTAAATTCAAGCAGCCCTCTAGTGTGTAATGTATTTTGGAATGATGTGTCGTAGTGTAAATATTTTTTTAATTGTGTGTGTGTGTGTGTGTGTGTGTGTGTGTGTGTTCGAGTGTGTGTGTGTGTGTGTGTGCGGCCAGAGTACCAACCTTTTCAAAAGTGTGACGCATTTTATCGTCAAGGTCTTCGTCCAGTGCATGCTATACTTAGTTATACATTCGTTTTATAATAAGTAGTAGACACATAGAACGTGCGTTTCATTTCATTTGATTGTTGTTTAATTTAATTTAAATTTTTTTTTTTTTAATGATTCAATGTTTGTTTCGTTCAATTGCGAAGCAAACTGAATGCATTAATCAAATATCAAATTAAACAAGTTAAAGATAGAGTTATCTTCGGTATGCCGAAGGTTAAATACCATTGCATTAATTAATTAAAGAAAAACTAATTTTTAATAATGATAAAGTCAGACCTCATACAATATGACTGCTAAAACCGTTTTGGAATTGCAAATGTACAACAAAACAGCGCACATAAGTATGCCACACTTAGTAGACCCTTTCAATGGGTTCCCAGTGGTTCTACCAGCTAGGCTGTGGCCCAACCGAACAAGCTAGGTCACGGGCCCAACCGTGCGATAAATATATTTATAAAATTCTCTTTTAGTTCAGTTTTTCTCTCATTATAGATAGAGAATATAGATAATAGAATATTGTAAGGATAATCTTTGCATTTCCATCTTGATTGGTAAATTTTAAATTTTATTTTAAAAGTTTATTAAAAATCCTACTTTAAAAGCAAATAATTTAAAACTAATTTAAGAGGTTTAAAAAGGTTTTTGATTTCGAAATCTCATTATTCTTAACTTTATAGCATTCAACAAATGCAAATGGTATACAACATTTGAACAACAAGAGTACAACAAAACATTGAATCCCACAATGGATGCACATTCAGTTTTTTTTCAGTTCTTAAAGAGATCAGCTAGAGATGAACCTTACCTTGTCCACATGGGCCAGCAGACCCTCCTGGCTGCTCTGACGCGTTGTTTCACGCACCAATTCCTTGGCATGCGAGGCAAAGTTCTCAAAGAGTGAACTCTGCGAACTCTGACGGCCGGGACTGCTTGAACTGGAGCCGGAACTACCAGTTCGTGCCAATATATTGGTCACATTGGGTTGCTTAACTGGTGGCGTTAGCGGTGGCTGTGAAATTTCAATTTTAGTTTTATAATACTATGCAATTGAATTTTATATTCGGAATATACTTGAGAGTTATTGCATTCGGTCGTTGTTTTCGAAAATAAAATTCAAAAACAATTTTGAAGGGGCTCGTTTTGGAGTTAAATAAAAAAAAGCCTGATTTTCGACATTCAAAAAGATTGCTATAAAAATATATATAATTTAATGGTATAATAGGGAAAATAAAATTTTAATTTATTTTTTTTTTATAGATATAAAATTTTTTGATAGATATAAAAAAATAAAATTCTAATATTGAGGAGAAAATTAAAAAAAAAACCCTTTTTTAATATAGGTGTAATTTTTAATTTAATCACAAATAACTTCTAAACGAATAACTAATTAAAAAATGTTTTATTTTCTTTTTAGAAACGGAAATATCATAAAGCTATACCTATTTTAAATATCGAAAATCTAGGTTTTTTGTTTTTAAATATTTTTCTTTGCAATCAGCGACCGATTTTACATATAATTTTACTCCCAAAAATTCGAAATATAAGAGCTATTTGAGTTCTACGTCTTTTACTTACCGGTATCTTTTTCTCCGGTCGCTCTAGATCGCTGGTATTACGCTGTAGTTTGCTGCTAGCGATGCTTTTGCCTGTCGTGACAGTTGAGGTTGTATCCGATTCGGCCTCTAGGCTGGCCATTTTAATGGTTGCTTCTAGTCGCATGGCCAGCGGTGTGGCCAACTCAAAGGCTGGCTGTGCCGCTTGTTGTCCCGCCTTGGGTTGAAAATCAAATTCCGAGTCACGATTAAAACTGGGTGAACTCAAATCGGAGCGACTGGATGATGAAGATACCGGTGAATCGGCGCGTTCTTCATCTTCCTTGCTAACTGTAAGGCTAGCGAGACCCTCTGGGTATTGCAACTTGCTGGGCGGATGATAAACAAGTGCTGGATCCAAATTGGAGGATAATGTTTGGGGCACCACATGCGGTCGATTGTAGGAGCCAAAAACATCATGCAAACTGGGTGATAAATCCGATGAGGCCATCTCGGAGACAAAATCACTTAGTGAACTATACGAGGAGCTGCTGCTATCGGCGCCCTCCGAATCCGAACCGCTCTCATCCGTTGGCTGACACTCGAGTTGCTTGAGTGAACGTAATGCACCATTTAATGAGCTACCATCATCCCAGACCGAGAAGCGTATGGGTGTCAAGGAGTGGGCAAACCATTTGGGCTTATCGCCCACCTGCATGGGATCCATAACGCCAGTCTGTACGCGCAGAAAGGCAACATTTGTGGGTGTTAAGGACCATTCGGCAAGGAACTCGACTGCCTGAGTTCTGGCAAATTGATTGAGAAACGATGAGGCGCGTGGTCGAGATCGTAGGAAACTATTTATTTGGAAGGCGACAACGGGACGCGGATATAGACGCAATGTTCTCGTATGTTCCGCAAAATTCGCCAACGTATTCTGTGCATTAAAGAAACGCACCATGGCCACACGTGTGGCCACATCAACCGAATCAACATCTGTGCCATAGACAAAAGGATTCAAAGCCGGTGAATTCATTGGACTGGGCTGTCGGGACATCAGTGCACCCTGGGCAGACACGGAGTTCCTTTGGCTGGCCTGAGCCGAATGCGGTGGCGTTTGTAGGGGCAAACGCACTTGGGAGACACTGCACAATAAAAGAGAACACATAAATATCGCCGTTTTGGAGAGTGTCAAAATCTCGCGCGACTTTATGTCGTTTTAAAACTGATCGCCACCGGTGAGCTTCTGAAGTTCTAAAACGATATAAACTCGCGCGAGCTTATGACGTTCTGAAACGACATTATCTCGCGCGAGTTTATGACGCTGCGCAACGACATAAGCTCGCCGTCGGTGAGCTTCTGAAGTTCTAAAACGATGTTAACTCGTGCGAGCTTATGACGTTCTGAAACGACATTATCTCGCGCGAGTTTATGACGCTGTGCAACGACATAAGCTCGCCGTCGGTAAGCTTGTGACGTTTTGAAATGCCATAATATCGCCGCTGAGAAGTTTATTTCAAAACGCCATAAACTCGCCAAAGAAAACGCGACATAAACATGCCGACACAATAAATTGGGCGAGATTGTGGCGTCGGGATTGTGTCGCAACTTACCCTAATAATGGAGGCTCTTGGAGACTATCCCGCACCGATGGCAATAATTGTTGCGAAGATACAGCCTGATTGGAAGCCGTCATTGAGGTTAACGCCTGTATGCGAAGTTGAAAAAATAAAAATGGGCTTTTAATACAAACAGCTAGGTGTAAACTAAGTAACTAAGCTGCAGCAAAAACTTCAACATGGCTAACTATAAAAGACAGAGAGCTAGAAAAGGGAAAGAATCAGGGGCTTTTTCTTCTATTTATTTTTTTTTTTTTTTTTTTTGGATTAGTTACACTGGGAGAGTTTATCTAACGTAACGAGAATTGTTAGTTTAAAACACAAAAAAATTAAGAAAAGAAAACATATAGGAGAACTGACTGACATGCATAGAAGAGAGCACAAAATGAAGAGAGAGAGAGAGAGAGAGCGCGCTCTTTAGAAGAGAATGAGAAATAAAGTTTAGCAGGAGCTGATGTTGTTTAAATTGATTAGAGATAGTAGAGAGAGCACAAGATAATACAAGAGCAAACTCAGCTCTGTAAAATCAAAGAAATACAGTCTAACTTCTCTAAAATAAAGTTTATATTTCAGATTATTTTAATCGAACTTTTCTTCGGAGTATAATAATAACTGAAATGAATTTAATCGTTCAGATTCTTCAAAAGTTTTTCAGATCTTTGATTTAGTATTCATTTTTTTTAAGCTTTTTTCAAGCTGAAAGTATTAATACGGTTATATATTAAGATGGAGCTAGGAATGAGGGCTGAAAAATAATTATTTTTAAATTTTTCTAATACAAATATTTATATTTATAATTTCGGTTAAACTTTATGCCTTAAAGACGAATGGGAAGACAACTCATATTTGTAATTAATTTGAATTTTTATATTCACAGTTTCGTCTAAGCTCGAAGAAAGGGAGAATATATTTTTTTTTTGAGTATTTTGTTTTTTAATATTAATAGGAGAAACTCTCCTCAGTTCGAAATCTTAATATAGTACTTTAGGATGTAAGTACATCAAAATGGGGAAAAATATATATTAGAAATGTACTATCAATATTTTAACTCAAAATTCCGTTAACTTATATAATTATAATTATATATTGCAGAGAAGTTTTGGACTGTCTATAGGACAGAAAAAGAGAGTTTAGGTTCAACTTATTCTTTACTTTAAAATATATATAGAAGCAAGTTCATTTAAAAAGATAATAGGGCTAGGTTTTGAAATATTTTATGTTCTATGTAGTATATATGATATATATATATATATATGACTGTATTGCATGCAATTATATACTTTATATATGTATATATAAATAATATATATGCTAATTTGTTCAGTTATTATATGTAAGTATTATATACTGCACTTTAATTGTAAGTTTAAGCGCTAAGAATGTACAAAATGCGTTTTAAATTAAAAAAAACAAAAAAAAAAAATAAAAATATATAAATCATAAAGCAAAAACTGAAAAAAATGATTCAAACATTTTGTGAACGATATTTACACCAAGTCCAGCTTCATCCATAAGTAGCATAGCCTGCAGTTGTTGTTGTAGGAGTTGTTGTAGTAGTAGTTGTTGTTGTTGTTGTTGTGATCGAGTTTAACAAATTCATTTTTTTAAAATAGATAATGCATGAGTGTTAGAAGTAGAGTAGTAGTACAGCATTAGCGAAGTAAGAGGCACAGATAGATAGAGTAATCAAAAGAAAGAGTATTGAAAAGTATGTTTCAACCACAAAAAAAAAGAGGAAGGAAAAAAGAAAATATCCAAAAAGAATATATATATATATATATATGGTCAGCTCTGCATATATGTGTAACTTCAAATATTATAGAACAATCACACAAAATTGGAAAAACAAAAATTACATTTAAATATCTAACGATTATCCGTTCGATTATAAACGATAATTATCGATATGCGCCTCTTTAAAAACAACAATTGTAATTCAAAATTATGTTCTAGATATTATGTTTATATCTAGTTTTTTAAGAAAGAATATTATTTAAATCAGGCACACATCGAATTTGACTTTTTTTTTACATTTTGTATATAGACGATAACCACGACGTCGAAGTTGAAAAGCGATATCCATACCAAGATATACAATTATATATATATATAAATTTAAAATTATATTTATATTAATTGTAAGTTTATAACAATCATTAAAAGAAATGTGTATAAAAATGCTCTAGTCGAGTGTGCTCGACTAGTTGATATCCTGTACCCCTGTTGTGTTTATTATTCAAGAATTTGTTCGTAATTTTTCTATATATTTGTTGCCCGATTTTAGGGCAACAGTTCCTATTTTATATATATATATAATTATTGTAAATTGTGAAAATCTAACTGGCTGACTATACAAATTTAAATTATTTTTGCTATAAATCTAAAATAAAATAAAAATAGAGCAAAAAAATATAAATTTTAGCGAAATATCGTTTAAAACAATATATATATATTTCAAATTGATGCAAATTGGATACTCAAAAATTTCATTTAATTTAATTTAAATTGTTCAAAAATAACAGAAAAATTAAATGATAAAATCAAAAAAAAAAAACAATATAGATTTTAATATCTAAGTCTTTAAATATAATATTTTTAGATTTATTTCTTGTTTTTACTCTCTAAATTTTCGTTATTTCACAAAACTTAGCGAAATATTTTGTTTTTATTTTAATAGGCAAGGAAAAAAACTAATTTTTTCAACTTTCAACTCTAAATAAAATTTAGAGTGTGTTCTTTTTAAGAAGCTATCACTGTATCTTAGATCTCACGACTTTAAACATATTTTTTAAATTCTCCTCGCCAAGTTTTGACCAAACTTTTAGGGGTACAGGTTATGTAGAGAAATGTTCATAACATTGCTTAAAAAAAATTAAAATCATTGCAAGGTGATAAACAAATATATTATACTTTTTTTTTGCATTAAAAAAAACTGTACTTATCCATATGGTTAGTTCAAATTTTGTATAATTAATTTTCTTTTTTATTTGTTTTACTTGTCAGTTTTGTTTTTTGTTTCTCTGTATATATATTTTTTTACTGGAAAATTTCGATATCTCAGCTTTAACTTAATTTGAATTAAAGAATGCGAAAATTTGGAAACTCAATGGATCCTCGTCTTGATCAACTTGTGGTATTTAGCTCAATGATGGAACATTTATTACAGGAGAAGCGACACTATGAACAGGAGCGTGATATGGAATTGTTACGTTTGGCACGTTTCAAGGACGAAGGAGCCAAAGAATATCGCATTAATGTTCAAATGCAGGTGATCAAAAAAGTTCAGGGCGTTCTACCAGATATTGTCTATAAGATGCGCAATGAATATGATAAATTTAAG
The DNA here is from genome assembly GCA_035043045.1 of Hirtodrosophila alboralis. Taxonomy (NCBI): domain Eukaryota; kingdom Metazoa; phylum Arthropoda; class Insecta; order Diptera; family Drosophilidae; genus Hirtodrosophila; species Hirtodrosophila alboralis. The sequence goes on along the minus strand of JAWNNH010000563.1, from coordinate 611,298 downwards.
CGTTTTTTAAGTCGCGAACAAACACTCAAAGAGCTGGATGTTAAGCTATATGACAAGGGTTGCCAATTGTTAAGTGCCTGCAAGGATAATCTGGAGCAGACCATATAAAAAAAATAAAATTAAATGGTGCAAACCCTAAAACTAACCATATGGAATAAGTTATATTTTATGAAATTAATTAGTTTTAATCCCAAAATAAATGTAAACTAACCTGTTTTAGATGATTTTTAAGTATTGTGCCCTCGGGTTCGGGCAATGGTGGTATCTCATCATAGCCACCCGTTGGCGGTGTCAATTTTGTTGAATCTAAATCCACAACCCAAATATCATCGGGCAGCCTACAAAAATAATAAAAAAAAATTATTATATATTTCAAATATATTTTTTATTTATTTCAACATACCTGAAATTCTTTTTGTAGATCAAAAATGAGGCTGGCACACCAATGACAAAGGGCGTGGGCGCCAATAGCAGCTGCTCGGCACAGCTGAGGCATGTGGGCAATAATGGAATCACCGGAAACATATATTCCAATGGATACAACATGGTTACAAATGCCATTACCGACATGGACAAGGCATTATAATCACGCGACTGGAAGAGCACCTTATTCTCCAATATAATCAATGTCCAAACCTTTAGACACGTCTCAACGCCCAGCAGTTCCAATGGCAAATGCAATGGAAAATCTACCAAGGAAAATCGTGTATGATCCGGTAATGCAAACAGCAGCGGCTCATGCACAGTCGGTGACAGCACCTCCACCTAATTGAAAAATAAAGGGAAAAAGGTTTAAAATATCCATAAATATTATCTAATTGCTGCACTCTAAGAAAAACAAGTAAGTGTGCTATAGTCGAGTATACCCGAAAAAAATCCATTAATTATTTTTTTTTTAACAAGTACAAAGTTCTATCTATACAAATTTGTTCTATTTGAAATATTACTCTGTCTCGTTCATGCTCAATAACGTTCTGCCAGTTCTGTTGCACTAAAATTCTCAACTGGTTTTATTAATTTGTTCACTTGAAAGCACTGAAAAATATAATCTACTTATCAGACATAGTTATTATACATAGTTGGAAATACATTCATATTTATCTCTGTTGCAATTATTTTTTTTTTTTATGAAGCAAACGACTCAGCGGTTCTACGGGTGGGCCCTGGCCTAACGATATGCCTAGGCTGTACGGTTGGGTACCCAACCGCAACCTAGCTTTTTTCATGTATTTTTCCTATGCCGTTTTTCATGTAGATGTCATTGTGCGGGCATCGATACCCGCTATGCAACCGTACGAAGTAGACCGCGGACTAGGCGTTCTTAAATTTTTTTTTCTATATATTTTGGGGTTTTGATTTAAAAATTGCAAAATATTATATTTTTTAATGAATGGTTTTCGCGATAATCGCAAATAGCTATTTTTTTGGCAGTCTTTCGACTTATTTGTTCATATCTACATCAGATCTTATGTGATCTTAAATAATGTTACACAATTCAATAAATAATTGTATCCCCTTTCTAACGGTATGCCGTTTATGCGAATCGAATAAGAATTAAAGCCATTACAAACTCTGATAGTTGAAAAATGTGAATTTTTTTGCATTTTTGAAAAATTGCTGAATTTCAATTGGTCTTTTAAAAATTTAAAAATATCGTTTAAATACTTTTTAAGATTTATTATGTTAGATAATTCTTTTACGAATATTTTAAGTATACATTTGTCCAAATCGGTCAGTAAATGTGGTACACACACATTTAAAATTCTTAATTTATTATTATTATATTAGATTTATTAATTCTATATATATTCTTTTACGAAAATTGTAAATATGAATCCAAATCGGAGAGAAAATGTGTTAGTTATTTAGCAAATAGTAAAAAGACCCTAAGAGAAATGCACTTTGCTCATCACACTCGGACTCTTTTATTAAAATAAAAATCTATAAAAAAACGATTGAAAGATTGAAAGAATTGATAATTTACCTCGACACGCGTGGAGCCCGGCACCGGCACCGGCGTGGATAATAGACGTAATATCCATGTCTCAATTTCGCGCACATCGTGCAATACGATGGAGGGTGTCGCCTCACTGGCATGACCCGTCAATACTGTCCACACATTGTCCCGATTGATTTTCTGTGAGGCGCCGACACGTTTTGGCGACGACGATTCATTGCAGGCATCGATCAGTTTCTTCAGTATGAAGAGACATTCCCGGAAGGTCGTAAAGAACGGATGATGCGATATGATGCAGAGCGAGGTAAGCGATTGATTGCGCAGCTTGGTGCGTTTGCGGGAAGCACGCGGCGATGGCGAATGACTGCCACCAGATTCGGAATCCCCAGATGGTGCCATCAGACCCAATTTGGGCACCGATGCTGCTGCTGTCGTTTGATGTGACGACGTTTGATGTGACGTTGGATGATGGGCATGGAGTCGCTGCTGATCGGAGTCGCGACGCGATGTCAGTTCACGATCCGAATCGCTGGGCGCGACGTTACTTCTGTAGTCGCTAGAAGTAGTTAAGAGGCCGTAACTATTATGGAAATGGGTTTGAAATAGATCGTGTTAGACCAAAAAAAGCCAAAAAGCGCGTATTAGCCAATTTGCATGGCAGTAAAAAAAAAACGCCAAAAGCTGCAAACACACAACACTTGCCTGCTGAATGCCGAATCCGAGCTACGTTCCATGCTCTTGCGCCACGATTCGCGTCGAAAGGCAGATGAGCGTCGACCACGCCCACCGCCACCACCAGCGCCGCCTGCCGCATGTCCACCCGTTGCCCCATTGCCACCCGCCAGGCCGCCACCACGTTCGGCGCCCCCAACACCCGCCGCTGTCGTCGAGCTGGGTCGCTCGATGGGCCTATAAAAGTTCACACAAATGCCATAACGTGTCTTCCCCGAATCCTTGTCAGTCAGCGCAAACACAAACGATGTCATGTCACGTATGGCGGAGCCAGTGCGTCGCGGCCCAACGCTAGTGCAACCCTCCGGCTGGCAAAAGTATACCATGTCCAGGGGCAATGGAAAATCCGCATGATCTGAGGGCGGATAGCGTCGCAATAAATCTGGCACCTGCAAAATTTCAATAAATCCAATAATAATAATAATAATATTAATAATACTGAGAGATTGACATAAAAAAAAAATAAAATTATAAATTTATTATAAAAAAAAGCACAAATATTATTGAATTAAAAATATAAATATAAATTAAAATATTATTATATATAATTGTCATCTGTAAAAATTATTATCTCTGATTAGACTAGGTAACAAAATTTATATATTTTTTTCTACTTCAGTTGCCAAATCTACGAAAAATCGCTTTAAAAATATTTTCCATGGTGTTTTTTAAGATTTGTTTTTTTTCAGTATTTTTTAATCATTACTCGAGAATCGCATAAACGCTTAAAAAATCTTTACACTTTAGAAAGGCTAATGAATATTTTAATTTATCATTCATGTGGACTTTAAAATTTAAATCACTAGTTTTACAATAATATAATTTGAAATTAAGAAAATTATGATTTTTTGTGCGGTATTTTTGACAATTTTTTTGATTTTATAATTCGGAAAAAAAGAGAAAAAAACAAAATATAATTAGACATCGTTTAAGATATAAATCATTGAAATTAAAAAAAAAAAAATATTTTCTGTGGTATTTTTGACAATTTTTGTTTTTAAAATTCGGCAAAAAATTTTTGTGCGGTATTTTTGTCAGTTTTTTTAATTTAAAAGTTGGAAAAAAAATAACTGCATTTAATTTTTGTTTAATGCATTAATTAGGCATCGCTTAAGACATAAATCATTGAAATTAAAAAAAAAATATTTTTGACAAATTTTGTTTATAAAATTCGACAAAAAAGTTTTTGAACAGTATTTTTGACAATTTTTTTAATACAAAAGTTGGAAAAAATGTAATTTTTGTTCAATGCATTAATTAGGCATCGCTTAAGATATAAATCATTGAAATAAAAAAAAAAAAAAAGATTTTTTTTGTGGTATTTTTGACAATTTTTGTTTTTCAAATTCGACAAAAAAAAATGTTGTGCGGTATTTTTGACAATTTATTCAAATCAAAAGTTGGAAAAAAAAATCGCTGCATTAATTAGGCATCGCTTAAGATAAAAATCTTTAAAATCATTGGACAACCGGCAAAATTAAAATATTTTTAATCTAGATACGTTTTTGTCAACATTGACGATTTTTAAGCGAAATGTTCTACAAAATTTGGACGTCAGATATATAAATAGAATAGCAATTAAAATATTTTTTATTACAATTAATGCAGCAACGGCCAATTTATACGTTTTTATACTCAAGATATTCTTATTTGAGATTGAAAATTAAAAAATTCTTAAAATGATTTTTCGTCAAAGTTTTATTTTTGCGTGCTACAACAAAGCAAATAAAATTAAATTGAATTAAAATGCGAGATTCATAAAGTTGATTTAATAAATAAATAGAAATAAATTGAATTATATTTTTAATTTAATAAATTTTATAAATTTACCTGCACCGGTGGCGCCTTGCTGCCCTGCATGCCCTTGGGCATGGGCGGTGTGGTATGTGCACCCACAATGGCCATGTAGTCCACAAGGCGAGGACATAGCGAGGCACGCTGCTGGTCTGACATACTTGGGATGCTACACTACCCTTGGATGGGTCCTTGCTGTAAGAGAGACAGGGAGAGAAAGAGAGAGAGAGAGAGCATTAGTTGTTGCAAAGGACACACAGTTGTGGGTGGCGTGTGTTGAAACAAGCTTAAAATCCTTAGCACTCGCAGCTAATTGTATTAAGCTGCCTTTCTGCTGAGCTGTAAATTAAATTTGAAAAGTCAACAAAGCTCATAATTTCAACTACAGGATAATGCCTCGTCGTCCTGCTTGCTGCTGCTGTGTATGAAATTCAATACTCTATACTTTGGTACAACTCAACGCTCTCAATAATAAGTGAAGGTCCTTGGACTTACAAGCTTTAATGCATTTATTTGCATATAAAAAGAGAAATTCTAGAAATATTGACTTTAACCTAAATTAGTTGACATAGTTTAAGTTGCAAGTAGAATATTAAATGCACTTAAAAATATAATTTTCCATTAATATATAAAAAGTCAAAGTTCTACTTCACTTTCATAAATATTTTATTTGAGCAAATAAAAGTTTTATTATAAAACACAAGACATGTTTCGCTTTGAGCGAACATAAATCGATTTTATAGCGAAAATTCTAGTTTTATGCACTTATCCTTACATATATTATAGTATATTGAATTGATGTTATTTCTCAAGGCAACATTTCTTCATTCTCATTTAAGTTTCGCGAGAAGAAATCTGGAATATTCGATTTTTTTCTTATTTGCATGCTTTTTTAATTTACTACAATAAATAAATAAACTTCGGTATTTTTGTTATAGACATTAAGTATCAGGATATAGTATATAAATGTATACTATTTTTGTATTTAAAAGTTGAAAAATAAATAAAAAAATTTTTTTTTTAACATGCTAGATTATAGTATAAGATATTTAAAAAAAAATAAAATGCAATCTGTTTTTGACATTTTTTTATTTTTAAAAACATTTTATTTTAATTTTTTATCTGTAACGCATAACTTTTGAATTCCATTAAGAATTCTATTTATTTTTTTTCCGACTTGCAGAACAGCTAACATTTTCGATTTTCATATCGAAAAAATTTTAATTTATTTTTTATCTTTCTTTTTCAAATTCCATAAAGTTTTATATTTTTTTTTTAACTTGCAGAACAGCTAACAATTCCGATTTTCGTATCGGAAAATTTTGAATTTTTTTTTTATTTTTTATCTGAGACGCAAAATTTTTGAATTCCATTAAAATTCTAGTATTTTTTCGGTTTCCAGAACAGCTAACATTTTTGATAATCATATTGGAAAAATTTTAATTTAATTTGTATTTTTTATATGTAACACAAAACTTTTGAATTACATTAATAATTCTAGTTTATTTTCGGCTTTCAGTACAGCTAACATATTCGCTTTGTGGTAGCTAATTGAGTTCATAATTTTACATAGTTTAAGTAATAATAATCCCAAAAATAGCATAATTAAGTCATGATCATGATTTTCATTTGCTTGAATTTATAAAATATAATAATATATAAATAAATAGGTAAAAATTATATAAATTAAATTCTAAGTGAATAGAAAAATGTAAAAAAAAAAAGAAAAACGTAGAAATAATGATTATATGCAAACAGAAATGATAAATCGAAGAAAAAACAAAATTTGTGTGTGTTTGATTTGGACTCAAGCATATGGAAATCGAGCTGAAATATATACTGTTTTAGATTAAATTGTATTTAATATTAAAATATTATTTTTACAGAAAAAAAAAACTAACTTGTAAACATGTCGAATTAATAAATAGTATGCCATCATCTGAAACTCTCATTGATTTTGTTTTTTAAAAACACATTAAAAAACAAAAATTTTGCATAAAAAAATATTCGAAATTCTGATATAAAAGTGCGGATTTTTATGATAAATCCAACAAAACTTCATAACTGCCTAACAAACATTACAAATTATATAAAAATTTAATTCGAATTTGCAGTAAAATTTGCAGAAATTCAAATTTAACAAGGAAAACCTTAATTGCCAACTAATTTTTTAAATATATTTTATCAATAAAACAAAATATAATATAATATATCATCGAAATATATACAATACTGTTTAACCTGGCAGATTGATTGAACAAACTGGTAAAAGCTAGAAACCTGCAATTTTTAACTGTAGTTTTCCATTATAACGTAGTTTGACACTCTGAACAAAATTTTCTTAAAAATATATCGAGAAATGGATGGAAAATGTATTTTAAAATTTTATGAAAATTTCAGCTGGAGCATATCATTGTAGAATATAATTATTATAGAATTTTTTTTCCTAATTTTTTTTTTTTTTTTTAAGAGCGAGAGCGACACGTAGCTACGCACGCCGGGCTGAGCAAGTTAAATGCTAACTAAAATCAATTTTTATTTTAAGGAAATTAAAATTTTTTTCATTTGAAGTAAAACACAAAATAAATCAATATTTTCTTAAATAACTTTGGTGATTATTTATCGATCGTCATGAATATTCAGAACAGCTAAAAGCTATTTCGGATATCCATTAAGTGACAATGCAAGGCGAAAATTTTGAATAATTGATGGCCCTTCACTTATTGACTATAAAATAACAATTTAAACCACGATATACACCTTATAGCAAATTGCAAAGTCATGAAAAGTGTACAATCAAAGCTTCAAGCCGTCAAGTAAGTTAATAAAAAGCAATAAATCAACAAACTGCAGGCCAATCGGGTCTCTAAGGACCAGTCAAATCAAGTCACTGGCCTGCTAATGACCTTGTCAGGACGGGACACCACAGGATTGGTTCAAGCTTGGCTAGTCGAGGACATTGGATAGAATATGCTGTCAGTAAATATCGATAGCAAAACACTTTGGCTTTTTTTTTTTGTTAAAAGAGCGCAAAATTGCAAATTGCCAATCGCATTGACGTCACTTGTCGCAAATGACGTTCAAATAGGGGTATAGGGGTAAAGGGGAATCGGTCACGTTTTAAAAAGGATATATATACTATATATATAGAGAAAGAGGGAATCATTGAATACCAAACGTAATGGAATGCAAATGCCTTAGCTAAGCTCAGTTATGTGTGGCCATAAAAATGACTTTGATGACATGGCATGAATGGAAAGTTTATTTCAGAGAAGAAAAATGCAAAAAAAAAAAGAGTTATGGGAGACGTATCTAAAAAAAACCCGTAGATAAAACCTTGACACAACTCTTGACAAAGCTTTTAAGAGTCTCAAGGACAACAACAAATATGAAATGTCAAAACAACATGTTTATTATGAGCATGTCAGTCAAATGGGTTGAAAAGGGGGATTTTAACTGCGTTTTTGCCTTGCAACTGAGAATTTTTCATTACTGTTAAAGTTATGCTGGCACAAGGACACACAAAAAAGGATATGCTACTAACGCCAGTTAATTTGCAGTTAAAACCACAAAACATGGCACATGTCAAGGCTGCAGTATTTTGTGTTTTTTTTTTATTTATTTTAGAAATCCCAGCTGCAACGCTGTTAAACAAACTTTTATGTACAAAGTTGGCTTTTTTTTTCTCATTTTGCCTTTTAGCCATTTGGTCGTCAATTTCATTTAATGTCCTGACACTTTAAGGACTCTCTCTTTTTACTGATTGCTTGAACGCCAACGCAATTTGAAGTACGCTGACATCATCGGCAGCGACAGCAGCCAAAGGATGCTCTAACTGTCTGCCTGCGACGCATTTCAATTGTCTTCCAAATGTTAAAAATAGCCAACAAAATAATAATGAAAAAAAAAATTAGATATATATATATATATAGTGTATATTATATGCCCAAGACATTTTGGTTATGAAATCATTCGCCCACGCAATTGAAAACATGTTTCCAAGCAAATAAAATAATAATAGAATTTGCTGACATCTCTATATGATGCCGTTAATTAATAATTAAACTTCATTTCTGTACATAATTCTAGTTGAATTTAATAACCAAAAACAAGTTAACTAAATTTTTAAACATATCTCAAGCAAACTTGTTAATTTTATCAATTTTTAGTATGACTATAACTATTTTTTATGATTTAATTTGATTTAAATCGCTGTAATAGGAACGATCGGTACTATAATAAAATTTAAGAGAAACAATTCAAGGGTATATAGCTTCGGCATGCGGAAAATATTCGTTTCTTTTGATAGTTCTCAGATAGTCCTAGAAATCAAATAAAAACATCTATATATATATAAATGATGCAAAAAAATTTATAGTTATTCCGATTTGTCTTTAATTTTTGTTCAGTTTTTCGTAATGGCCAGGAGAAGGTTTCTAGAAAATAAGTTTTCGGAAAAACTTTCCGGCAAAGTCGCTAGGGCCTCAACATATGTGCTCACTGTTAATGTATACAGCACTGTTAATTTATACAGCACTGTTAATTTATACAGCACTGTTACAGCAATTACAGAGGGCAGTATTATTTACATAAATAAGAAAATAAGGATATATTATTAATAATTTACATGGCAGAAAAATACAATTAATAAATTTTTATTTTTATTTTTCTGTAGGAAGGGAGGGCGTAGCAACGCACGCCGTTTACACTAGTATAATAGTTTTATGTAATTTATTTGTTCAACTGAAAGATTAATTATATAAAAACAGAAAAATTAACATTTATGACTCTTAAAGTCGAAAAGTAATTAAGAATTTTGTAACAAAATCAAAATACCATCTGCAAGGGCATAATAAACATGACATATGGGCATTTATTGAGGGTTAACTATATTTTACGTCTGATAATCGTTGACCATATGTTGGCCAGATCAGTAGGTAAATCTTACAAAGGGATTAATATGTATTTTACCTGCAAAGGTCTATTAATATCCCTAAAAATGGTATAAAAACGTTGCACGCACTTGAAACTAAGTCAGTTCAGTTCAAGCGATTCGACTTTGTGTATTACAATAATATTCTATTATTATCGTTATGGATAACATTCAAAATATATTGAATAATCATCAACATTCTTCAAGTATTGCAAATAACTTGGTAAGCATAACAAAAACCCCTTTTTAATTAACATTCGAGTTAATTTCTTGTGTTTAAATTTATTCTTTACAGAAGTGCGAAGGATGTAAAAATTTAAATGATAAATTGTCAATGTTTGTAGACAAGTGCAAGGATAAGGATGAGATAATATCGGCATTGAAAATATCATTAGATGCTTATAAAAACATTAATGAAGTAAAAACGAAATCTTCTTCTCCTTTACCATTTTATGTACGATGCTTAATAATCGCAATCATTTTGTCTATGTTTGATGTAAATTTTGGTTTAATTTTAACTATAATAATTATAATGTTAAGAAATTTTAATTTATTAAATTAAATGCAATTATGTGGCAATTATATGTAATATTAATTATGTGTAAACTAAGTCAACATATATAATATTAATTGGAATCAATAAAAACTAAATGTCAGAGTTTGTGTATTAAATAAAAATAATTCCTACATTCAATTCTATTTTATGTGTTTTTTTTTAAATTAAATAAGAAAAAACCTAGAAATGGATAGTATATATTTTGTCTTCCTGAATGATAAAAAAAAAGTTGCTTTAAATCCTTGATAGATGAGATTGGGAACATTTTATGAGTTCCCTTTCTCTTACAAAAATTACTTGTTAGAAAAATAGTTCTAAAACCTATTTAAAAATAAAGAAGAAAATCTCTTTTATGGCTCATACTTTTCTTGTTGTTCCATAACAGGAAATAAATCATAAAAGATGACATAGAACATGAGGGAACACAAGAGGAAACTATATGGAAAAATAACAAGAGCTATTTGGAACAATAACAACAATCAGACAATAAAAAAAAAAAGAAAATAAAACTTATTTTTCCCGGCAGTGGAAACTACGTAGTACAAGTACAATAAAATAAAAATATGTATGTCACAATAAGCATAACAATAAAACTCAAATGCAAGCAAACGGAAGATTCCTAGAAGACGAGCCAAAGAATGCGACAAATGTGACAAATAGAACGTAACGGCAATTAGAATAAAGACTATAGAATACTCTCTCTGTCTCTGGATCTTTGAGAGAATTAACTGAGCATAATTTAAAAAAAGTTTTTAAATTGTAAAGACTGGCAAAATGTTTTTTTTTTTAATAGAAGAGTTAAAATTTAATGCAATTAGATTTTAACATTTTATATGACCAAAGACAAAAAAATTCAAAAAAAAAAATGTCGAAAATTTTAATAAAATAATAAAATTGTAATTTGTTTTTAAAAAAATTATAAATTGAAAAGACTGAAAATCAATTTTTTATAGACTAATTTAAATTTATTGCAATTAGATCTTAAATTTTCACAAATGAAAAAATTTAAGAAAAAAGAAAAATTTGTATGTTTGAGAAGATTATGAAAATTTAAAGGTTTTTTTTTAAAGAAAAATTTGAATATATTGCAATCAAGCTTTAAATTTGTACATATTCAAACACTATATAAAATGTCCCAAGAGTAAAAATCAAGAAAAAATAAAAATAAATAGAGATTAAAGATATTTTACTCATTTTTAAAAGACTTGAAATTTTTTTTTCCTTGTTTTAATGAATAAAATGAATTGTAATAAATTTTAAATAACATTTTTTTTAATATAAAAAGCTACAAGTATAAATATATTTAAAAAAAAAAAAAAAAAAAAT